>OU342745.1:291049130-291366145 GCA_910589775.1 Avena eriantha | reverse complement strand
CACCGGTGACTAACTTGAGTAGCATGAGGAGCGGCCCTCGTATACAAGGGACATGAGATTTCTGACTTATACTTCGTCAAGCATGTACACCATAGTTTGTTCACTTTAACTTTAATCACTTCAAGATGCTTATGATAGGGGCAATGAGAGCTTAAAGCTATAAGTACCATAATTTTTGGAAGCTCTTTATGAGACTTGAATCCCTACTTCCTTTTTTTCAGAAGGCCTTTCTTCCACCATTATATTGAGTCTCCACCTTCTATCTTTATGCACTTACTTTGAGAGCATAGTGGCCATTCTTAGTTCTATGTGCATTGTCCCAAGACTAGTTGATTGATGCATACTTTGATACTGCTTGTTTTAAACTATTGTATCTAGTCACTCTTATGAACTTTGAAGGTGTCCTATGCATTTATATTTGCTACTCTATTGAGGGACAAGCTGAATACTATTATGCTATGTTTTCTTTATGTGAAACAAACAAACGTCTTGCAAACCATTGTTATTCATGAATCTTTTGTTTGTGCCTTTTCATGTTGCATCATAGTTTCTTTGTCTTATTGCTAGAACTTTGTCTTTCATGTTATGATTGAAGTACTATGATCCCAGCTTTCAATGTTTTACAAATACTTTGATCAAGTTTATGATGGTGCATGTCACCTCAAAAATTATTCTTTATTTTTATCACTTACCTACTCGAGGACGAGCAGGATTTAAGCTTGGGGATGTTGGTACATTGCAAATGTATCTATAATTTTTGATGTTCCATGCTTGGTTTTATCTACTTATTATGTTTTCTTCCAACTTTGGAGTACTTTTCATATGATTTCTTGGACTAACCTATTAACAAGACGCCACAGTGCCAGTTGCCTGTTTTCTGCTGTTTTTGGTTCCAGGAAGTCAGAAAATGAATATTCTCAGAATTGGACGGGACAAAAGCCAAAGTTCCTATTTTACTGGAAGACTCACGGAGCCAGAATACGAGACGGAGGAGGGCCAGGGCCTGTCCACACCATGTGGTGGCGCGGGCTAGCCCTGGCCGCGCCACCAGGTGGTGTGGGCCCCCTGGCACTCCATTGACCTTGCCTCCTTCGCCTATAAGAGCCTCCCGATACCAAAACCCTAAATAATAAAGCCTCTAGCCACGAAAAGTTCCGCAACACCGCCGCCACCGAAGGGGAGATTCGGGGGACAGAAAGTCTCTGTTCTGCCACTCTGCCGGGACGAGGAAGTTCCCCCGGAGCCATCTCCATCGATCTCCACCGCCATCTCCATCACCATTGCTGATTCCCATGATGAGGAGGGAGTAGTTCTCTCTCGAGGCTAAGGGTTCTATCGATAGCTATGTGTTCATCTCTCTCTATGCATGATCTTATTGTGATCATGAGCTTGTAATCTATAGATCTACCTTGCTACTCAAGTGCTTTAATGAATCTCTGCTCTCCCCATGTGTGTGAAAGTGACAGCATGCTCACCATGGCGGCACTTAGGAAAGAGATTACAA
This sequence comes from Avena eriantha, assembly GCA_910589775.1. Taxonomy (NCBI): domain Eukaryota; kingdom Viridiplantae; phylum Streptophyta; class Magnoliopsida; order Poales; family Poaceae; genus Avena; species Avena eriantha. The sequence continues at coordinate 291,364,641 of OU342745.1, read as the reverse complement.
ATACTTTTTATGAGTTATATTTGGAGTTGGATGTCTTTATGAAATTGTGGTGTTTGTTGGACTCATCTAGTACTCAAGGTGACAGTGTGGGGTTTTCTAGATGGGAAAGAAGGACTTTGAGGAGTGCTGTTATAGCCCTACCATCGATTAGAGTGTTCAACCGGAGAGTAGTTAAGACTAGTATCATAAAGAAGGATATATTTATGAGAGAGTGTTCACTAGTGAAAGTATGATCCCTAGGCCTTGTTTCTAAGCATTGATACACCGTTTGCTACTAGATCTGTTACATGTTTGCTTGCTGCGATCTTTATTTCAGTTTGCTTTTTGTCTCTTCCATGCCATCAAGTTATTTTCTATCACCGTTATCACTTATAATTATCCATACCACTTGTATTTCACTATCTCTTCGCCGAACTAGTGCACCTATACACCTGACAAGTGTATTAGGTGTGTTGGGGACACAAGAGACTTCTTGTATCTTGATTGCAGGGTTGCTTGAGAGGGAATACCTTTGACCACTTCCTCCCTGAGTTCGATAAACCTTGGGTGATCCACTTAAGGGTAAACTTGCTGCTGTTCTACAAACCTCTGCACTTGGAGGCCCAACAACTGTCTACAAGAATAGAAGTGCGTAGACATCATAATACAGTGACAATAAAGGTGTGTTCAGGTATTCAGAGGAATCGTAGAGGCAATATATGCCAAGAGCGAGATTTATCCGTCCACGTGATGGAAAGATACTCAAGGGCCCACTCGGAGAAGTTATATCCAATAGCTGCGCAGCGCGTGATTTGATCACAGGGATATCACTTGTCGAACGAGTCAAGTAGCATTGTTTGGTAACGAGATTGAACACGACATGGTGATGTCATTGATCAGATCTCGAGCAATGCGAGTGTCGAGAGACAAAGGGAATAAGACACGACTGTCCCGGTTCAAACAACGAAAGATCCCATGATGACCCACAAGTATAGGGGGTGTACCGTAGTATTTTTGAGGGAAGTGAAACCCAATTTATTGATTCGACACAAGGGGAGGCAAAGAATATTTATAAGCCTTAACAACTGAGTTGTCAATTCAGCTGCACCTAGAAACAATCTTGCTCACAGCAGTTTATCAATAGCAATAGTTTTGTAGTAGGAATAGTGAAGTAATAGTAGTAGTAAAGTAAAGACAGTAGTAACAATAGCAGTAAACAGTAGGATTCGAGTGCGGTAGGCATAGGGATGGATGGATGGGCGTTGCATGGACAAGACAATTCACATGGAAATCAGAACATAGGGCAATTGCAGATAAATAAGATAAAGCATCCAAGTACTAGATAATCCTAGGCATGTGTCCCATATATAGTCATACGTGCTCGCAATGAGAACTTGCACAACATATTTTGTCCTGCCAGCCCGTTTGCAGCAAGGCCTCAAGGGAACTACTGGCAATTAAGGTGCTCCTTTTAATAGAGCACCAGAGCAAAGAATTAACATTCTGTGAACAGATGTGATCCTCACATCAAAGCCATTCCCTCCAGTGATCCCGATTTCTATCACTTCGGGGCCATTGGTTCCGGACAACAACATGTGTATACAACTTGTAGGTAAGACCATAAATAATACTATCATAATGAATCAATAACATGTTTAGATCTAAAATCATGGCACTCGGGCCCTAGTGACAAGCATTAAGCATAACAAGTCGCAACAAAGTCAAAAAGCACTAATAGTAGATACTAGGCACCATGCCCTAACAATCCGATGCCATTACATGAACGATCTCATCCAATCCCTACCATCCCCATAGCCTAAAGTGGTGGATTACTCACTCATAGATGGGGGAAACATGGATGGTCGATGGAGAAGCGATGGTGGCGATGGTGGCGATGATCTCCTCCAATTCCCCGTCCCGACAGGGTGCCAGAACGGAGTTTCTGGTGCTGTTTCGTGGAATCTGGTGGTGGCGGTGGAGTGGAACTCCTTCTGGAAAAACATCTAACCCCCCTGAGTTTTTAGGTCAGAAGGCAACTTATAGGCGAAGAGGGAGACCAAGGGGGTGTCTGGGCGGTCAGACCACCCCCTGGCGCGGCCAGGCCTAGCCCGCGCGGCCAGGTGGTGTGGCTGGGATCTTGCCCCACTCCGTCTCGTATTCTGGCTCCGGGAGTCTTCTGGTGAAATAGGATTTTTGGCATATTTTCCGGGATTTTTCCTAATAGTTGATTTTCTGCACAAAAACTAGACACCAAGGCAATTCTGCTGAAAACAACATCAATCCGCGTTAGTTGCATCCAATTCACACAAGTTTAGAGGAAAAACAATAGCAATAGTGTTTGGGAAAGTAGATACGTTTTGGACGTATCAACTCCCCCCAAGATTAGCTTATAGCTTGTCCTCAAGCAATTCAGTTGAAAACTGAGTGCGATAAAAGAAACTTTCACGAACACATTTGCTTTATATGATGTATATATTCTCAGCATGTGATCAACTACTTAGACAATTCATAATAAAGAGTATGCAACTAAGTTTACTTAATAGGCATTCCAAGCTATGAATAGATTCCAACTCAAAAATAATAAGTAGCATGAAGCATAAACATAAGCAACATTACAATGCTCATAACAAGGTATGATAGAGTGGTATCTTGCTTGCCTTTTTATTGTGAATGCCAAGGCACCTCTGAAGTTCAGGTGAAGACTAGACGTAAAGATATCAAAGATACAAGCATCAAAGTCATAACACAAATAATCAAGTTTTGAGACAAGGACATTACACTAAGAATGACAACTATGCTCTCAAGAAGGTGCTCATAGAATAAGTGGAGACTCAACAAGGAAATGAAAAAGGTTTTGAAAAGTTTGAAAGGCTTCCAAATGCTGAAAGTATGGTACTCATTAGCTTTGAGCTCTCATTTCCCCTATCATAAGCATCTTTAATATGGTTAAGGTGAAAGTGAGGTCCAATCTGAGTTATATGCTTGACAAACTATAAACTGGAAATCCCATGTCCCTTGAGTACGAGGGTCGCTCCTCATGCTACTCAACTTTAGTTACCGGTAAGTTCTTGTCATCGTAAATACGTGCGTATCATAGAGAACCGCCAACGGGGTACCCCTTGCCCAATGATACGGAAGAATCCCCATATCAAAATGACAAGGCAAGCAGACAATGAGTATCTCAGCAATCTTGTTATTTACCATGGGAAAATGGTGCTTTTTTCCTCTCTTTCCTCTTTTCTCAAATCTCTCATTTTTTCTTTTTCTCAATAGCTATCTCTCTCTTTTTTTATAAGAAGAATGCGTCATAGATACTTATTATGCTTATGCTGCAGGTTTCCACCATGACAACATGGATTAGACAGGCGGCCCATGCGTTTCTCTAACACACATACATAACTCCATGGACTTACAAGCTCCCTTTTATTTCACACCGACGGCATCCGCAAACAAAAGAGCATGGTATCAACAACTAGGTATATATCTACAGGTGTTGAAAGCGTTCCCCGTGATAGCACGGTTCTGCTAATCCCCAGCCTATAATTTGCAAGCATATAACTTTCATGGACAGTCATAATGGTTCAGGTTTATTAAGTGCAGGAAATAAAGTGTGCCATCAAGTTTGTGAGAGCTTTACTAACTAACTTTCTCATAACAAGCAAACATTTTATTCGGAAGAAAACAAGGCATATTGAATATGCACTAAACAACAAATGATGCTAATAGGTAGCTATGGTGGACACTTTTGGCAATATTTGGTTTTAGGGAGTTGGAAACACGAGTACAACATACTCAGTGTAAGTGCAGGCTAGCAATAGCAAGGGAGCAACAAGCGAGAGAGCAATAACTGTCATAATCATGCTTGCGACAAAACATGACTAATCATGGCATGAAAGTGATTCAAGAACCCTGAGGCAAAATAATTCATCGAGGCTTAACTGATTATTTCAGTCATATGCATGCGTGAGCATGTGCCAAGTTAATTCAAATAAAAATTTAGAGGAGGATACCACAGTGTCATACCAAGTTATGAATAGAGAATGCAAGCAAACATTCATATGGCATGTTACAAACTATTAGCAAGATGGAACTAATCATAAGAAAGCAAGAACTACTAAGCATCCATGAATAACATACACCCTACACGAACAGACTAAGCATGCCCACAATGATGAGTATATGTACAAAAATGAAAACAAATAGAGTTCGTTACCAGCCTCTTACCACACCTCAAGTTGTCATTAATCCTCATTATTGCCCTTCACTTGTGTGGCTTGAATAATAATAATATGAAACCAAATTCCACTGAGAACTGTTGAACCCTGCAACAAACTCACAAAACCAAAGAAGAACAAAAAAAATATTTTTGGTGTTTTCGATTTTTAAAACAAGAGCCAAAAAGGGAGAACAAGCAAAGCAAAATCTTTTTGGGTTTTTCGAATAGCTCAAACAAAGCAAAAAGGGAAAAGGCAAACCAAGGAAAAAAAGAAGCAAACTAAAGAGAAACAATAGAAATATTTTTGGTGTTTTTGTGTTTTAGAATGCAAAAGCAAAGAAAGAACGAAAACTAAAAAGAGAACGAAACATGAATGTACAAAGTACCGACGCAAAATGATATGGAGATGAGTGTGATGTCGGCGTACCTCCCCCCAAGCTTAGGCTTTTGGCCTAAGTGGATATCAATCCCAAGCTAGCCAGGATGAAGTGTCTCCGTTGTACGACGAGGAGGTACCCTCGTCCTAGTGCTAGCTCGAGTACGTCCCTCCGTAGTGCGTAGAGTAATCGTAGGAGGGCACATCCTCCTGGTGCTGCCTGTGGAAACCCAGCAAGCGGAGCTTCTCGTCCACCTCCTCCTTGGAGCGCGACCATAGCCTCCTGTGAACACTGAACAAAGTAGGTTGCGGCAAAGGGATCTCCCTCTCATCCCCGTCAATAAACAGCATCCTATATACCAAACTATCCAACTCAGAATCAGAAGTGACAAAGTGATGTGTTTTCATAGCAGCAAGGTCAAGCCTTTGTGGTGCCAATATAGTATCATTGGGATCCACAGAAAGCTCTAATGAATTGACCATACGTGAAGCAATGATGCCCCATAGATAGGCCCCCTAGCAGCTAGGCGGTGAGCAATAAGCGAGCCAAGGTTGTACCGAGTATCTTTGTTGAGCACAGCAGCAAGGAAGGCTAAATGATAGTTGGAGATATTACTCGTATTCTCCCTACCCAGAATGCTAGTAGCAAGATAATATGCAAAGTATCTAAGAGCAAGGAGTTGGATGTTTCTTATCTTTCCCCGCTGAGCTACGCGGTCATCATCATTGGTCACCCCTCGGTAGAGCTCCAGCAAATCAGCGGGTCACCCTTGAATCTTCTTCATGGTCCCTGTCATGCTTACACCTACAATACTGCAAAACCTTTCCAATGACATGGTAAAGAGCAGATTATAAATTCTGAAAGAGACAGTTGACTGATAGGGCTTGTTAGTAAACACGAAGCTCTCAACAAAAGTCTTGGTGAGCATAGCGTATTGCTCACTCTCATCTTGCATGTATGAGGTCAAACCAACCCTCTAAATCAGTAGCAAGAAATCATCAAGAATCCCTGCAGCTTGTAAGAAAGTAAAACAAGGAAAAGTAGATGGGTGAGCGTCCCCATCATCTCCTTCATTACCAATACGAGGTGCAATGAGATCTTCGTTGTATGATGGCCTAAACTGAGAGGCTGATCTTGAGGGCTTTGACCTCCTAGGTGCATCTCTCTCAAATATTTCTCCAAAGGTGCGGTTGTTCATGTTTGATATTCTGAAATTTAAACATCTATTAAACAAGTGATTGCAAAGTGAATATATAATGAAGGGCACTACTCATAGGGACTTGTAAGAGGCCTAAACATGCATCAAAACTATATTTCTAAGCATCAAACAAGCTTACAAGCTCTCATAACCTGTCACCTACAGCAGCAAAATACTCAAGATATAAACCACTAAACACAAATCTACTTGGACAAGCGGAGGAGTCACATACCGGAGAACAAATGCTCCAAATTTCAGCAGAAAAGATGGGCTGAGCAAGGAGATCGAAAAAATCTAGGGCAAGCACAGCAAGAATGCGATTTTGAGCAATGAACTGGTGTCTACTCAGGAGAGAGAAGAAAGTGGCAAGTGAGAGAGTGAGTGGAGGGCTAGGGGTGGCCCACACCATAGGCAGGCGTGCCCTAGGGCTGGCCGCGCCACCAGGTGGTGTGCCTACCTGGTGGGCCCCCTGGTACCTTCTAGGCACTCCTCTGCCCCTTTTTTCTCGTAAAAATTTAATATGAAGTTTCTAGAATTTTTTGAGACACTTTATTTTTGGGAATTTTTCAGGTAAAACAGAATGATTTTCTGATAGAAAAAGATTTATTTTTGGAATGATGCATGAGCAAAACAAGGCTAGAACTACAGAAGTTCTAAGACCCTCTAATATGCAAGCAACTAACAACAGAAAAGAAAGCAAAAACTAAATGGAAATAATAGAAGTAAATAGAGATAATCATGGTGAAAACATTGTTTTGTTCAATGAAATCCTTTTGTTAACAAGGTTGATCAGGTCTTGTTACCAAAACAATTTCATATGAGACAAAACTTTGTATTCCACTAATGATTATGTTACCTCAACTTTGATAGCAATGTCCCAATCATAATAGTTTCAAATTTTTCTCTTGGTATGGGACAATATATTTCTCCAACTTGAATGCCCTCAACATGTTCAATTGAATTCAAACCATAAGTCCTATCAATCTTCTTGGGGAAATAGACAGTATGTTCCTTGTCATTAACATTAAAGGTCACCTTTCCTTGATTACAATTAATAACAGCTCATGTAGTATTAAGAAAGGGTCTCCCAAGAAGAATAGACATATTATCATCTTCAGGCGTTTCAAGCACAACAAAATCAGTTAATATCAAGCAATTATGATCCACTCGAACAGGTACATCCTCACATATACCAATAGGAATGGTGGTAGATTTATCATCCATTTGCAAAGATATATCCGTTGGTATTAATTTTTCCAGTTGAAGTCTCTTGTAGAGAGAGAAAGGCATAACACTAACTCCATCTCCCAAATCACACAAAGCAGTTCTAACATAACTATTCTCAATAGAGCAAGGGATAGTTGGAATCCCTAGGTCTCCAAGTTTCTTAGGAACCTTACCATTAAAGGAATAATTAGCAAGCAAAGTAGAAATTTCTTCATTAGGGATCTTCCTTTTATTCTAGAAAATATCCTTCATATACTTTGAGTAAGGAGGCAATTTAATAGCATCAATCAAAGGAATTTGCAGGATTAAAGGTTTCATCCACTCACAAAACTTATTATAGTGTTCATCTTCTTTTGACTTGTGTTTCTTATCAGGGAAAGGCATAGGTTTTTGGACCCATGGCTCTCTTTAACTACCATGTTTCTCAGCAATAAAATCTTCTTTAGTGTATTTAGTATTCTTAGTGTGCTTTTCAGGTTCTTCTTCAACTTTTTATTTATCAGGAACATCATTTTCTTCATTACCACTTTCAGTTTCAGCATCAGAGATAGATATACTATTAGGATCTTTAGCAGGTTCAGAGGGTTCTACAATAGTTTTATGTTTCTTTTTTCTTTTCTTACGAGTAGTACCACTATTTTCAGCTTGTTGAGAATCCTGCTCGATTCTTTTGGGATGCCCCTCAGGATATAGAGGATACTGGGTAGCAGCACCACTTCTAGTTCTAATTTCATAAGCATGTTTTTCTTTAGCAGCATTAACTAGCAAGTCTTTTTCACTTTAATAAGTTGATCTATTTGAGTTTGAACCATTTGAAAATGTTTAACAATCATTTTAACACCATTAGAGGTTCTTTCCACAATATCTTTTAACTCAACAATAGCTCTAGTGTTTTCCATTAGATGATTTTGCACCCTTTTATTAAAATTATCTTGCTTAACAATAAAAATATCGAATTCTTCTAAGCATTGATCAGGAGGTTTGAGGTAAGGAACATCACCTTCATCAAAGTGTTGGAGAGAGTGTACCTCAATAGTGGATGCATGGGGAATTGTCTTACATAATTCTTCTATAGGAGGTAAATTCTTGACATCTGCAGCTTTAATTCCCTTCTCCTTAAGACATTTCTTAGCTTCTTTCATCACTTCATCATTCAATTCAATAACTCCCCTCTTCTTAGATGATGGTATAGGCGTCGGTATAGCTGGTTCAGGTATAATTGTTTCAGGTATAGCTGGTTCAGGAGGAGTCCAATCTTCATAGTTCTTGCTTATTTTAGCCATTAATTCCTCAGCTTCCTTGGGAGTCCTATTCCTGAAAACACAGTCAGCACAACTATCTAGGTATGTCCTAGATTCTTCAGTTAGTCCATTATAAAATATATCAAGAAGATCATTCTTAGGTAATGGACTTCCAGCCTATGCATGAATCAAAGCACAAAACCTTGTCCAAGATTCAGGCAATATCTCTTTTTCTCCCTATTTAAAATCAAAAAGTTCCTACAAAATAGCATGTCTAGCACTAGGAGGAAAATATTTCTACAGGAAAGTACTAATCAAGCAATCAGGGCTATCAATAGATCTAGGAGGTAAATTACTAAACCAAGTTTTAGCTTCCCCTTTCAGTGAAAAGGGGAAAATCTTAGCAACAAAGTAAGTACGCATCTTAATATCATCAGAAAACAAGCCACTCATGGTAGAAAGCTCAGTCATATGTGCTACCGCACTTTCATTCTTAGTCCCACAAAAAGGTTCTTTCTCAACAATAGCTATGTAAGATAGATCAAGAGAGAAATCATAATCTTTATCTTTAATGTTTATGGGAGAAGCAGCAAACTTAGCATTAGGAGATAATTTGGGTCTAATAGTACGCCTCTCAAGGAGATTCTTAGCATCGCTCCTATCATGGGTGTTTTTGCATTCTTTAATAAATTCATCGGTCATCTCAACATAACCGTCTTCAATATCATAACTCTCACTAGACTCAGGTGAGCTAACATGTGTAGTAGTGTCTTCATTAGGAGTTTCAGTATTTCCAGCTATAGTTCTAGCAATCGTAGCATCTAGGAAAGGACCTAATGAACCACACTTATCAAGCACAGTAGAAGCAACATCATAAGTATCAGAAGTTTCAGATTTAGCGGTAGTAGCAGTGTGTGTAACATGTGTATGTGGTGGTGTAACGAGCTTACTCATAACAAATGTTGAATCAAGAGCAACAGAGGTGTTCAGAACCGTACATCTTCTTGTAGTGGATGCTAAAATAGGAACCTTGCCATCACGAGACTTACCCATGATGGATGGATGGCAGCGAACAATAGTGATTCCAAGTCGACTTGATAAATAAAGCTATGCTCCCCGGCAACGGCGCCAAAAAATAGTCTTGATGATCCACAAGTATCGGGGGTGTATCACAGTATTTTCGAGGGAAGTGAAACCCAATTTATTGATTTGACACAAGGGGAGCCAAAGAATATTTATAAGCCTTAACAACTGAGTTGTCAATTCAGCTGCACCTGGAAACAATCTTGCTCATAGCAGTTTATCAGTAGCAACAGTTTTGTAGTAAGAATAGTGAAGTAATAGTAGTAGTAGAGTAAAGACAGTAGTAACAATAGCAGTAAACAGTAGGATTCGAGTGCGGTAGGCATAGGGATGGATGGATGGGCGTTGCATGGACAAGACAATTCACATGGCAATCAGAACATAGGGAAATTGCAGATAAATAAGATAAAGCATCCAAGTACTAGATAATCCTAGGCATGTGTCCCATATATAGTCATATGTGCTCGCAAGGAGAACTTGCACAACATCTTTTGTCCTGCGAGCCCGTTTGCAGCGAGGCCTCAAGGGAACCACTGGTAATTAAGGTGCTCCTTTTAATAGAGCACCAGAGCAAAGCATTAACACTCCGTGAACACATGTGATCCTCACATCAAAGCCATTCCCTCTGGTTATCCTGATTTCTGTCACTTCGGGGCCATTGGTTCCGAACAACAACATGTGTATACAACTTGCAGGTAAGACCATAAACAATACTATCATAATGAATCAATAACATGTTCAGATCTGAAATCATGGCACTCGGGCCCTAGTGACAAGCATTAAGCATAACAAGTCGCAACAAAGTCAAAACGCACTAATAGTAGATACTAAGCACCATGCCCTAACAATCTAATGCCATTACATGAACGATCTCATCCAATCCCTACCATCCCCATAACCTACAGCGGGGGATTACTTACTCATAGATGGGGAAACATGGATGGTCGATGGAGAAGTGATGGTGGCGATGATGGCGATGATCTCCTCCAATTCCCCATCCCGACAGGGTGCCAGAACAGAGTTTCTGGTGCTGTTTCGTGGAATCTGGTGGTGGCGGTGGAGCGGAACTCCTTCTGGAAAAACGTTGAATCCCCCTGAGTTTTTAGGTTAGAAGGCAACTTATAGGTGAAGAGGGTGACCGAGGGGGTGTTTGGGGCGGCCAGGCCTAGCCCGCATGGCCTGGTGGTGTGGCTGGGCCCCAGCCCCACTCCGTCTCGTATTCTGGCTCCAGGAGTCTTCTGGTGAAATAGGATTTTGGCATATTTTCCGGGATTTTTCCTGATAGTTGATTTTCTGCACAAAAACTAGACACCAAGGCAATTCTACTGAAAACAGCGTCAGTCCGTGTTAGTTGCATCCAATTCACACAAGTTTAGAGGAAAAACAATAGCAAAAGTGTTCGGGAAAGTAGATTTGTTTTGGACATATCATCCCACCCTGGAACTTTGAGGGAGGTAGTACCTCCCCTCCCCCTATATATAGTGGGGGTATTTGGCCAGATAAATACACACAATATTCAATAAAAGGTTTCCTCACTTTTGGGGAGACCTCCAATTGATATTATCTCTCTCTCTCCCTCTCTCTCTCTCTCTCTCTCTCTCTCTCTCTCTCTCTCTCTCTCTCTCTCTCTCGTGACCGTGGTCCCAAGTTTGGACTATGCGAACAAGAGACATCTTCACCGTGGAGCACCGTCGCACTACAGGATTCAGATCTAGGAGCTCTACTTCCGCAACTGCTGCTGGATCGGGAAAGTGGGAGTCATCATCAGGCACTGGACGTGTGTAACTCCCCGCGAGGTGTCACACTTGAGGCACTCAAGTCGTTGGAGCCACAGAAGCACAAGGACTTCATCATGACCTTGAGGTCAGCTTCGGCTCGTCTACATCAACCATGCTCTGCTGAGCATTGACAACGCTTTTCAGTCTTCGAGGGTAAGTTTGCAAAAATCCCCTCCCATTTCTGCATTACTAATAGATAGGTCCTGGCAACATCAGGGCTTCAGGGGCGTAGGGTAAAATTTTATTGTTTTCATACGTGGAACCCCTACAGTGGTATCAGAGCTAGATCTATGCGTAGTAATGCTAGTACGGGTAGAACACATGGGATGTAGCATGTGGGCGTTGATCTTTTAGTTGTTACACTCCCAGGTGTACTTGTGTATACTGCAACAATTCTTGATGAAGCGGCCCCCAACCGACTTTACCGTTCATTCGTGAGACTGGTCCACGCTTAACATACGGCTTGTACCATGTAAAGTGGCTTTGGGGGGTGTATGTCTCTCTTGCATTAGTTGGTATGCCATTTGCAATGGAGGTCCCCGAAAGGGGTTTAGTATAGACAAATCCTTGATCAGCGTTGTGGTGAAAGTTTGTAGGTAAGAATGGTTCTTGTGCGAAAGCCCATTCAGCCATGTAAAACATGCAAAGATAAAGTAGAGGCGTATAAGTTTGTTTTGTAGGGGGCGTTGCTTTGTGATATGGTTTTGGCAAAGGTAAAGTGATTACCTTATGTTACGAAGTAGTAGTAGATAGTCACGGAGGTGACGGACTACCACGCCAGAAAGACACTAGTACCCTAGTGTCTACGGTGACGTAACCCTGGCGCCGGAATCCGGTGACGCCAGATGGAGATCATGACGTGAAGGACCATATCACATCGCATTTACATTCAATGTTATTGTTTGTATATCTTATTGTGTGCTAGTATTAGATACTTGATGGTAGCCTAATAAGATGATCCCTGTTAACAAAAATTACCAATGATTGTGTTCCTACTTAGTGTGCACCACCAAGAAAGTTCTTCGGTATGAGGCAGGCCGTGATGATCGGGTGTCAGACATATCTAGATTCGCATATAGTGGGTGTAAGCCATGTTGCACAACGAATACACTAAGGTTGAGTTGGCGAGCCTATCATGTGATAGACATGGCCTCAGAACACGGATGGTTGAAATATCGAGCACGAGTCGCATGAATGATGTGACCGACGTTTAGCGTCCACCCTAGAACCCACATTGATGGTCGTGATGATCGGCAGAGATGTGGGGAAAAGGGGTCGTGTTATCACTAGAACGCTTCAGGGGATAGGAGTTTCTGAGTGGAGTTATTATTTACTCATTTAATTATAAACTTAGTCTAAATTCCTTTTGCAATTATAAATGTAGAAAATGGTTCTCCTTGAATCTACCTTTCCTGTTGATGATTTGTTAGAAGGAGAGAAGCTCAGACTAGATGGATCAATCTTCTCTATATGGGTTGCACGTCTCCACGTTCTCCTTAGCGAGTATAACATGGTCGACTATATACTCAACGAGATTGATTTGGATCAGCCCAGTGACCTAGAGACCCCAAGGAGCGGAAAGACCACCATTACCATTGTGAGATGGCCTCCTTCATTTCAGTTACAACGCATTTCGGAATGGTGGATGAGTTTTGGCCTGTCATGGGTAATGTTGAACCTAGTACAGTAATGCTACAGCTTAGGACACATTTCATGGAACAAGCACACATATGGGAGCATGAGCTAATGGGAGATTTCCTCTCCATTAAGATGGAAGAGAACTCTTCGCTCGACGACCACTTGGAGCGCATGCATGATGCGTACATGAGGCCAGCATACTTCCTGGACAACTGGATGACGAGATCTTTTGCAAATGGTGTTGTGCTGCGGTCGCAGCCACCAAGCTACCAAGCACATGTAAGGACTTGCATCATGACAGGCGATGCAGAAACATAATATTTCCATAGGTTCATATCACATCTCAGGAATGTGGAGATTGATCCCATTGCAGGAGAAGTCATCAATGACAAAGATATATATTTGATATACAATTTTATAAATGTTATAATCTTGCAAACACATTTGCAGTGTTAAGTATATTTGATACTTGTTCTGTTTTGCTGAAAACGGGTCCTTCTGCATAGAGGTGCTTGCTTGAGAGGAGGTGACGTTGTGTGTTGATGGCGAGCATTATGATGATGGCCAATGACACTCTCCCTCGACATTTATCACTTAGTTTATGGATTTTGGATAGTTATTGTAATCAAAAGATAGTGAACTTCTTTAGCGTGTCTCACACTTTGTGAGACGGTTATTCATATGAGTTTGTAACAAACAGTTGTTCCACATTTATGAATGATGTCTATTCGTGTTCATATCTTGTTCGATTATGTGTGAACTATCCTGGTTTTGAAACTATTGAAATGCCTTGAAATTACCCAACTTAATGATATGTTCATTACTGAATGAAAACCATTGTTTAAATTCAAAGTTATGTGATAATATTTGAAAGACACTTGTATTCTTGTCACATATGAATCATTCCTAAGTTTGGTAAAATAACTTAAACACCATCTATTACATGAATAAAAAGTGTTTGATGAATTGTTGAAAGTAAATACATATTCGATGTATTGTGTTTTAACAAAATGGTAATTATCATTATATGATTGTTTAAAAGTGTAAAGAAGTTTACCAAAGGAAACATGAGTATGAAACTATTTGATATGATCAAATCATTTAATCAATTAAGGGTATTAAAGATAAAAGAGAATCTAATTACTACGATTTGATCAATAGTAATGAAATTCGACTTTATAAGAATGGCATAAAGGAAATTGTGGAATGCAATGTGTTTGAAATGTCAAAATGCAAAGCATCACAATATGATATTTGATATCAAGTGGGTGAATATATGGCGCCAAATAAATCGTTGTAGTGTAGATGTAGAGACCATTAGTTAGAAATAGTTAGCACTCAATTAGAATATATAGTGATCCATGTGAATTCATGAAAGCGGCTCCATATCTAGTATGGATCGGCGTGGAAGTTCTGGGGTTATTCGATATAACCAAAACAATAGCGAATAAGTCCTTGTAGAGTATTCATTGGAAATTTTCAATACGAAATCGATAGCTGAAACCAAAAGCAAAACTTGTATTGCTTGGATTTTTGGTGCATTCTCGAGAAAGTTCACATTCAGTGATATTTCTTGATTATGGAGCAAATGGAAGATAGTGAAAAACATGAAGAGGATTCAAAACCCTACATCAGAGTGTTGAGAAGTGCAACGGAAAGTGTTCCTGAACGATTCTCTTCACAAAGGAAAGAATCAATGATAATGATTATTGTGTTTTCCCCACTGGTGTTTTCACTACATGAAGTAGGATTCAAAATGTATCCCATATCTTGTATGGAGACATTTTTGAATCATTTGTCATGATTACCGGAATATGACATACCTACGAACTACTAAGGAAATAATGGTAAGCTAAAGATATGAGAAATCCCAAAGCAAAATTCCCTTGAGACTAGAAAGCAATTCGTTGCTGAATCTTACAAGTAAAGGGGTTACTTGGATTTTCCCAAATGATTGCAAAGCCATAGTGGAAAAAGGGGTGAATGACAAAAGCACAATTTGTCAAGTATTGGACAAATTCAAATGAATTTGATTCAAGTGAGCTGAAAGTCTGGTGGATTTAAAACTGGTAAAGTACTAGTATCTCATAGTAAATCTCCAAGTTTGATATTTGATCAAAGGATTTTGAAGTTGTTCAAAATAGTGAGTGGATATGAAATTTGTATGAAATTGAGTGGGAGCTATGAACGTCTTCCTAAAACAATATGTAAAAGACATATTTTTGAGTGGTAGCAATGTAAGTCTCAAACTGAAATGTGTCGAGAACACATTCTAAGTGCGAGCAATATAAGTCTCAAATTAAAATATGTGGGAAGATAGTTTGAGTAAGAGTAGTGACTCATACCCAAATATGTTGGGAGCATATTTTGAATAGGAGCTTAAAGAAGTGATTCTTAAGTGTGTATACGACACATTGAGAACAAAAGCGCAAGTACCAATAAATAGTGATTTATAGGGAGTAGAAGTGGATAATAAGTATATTACGATATTATGTAGTATTCCTTAAAGGATACTGAAAAGGGTTTTAGAATAAAAGTTAATTGAGGAACTAGTCCTTGATAACTCAAATTAGGAACAGAATTAAGTCCAACATCGATGGTTGAAAGAAACAAAAGGATGATCATCATCCACTATGTTGAGACATAGGTTCTATCTTAGAAAACCAAGATGATAACTTAACATAATATATGATCCAATAAGGAATGTTTGAAAAGTGATTAAGTTCGAATCACGGAATGTTGAGCTGAGTTTGTCCACAGTGTCTAATAGATAACTGTAGACATGTTTTCCAAATCCATGAAGGATGACATATATTAAAGCATAAAGGGTTATGTTATAAGGTAATATGTTGGAAACTCCTGTAATACCAACAAAAGTCGAGTAGGAAGAAAGGTGAACAAAAACATCGAAAGTTGCACAGGGTGCACTCGTGTTTCGATAATTAGATTTATAATAATAGATAAAGGTACCATCTAAAGTGTTGTATAATGTTATGGCGGGGCTAGTTCGCTTTTAACGTAGAATGATGTGTCCTAGGGCACAGTGCCCATGAGAAAGCCCTCGAGGTTGATCTAAAGTCAGTATAGGCTCCTAGAATCTGGCCTTGTTATGCCGCCATAGTGACAATGCATACACAAAGATGTTATCATGCGATGATAAAGTATTAATGTCAATGAAGATGACATTACTAAGTTGCATATGATTTGGGACTGTAAAGTACAGGACCAAGACTCAACCTCTTCCATGAGCAAGCATGTTCAGGGTACAAGAATATATGGTGCCAATAATTGAGAACAAATTCAGCTAGTTTATTTGTACTCTAGTGCAAGTGGGAGACTGTTGGAAATATGCCCTAGAGACAAATAATAATAAGGATTATTATCATATTTCATAAAGTTTATGATTAAGTTTTATATCCTGCTATAAATGTATTGAAAGGAAACGTCAATACACGTGTGATATATAAACAACTAGGGGTTCCTAGTGAAACTCTAGTCATTGGTTCATTGGTCAACAGATGATCAAGGTTTCCTAATCATGTGGCATTGATGCCAGTTGGAAACAGAGTCAACTCATTTTGAGAATGAGATGATGAACCAATACCCAGCCTAAACATCGTGTCCCGATCATGTCACGAAGTTCAAGTTACAATGATTAGAATAGACCCTCATAGACTATTCCTTAGACCATGAGGCTATATCAATCACTGTCTCCCGAGAGTACTTAGATAGCATCAAATGTCACTTGGTAATACAGTGATCATAAAGGTGTGTTCAGCTATTCAGAGGAACCGTAGAGGCAATATATGTCAAGAGCGGGATTTGTCCATCCGCGTGACGGAAAGATACTCAAGGGCCCACTCGGAGAAGTTATATCCAATAGTTGTGCAGCGTCTGATTTGATCACAGGGACATCACTTGTTAGAATGAGTCAAGTGGCATTTTTCAGTAACGAGATTGAACACGACATGGTGAGAGACAAAAGGAATAAGACGCGACTGTCCCGGTTCAAATGACGAAAGATCTTCGTCGAATGCAGAGGGGTCACATGGCCATCTAGGTCCCTCTGTCGATCATTGGTCTAGGAGTATCCTGACCATGTTTGGAGTGTTACCGAACTATGGGGTATCACGCTTAAGGGATTGATGATGCTTAGAGAGTGTTTACATGATCGGTAGAATCACCAAAGAGGAGTAGAGAGAGAACCGGAAGGGTTTCGGTAAGTCTAGAGGATGTCCGGAGTGGAGGTTGAAGGTGTTCCATAGCCATGGAGATTGAATAATAAGTCAATGAATGTTAAATATTGATTTAATCATTTATTCATAATTATTTAATAAAGAGAAAATCAATTAAAAGGTC
Source organism: Avena eriantha (assembly GCA_910589775.1). NCBI lineage: Eukaryota > Viridiplantae > Streptophyta > Magnoliopsida > Poales > Poaceae > Avena > Avena eriantha. Next base: position 291,347,545 of record OU342745.1, on the reverse strand, counting down.
AAAAGGCTTAATGAGCCAATTCTAGAGGGAGAAGGGCCCATGAGGGAAAGGCAAGAGGAGAGAAGGGGCAAGGGGGTGGCTGGCTGGGCCAAGCCCCCCCCCCCCCACGCAGGGCCCACTAGGGCTGGCCGGCGGCGCCCCCCTCTCCCCTCCTTTAGTCCCACCCCGGAACTTTGACGGAGGTAGTACCTCCCCTCCCCCTATATATATAGTGGGGGTATTTCGGCAGATAAATATACACAATATTCAATAAAGGTTTCCTCACTTTTGGGGAGACCTCCAATTGATATTCTCTCTCACTCTCTCTCTCCCATGACCGTGGTCCCAAGTTTGGACTGCGCGAACGAGAGACATCTTCACCGCGGAGCACCGTCGCGCTGCGGGATTCGGATCCAGTAGCTCTACTTCCGCAACTACTGCTGGATCGGGGAAGTGGGAGTCATCGTTAGGCACCGGATGCATGTAACTCCCCGCGAGGTGTCACACTTGAGGCACTCAAGTCGTTGGAGCCACAAGAGCACAAGGACTTCATCACAACCTTTAGGTCGGCTTCGGCTCGTCTACATCAACCACGCTCTCCTGAGCATTGACAACGCTTTTTGGTCTTCAAGGGTAAGTTCGCGAAAATCTCCTCCCATTACTGCATTACTAATAGATAGGTCCTAGCAACATCAGGGGTTCATGGGCATAGGGTAAAATTTTATTGTTTTCATACGCGAACCCCTACAAACCTCACATGGAGAAACACCAAGAAGCAACAAAATAGGAAGATGCAAAGTATGCAAAGGATTGAGCTCCCTATGACGATGTGATCAAGGTACCCAACTAAAATCCCCTTCTGATAGTGCGGCTATCTATCCTATAACCTAGTTTCCCAACAACCACCTTGAGACCGGTAAAATAAAAAGCTAGCAAGGCCATACCTTTGCCTTGCGCATCCCGCTTGATCTTGATGACAACTCTTCAAGATCCATCCAAGCCGGAAGGCAACACTTGATCATTATTGCTTCGTGAAGACTCATAATTTACTCCCCCATATACAATATGGGATAGCTTCATTAAGACACGTCTTCATGTGTCCATTATCACCATTATGGATGGAAAGCTTCAAGAAAATGATCTTCTCGAGATGCTTATCTTGAACTTGCCCTTCTCAACTTTGATGATGGTCACCACTTGATGTCTGAAGGAGATATTCCCTAGAGGCAAATAATAGATAGGTTTGTATTGTCATATCTTAATTAGTTTATAATAGTTTCATATTGTGCTATAACTGTGCCAAGTAGAAATATTGGTACAAGTGTGGTATGAAACAACCAAGTCCCTATTATCCTCTATTCATACTAGCTTGTTGGTCATGAGGATGATCTGGGTTTCAAGATCATGGGCATTTATGCCAATTGACAACGGGGTTATATCATTGGAGTATGATGTGATGGACATTCCTCAAAGGAGTGCAACACGATCAAGTCATATAAGTTCATTGTTGCAACAGCTATACCTAGCATCCTTTTCCTTAGACCGTGAGCTCATATTACTCACTGCTTCTCGAGGATGCTTAGACTGCATCAACCGTCATCTGGTAATACGGTGGCCATAAAGGTGTACGTTGGGTATTCCGAAGGAACAGTAGATGACATTTGACTGGAAGACCAGGATTTGTTCACCCATATGACAGGTAACGATACATACGGCCGGCTTGGTGAGACTACATCCATAAATGTTGCAACATGTGACTTGGTCACGGGGATGTAATATCACGGTAACAAGAAAACATAACTTGTTGTTAACGAGATTGATCAAGGTATGTGATACCAATGATCGGATCTTGGACAAGTCGTATCAAGAAACAAAAGGAATTGGATGCTACATTTACCGGTTCAAACGACATTGTCATCAGGAATGCATAGGAGTCACATGGATATCCCTGGTCCCTCTATTGATGATTGATTTAGATCATGTCTAGAGCATTCCCGAGCCATGAGAGGATACACTTAAGGGTATGATGAGAACGATCATTCGAAAGACAGAGTCACAGTAGAGAAAGAGAAAGCCAGAAATGTTCCACAGAGAGATCCAAAGTTGTTCGGAGAAGGAATAAAGGACCGAAATCATTCCAGGAATTCCGAAGATGTTTGGAGGATATAGAAAGGGGAATCGAAAGGTGTTTCGGGTTGAATCAGGTTTTTTAATATGTATTTACATCTTAATTAGTGTAATTAATATTAAATAGAATATTAAAATCTAATTTGAAGGGTTATTCTACTAATGGGCCAAACTTCCTAGTGAATAAAGGCCCATGAGGGAAAACCGAAAGAGGGAAGGGCCAAGGGCCAAGAGGGCCAAGGCTCAGCCGCCACAAGGGGCCCACCCGGCTAGCCTAGGGCTGTGCGCGGGGTGTGAGGCCCACCCCTAGCCGGCTGGCCCATGAAGCCCTAAGGGCCCATGCGCCTACCCCTCGTCTCTTCCCCTTATTTAGTCCCACATGGCTTAGCCTTTGAGAAAGGCACACCCCCTTAGCCTATATAAAGGGGTGCCCATGGGTGGGATGAGACACACCATTGTTTAGAGAAGTCTTTTGGTTGACTTTATCCTTCCCTCTCTCTAGCCCTTGTGACCATGGCCCCAAGTTGGGCTGTGCGAACGAGGCACACCTGTAGCACGCCGTTGCGCTGTAGGGATTCCTAGCCGGATATCAACTTCTGCACTCCCGGCGGGATCAGGGAGCCAGAGGTCTCATTGTGCACCGGATGTGTAAGACACGAGGCGCAACACTTGGGGCGCTTGAATGTCGTGAGCCGGAGCTGCTGCACGGTGAAGAAGGAGCAAGGGGTGACCTGCGAGGAGCTTGTCAACCTTGAGGTCAACTACGAGTACGACTACATCAACCACGTTCCCCTCGGAACGTTAACCGCGTATGATCTACAAGGGTATGTATTCTCTATGCATTGGCCGTTACCACATTGCTACATAGATAGATCCTAGACAGTTTTTGGGGTTCCAATGTAGGAATTTTTTGTTTTCTACTGCGGATCCCCTTCAATGTCATCCTCTCATGGGCTATATTAGATATTTACTTTTGATGCATGCCCATGAAAAGATACTTAACCAATATAGATAACACAAAGGCACATATATAATGGTTTCGTTCATGAAGCATAATTTACAAGCTTACCATACCACAAGATCAATGTGGTACATTCTTTATGCTTCATGTGTTGACTAAACTTGCATCTAATCTTCACTCTTTGTATTGGTCAACCAAGTATCTTCCCATGATCCATCTCAATATATTGAGGTACATAAAGGACCCTTCATTTGATTACTTGCTCTAAATCTTAGATAGCTCAACTAATGAGGCTATCATGACACCGACTTAGAGACATAACTTGAATTCTTCTATTGAGATCACACTCTCAAGATCTTGATCATATCATATTCTTCTTCAACTCGATGATCTTGATGCCAATACTCAAGGTATATCTTTATTTTCGTGGCATCCATACTTGAATCCAACACTTGGACTACAAGCATGACCTATGGAATATTCCTTCATATAAAACTCAATGAAAACATTAGTCCATAGGGATTGTCATTAATCACCAAAGCCACACATAGGGGCAATTACCCTTTAAATCTCCCCCATTTTGATATTTGATGACAATCACAACAAGAGGGTTTATATAATGAATATTAGAAACAAGTACATAGCTTATCTGAGAATAAGTTGTATACAAGAGGTTGTATTTTATATGGTTAAGTAACACAAATATACTAGCCCATATCAAAGCCGATTCTACTCACACAAACTACAACTAATGCACGAGATGTGAGTAGAACCAATATGTATAGAGCAAACTCCCCTACAATATATGCATGTGTGATGAACTTGAATTTCATTGCAAGCATAACCTTTGGGAGAGTTTCCACTATATATTCAACCATGCAAAAACGTAATAAAGATGAAATGCATGAAAGGCAAACACTTAAGAACAAACCAATCTTAAGTACAAACCATTTCCCTTAAAACCCTCTAAACTTCTCCCCCATTGACAACAAGTGCCACAATGGATGTTAAGGTTAGAAGGACAATATAGTATGAGTTCCTAGCCAAGGTGTGCATTACTTGTAATACGAGTGAAATCATATGCACATATCCAATGACGAATACTTGGAGGAAATCAACTATATTGAGGATCAAATATTGCTAAAAGGATAACAAGGTGAATAAACTTCAACGAATGAAGCAAGCAATCAAAAGATCCAAATAATCAAATGGACAAATAGTGCTCTAAATGAAATAAGGAAGCTCCCCAAGGTTCATGCATAAATTAGTTGTTTCATTTGAATTCAATATGCACAAATATTGAATACTCACTCCATCTATATCATTTAGAACACAACGAAGATACAAGGAGTAGAGATATAAATCAAGACACTTGTCAAGACAAGCTTGAGTCCAAAAGAAATCAAAAATGAGATATGAGTGCGTGAAGATGCAATAAAAGTAAACCGAGCACTCATAAATATGGACCTAACCAATACCATTAAAAACCAAGAGGATAAGATAAATGGTTGGCAGAGAGCAAGGATATCAAGGAGAGATATTAATACTCTCATGTATATAAGTTTCTAAAGGCAATATGCCGGAGAGGCAATAATAAAGTGGTTATTATCTTATTCCATGTTTATGATAAATGTTTATTTTGCATGTTATAATTGTATTAATTGGAAACGTTAATACATGTGTGTTTAATAAACAAAATACAAAGTTCCTAGTAATGTCTCTCATATAAACTAGCTCGTTAATTAACAGGATGATCAAGGTTTCCTGATCATGGACATTGGATGTTGTTAATAACGAGGTCACAACATTGGTGGAATGATGTGATGAACATTCATCCGAAGTATAGCATTACGATCAAAGTCATTATGTTTATATTGCTATAATATCATACGAAGAAATCTTAGTCCTTAGACCATGACATCATGTTAATTGCTAACATCAGAAGAGTAACTTGATAACATCAAACGTCACACCGTAAAAGAGTGACTATAAAGGTGGGTTCAGATACTCCGAAGGTGTTATGTTGAGGCTCATGGATCAAGAGTGGAATTTGTCAATCCGGATGATGGATAGATATACTCTGGGCCCTCTCGGTGATATCACATTAAGATAGCTTGCAAGCAAGTCATGTGATCACTAGAATGTTATATCACGGGAAGGAGAAAAGAGTGCATGTCGGTAACGAGATCAAACTAGGTATTTGGATGTCGATGATCGAATCACGGACATGTAATATATCGCGAGACAAAGGGATTTAGTTACGATGTTAAAGGTTCACACAATCACAAGAGTCATCGTTGAATATGTGGGAGTCAGTACGGATCTCCAGGTCCCGCTGCTGATTATTGATCGGAGAGGGGTCTCGATCATATCTGCATTATTCGCGAACCGTAGGGTGACACACTTAAGGGATACCGACACCATTTAGGAGCAAATATGTTTCAGATAAAGATTAAGAAAGCGTTGGAATCATTTCGATGGAAACCGGAATTGTTTCGGGTGAAATTGCAGAAACTGGTTCTGCATGTGATATTGAAATGTTTCAGGGAGTTTTATGTGAATGTTTGTTAATTAAAGTAATTAACAAAATTCTGAATAAAATAAATAAAAGTGTTGTATTTAAAGAGAACATGCATTTAATTTGGTGGACATTAAATGCAAAGTGAGTGGAGTTGAAATTGATGTGAGTGGGCTTAGTGGAAGCTCCACCCACATGAATGAGGGAGAGGTAGGGGCACCCACCATGGCCGGCCAGCCATGGCCTCGTGAAGGTCTGCGCCCCCTCCCATATAGAAGGAGCCCCATGGCTCCTCTCCTATTTCCCCACCTCCTCGTGAAGGTTCTCTTCTCCCTCTAGTTATTCCCCATGGTCTCGGATTAGCGAGATACATGTTCCCGGTGGCTTTATTTGGAAAGGAGTTGCTGCTTCTGCTGCATCGCTGGAGCGAGGAGGCGAAGGTTGTTCGGTGGACCGGACGTGTGTGCGATCACGAATGCACCGCTACTTTGCAGTGCTGGAATTGATGGTGCTGGACCTGATGGTGCTAGAACTGCTGGACCTTAAGGACTTCATCACGATCTTGAGATCAGCAAGTGTACGACTACATCATCCACGAGTTCCATCTCGTTAACAATGCTTTGTTGTCTTTGAGGGTAAGATCTCTATGGATGTATATCCACCCGTTGCTTGTATCTAGTAGATAGATCTTGGCGTATAGTTCCCATCTTAGGAATTTTTTTTGTTTTCTATGTTGTGAACCCATCAGTGGTATCAGAGCCTGATCTATGCGTAGGTGGTTTGCACGGGTTGTACACATATGTTTATATGTGGGCGATGATGATCATTATAAGATGATCCCTCATTTAAATAGCATTATAAGATGATCCCTCATTTAAATATCAAGATAAAATGTGTTCTTACTTAAGTATGCACCGTTCTATGGATCGTGTTTCGAGACATCACATGATGATCGGGTGTAGTCGACTCTTCGCTTTCATACAACGGGTGTAAGACAGTTTTACACATGCGAGTACTAAGGTTCTTACTTGGTGAGCCTAGCATATACAGACATGGCCTCGGAACACGTACCGAAAGGTTAAGCATGAGTCATATAGTTTATGTGATGCCCATATTGATGCTCTCCTTTGAAGCTACACCGACTCACGTGATGGTCGGACTTGGTGTAGTGGATTTGGTTCATGTTATCACCAAAAAGGCACGAGGGATGTCGTTTTTGAGTGGGAGTTCATTTCTAATTTGGATTAGTGAAACTCAATTGTCATAAACTAAATCAAAGTGAATTTGCATAATTTGTTGTAGTCATTGGCATCTGTTCACTACCTTATGTTTAGTTTTAATTGAGATAATAGAACTATAGAATTCTGGATATTTACTTTATGAACTGGTATCATATTGTTTTGAATGTCAATTTAAAGTTTAGAAGTCCTATTGCAAACTTTCAGCAAACTCTATTTACTCCATGAAGTTTAATAAGTAGTATTAAATCAAGAGTAAGAATTCCAATGTTAGTATCTAAAGTATCATGTTTGCCTCCATGATTATTGATATTCAAAAGTTGTTTTAATATCAAGATTATCTAGGAGCTGAAAAATTGTTTCAGAAACCATCATGTGTGGAAGATATTGTGATATCTGAAACAATGTTTTTGGTTGCATTATGATAGAGTATAATTTAGCAAAATACATGTTCTCATATTGTTTGAGAATTTGTGAAGGATGGAGATGCTAGGCATCCAGATCTCCCCAAAAGGTTTTGGGAACTAACATTATACTCGTGATTCTTCCTTATAGGATATAGTAGTTTGATCATGAAAGTTGTCATGATAAGGATGAATAGAAGATGTAAGTAAAATGTTTACTACACTAATAGATTACTAAAGAATGGATTTTTGAAAGAACACCAACATTTGATGATGATGATCCACTTCAAAGTGCAAGTCCAAAGGTATTAGTATTTGACTATATACACTTTGTACTATGTGTCATGTGAATGGAACCACTATTGATGTTGATAGATTCTTTTAAAAGAAAAGGAATATTTGAAAGAGAATCTATAAAATATTTGGATATGTCAAACTTAGGTATATAGAAGATATACATGTTATGGCTATATTCTTTTCTTGTTAAATAATGTGGTTCTTAGGTATTGGATACTGAATTGGTTGGTGTGAAGTGTCATACAGAACAATACAATTCATGAACTGCAACGACCTAAGTAACTAGCAAGAGAATAAGTGATGATGTTCATCGAAAACAAATAAAGTGTTATTGTGTTTTCGTTGTCGTTAAACCTAGCCTTCAAGATTTGTTTTAATAATTGTTATTTTGTTCCGGTATTACGAGAACAATGGTTGTTCAAATAATTACCGTATTCCATAAAGGATGGATGAACTTTTACATGTCTAGTTGGAGAAATCACATCCATAAACAGTATTGCTAAAATTTCGTAAGAAAAATGATTGGAAGATCACTTATGAAGTGACATCACTATTTGGATTATATTGGAAAGTAAACATGAAGAAACTCCATGTTGATGGATTTTTGGAGTCTTTTGATTTTGATCAATTGACGCTTGTGAAACTTTCCTCGGGATAATTGAAACTCCGTCCATAGGCCAAAGAGGAACGGATGACTAACTTCTTGGATATTACGCATGTTGATGTATATAGTCCATTATGTGTAGCCATATGCGATGGATCTTTTTGCTTCATATGCTTTCTCCAGAAATTTGAGTGAATATATCTATAGATTTACTTAATAAGGAAGAAGTATGAAACATTTGAAAATTGTTCAAAGACTTTCAAGATGAAGTGAAAAATCATTGTAACAAGAAAATAAAAGATTTTGTGAATTGATCATAAAGGAAGATATTTGAGTTATATGTTTAGCAAAACACCTAAGATTTTAGGAATTGTTCCATGAATTGCATTTCCTGATAAACCACGGAAGTATGGTATGTTCGAGAGATCAAATCAAACCTTGTTTGACATGGTAAGATCAAAGGTGTCATTTATAAAATTGCCATTGTGTTTTAAGGATTAAAGCTTTAGAGACTACCGCTTTTACACTGAAAAGAGCACCATCGTGATCCGTTGAAATGACACCATATGAGTTATGGTTTGGGATAAAACCCGAATTGTCTTTTCTTAAATTTTGGTATGCGATGCATAAGTAAAATGTTTACAACCAAAGTCGGATAAGCACATCTTTGTAGGTTATCCCAAAGAATTTGTTGGGAATTCCTCCATAACACCAAGGACAAAAGAGTTTGTCGCTTGGAACTTCAAGTTTCTTGAGAACGATTTTTTCGTGAAAAGTTAAGTGGGAGGACAATAGAACTTTGATAAGGTTGTTGAACCTTAGCTATATGTGCTAAGTAGCACAGCGCCAGAAAGTGTCCCAGTGGCGGCCACAATGCTCATGGCTCCCATGATTACAAAGGGTGTGATCTTGGAGATTAGAGTTCTTATTGAACCATGTGGGTCGGTAAGAATCAAATAGTAAGATTTGAAACATAAGTCGTTATTGTTTTAACAATGATGAACCAACTGCACGCAAAGAAGCGATGATGGGCCCTGACTCCATAAAATGACTAGAAGTCATAGAATCCATGATAGTATCCATACACGAGAAATCAAGTTTCTGAACTTGGAAGACCCTCCGGAAAGGCGTGAAGCCTATCAGCCGTGTTTGGATCTATAAAGAAATAGACATGGATGTTTAACATCTATGAAATAGTCGACATGTCGGAAAGAAGTTTATGGCAATGTTCAAGGAGTTGATTATGACAAGATTTGATCTTTCATAGCGATATATAGTCTTGATGGATTAATGTAGCAACCACTACATATAATTTGGTATATGGTAGTTGAATAAACAAAACAAGGTTCTACTAATAGAATGGTTACCTAGGATGTGTACATGACACGGTCTGAAGGGTTTTGTTAATTCAAAGGGTGCTAAAAAGGCATGCAAACTTCAATAGTTGAAGTGAGCATAGCGGAGTTGGAATCTTCACCATGATGAAAATGTTAAAGGAGTTTAATTTCATCGGAGATGATGAATATGCTTGCATTTGTAAGAAATTAAGTGGGAGCGCTAAGACAAATTTCCAATACATTATGCAGAGTACATATTGTTGATTGGAAATGATGTATCTTTTATTGACACAAGTTAAGAATTTCATTAAAATAGGATTTCGATCAAAGACTTTGGCAAAACCGGAATATTTATCATGAATGTCTATATGGATAGATTGAGACGCTAATATGGTTATGCCAGATGTACATATATGAGATATTGAAAGGGTTCAATATGGAAACAACAAGAAAGGTTCTTGCTGCATGGAAAGGATTGTATCAAGATTCAAGTGTTTCAACACTTGGTGAGTAAAATCACATGAATATTTTGATCGATTATACCGTGATATGTATATATCTAGATTTGTCCTATGCTCTAAATGTTATGAGAACATACCAGAATGATTCATAAGATGATCATTGGACGATAGTAAAGATATTGTTATGAGCTTTGGAAGAACTAAGAATATATCATGTATAAGTGACAAATAGTTAAAGGTAGTTCATTGTAAATTGTTACATTAATATTAGTTTTGTCACAAGATACACATAAAATTTATCTCAATTTATACTATGGGTGGCACAATTTAATGGAAAGGATGTTCAATGATGGATTTGGATGAGTTCCGAAGTTGAGACATTGTGACGGATACTACAACAAAAGGCTAAGTATATGACTGCTATAGTAGTAGCAAAGGAGGGTATTTGTGTTAAGTAGTTTGTTATCAAACTAGGTGTGGTTAAAAGTGGGCTAATACTATGAAGATATTTTGTATGACAATAATATCAACATAATTTAACCCGAACGAACTAAAGGTCTCACTAAAGGACCAAATTTGTACGATGCCATCTCATTTGAGAATGAGTGATGCGTAGAGATGCAAAGACATGCAAATACATGCGGACCTGAAACTGCCAGATCCGGAAATTATGTTAACCACTAGCAATCGTGTATATGCAACACCAGAAAGCCATAGGTGTTCAATACGCAAAGTTTTTCAAACTAGATTATTGACTCTAGTGCAAGTGGGAGACTAAAGGGAATATGCCCGAGAGGCAATAATAAAGTGGTCATTATCTTATTCCATGTTTATGATAAATGTTTATTTGCATGCTATAATTGTATTAATTGGAAACGTTAATACATGTGTGTTTAATAAACAAAATACAAAGTTCCTAGTAATGCCTCTCGTATAAACTAGCTCATTGATTAATAAGATGATCAATGTTTCCTGATCATGGACATTGGATGTTGTTAATAACGAGGTCACAACATTGCTGGAATTATGTGATGAACATTCATCCGAAGTATAGCATTACGATCAAAGTCATTATGTTTATATTGCTATAACATCATACGAAGTAATCTTAGTCCTTAGACCATGAGATCATGTTAATTGCTAACATTAGAAGAGTAACTTGATAACATCAAACGTCACACCGTAAAAGTGTGACTATAAAGGTGGGTTCAGATACTCCGAAGGTGCTATGTTGAGGCTCATGGATCAAGAGTGGAATTTGTCAATCCCGATGACGGATAGATATACTCTGGGACCTCTCGGTGATATCACATTAAGATAGCTTGCAAGAAGTGATGTGATCACTAGAATGTTATATCACTGGAACGAGAAAAGAGTTCATGTCGGTAACAAGATCAAACTAGGTATTTGGATGCCAATGATCAAATCTCGGACATGTAATATATTGCGAGACAAAGGGATTTAGTTATGATGTTAAAGGTTCACACGATCACAAGAGTCATCGTTGAATATGTGGTAGTCAGTACGGATCTCCATGTCCCGCTACTGATTATTGATCAAAGAGGGGTCTCGATCATGTCTGCATTATTTGCGAACTATAGGGTGACACACTTAAGGGATACCAACACCATTTAGGAGCAAATATGTTTCAGATAAAGATTAAGAAAGTGCTGGAATCATTTCGATGGAAACCGGAATTTTTTCGGGTGAAATTGCTGAAACTGGTTCTGCATGTGATATTGAAATGTTGCAGGGAGTTTTATGTGAATGTTTGTTAATTAAAGTAATTTACAAAATTCTGAATAAAATAAATAAAAGTGTTTTATTTAAATAGAAAATGCATTGAATTTGGTGGACATTAAATACAAAGTGAGTGGAGTTGAAATTGATGTGAGTGGGCTTAGTGGAAGCTCAACCCACATGAATGAGGGAGAGGTAGGGGCACCCACCATGGCCGGCCAGCCATGGCCTTGGGTCTGCGCCCCCTCCCCTATAAAAGGAGCCCCATGGCTCCTATCCTCTTGCCCCACCTCCTCGTGAAGGTTCTCTTCTCCCTCTAGTTAGTTCCCATGGTCTCGAATTAGCGAGATACATGTTCTCGGTGGCTTTATCTGGAAAGGAGTTGCTGCTTCCGCCGCATCGCTAAGCGAGGAGGCAGAGATTGTTCGGTGGACTGGGTGTGTGTGCGATCACGGATGCACTACTACTTTGCGGTGCTGGACTTGATGGTGCTGGACGTGATGGTGCTGGAACTGCTGGACCTAAATGACTTCATCACGATCTTGAGATCGGCAAGTGTACAACTACATCATCCATGAGTTCCATCCCGTTAACAAAGCTTTGTTGTCTTTGAGGGTAAGTTCTCTATGGATGTATATTCACTCATTGCTTGTATCTAGTAGATAGATCTTGGCGTATAGTTCCCATCGTAGGAATTTTTTTGTTTTCTATGCTGCGAACCCAACAGTTTCTAAGTGGGGAAAAGCATGATAATAATCCACAAAGAAAAATCCACACATAAGAGGTTAATAAAAATAAGAAAACATGATATCCAAGAGTAAGTGATAATATACACCAAAAAATGATATTTTGCTTAAGTATATATACATCCCATGTCTTTATTTTCTCTCATGGTATATCAATGAACTTCACCAAATAAAAACAAAAACCTCAAAAACATCACAACTAACACTATGGGAACAAATGCTAGTTGGGATATTTTTAGAAAGGAAACAAGTAGCAAAAGGAAGGATTCAATGCAATTTCAACAATATTGCACATGAGAGTACCTTGAAGAACTGATGTGTAATAAATTGGTAGAAGGCGTATTTGGGATTGGTGAATCATGAGCATGATTTTATATACTCCCAATTATATGCATCATCTCAAATTACTCACATAAGCAATAAGGATAGACAAGTCTTTCAAAGATCCTTGCAAGAACCACAACATTTACAGACAAATAAATTCATGCCAAGATGCAACCTACAAGAGATTGGATGGGAAAAATACGCATGAATAAGATACTTTTTACCGAGATAGGAATGGTATGATGTAGTAGATAAGAATTCTTCAATCATACTAGCTTGGCTCCAATTATCATGTGGTGATAACACCTTCATTATGGATGAGGCAAGCATCCATTGCATCTCCAATGTACCTAAAACAACATTCAAGTACATCTTGGTCCCCAAACTTATTGGGTCCAAAGTGGTTAGACTAACCACAACACATATGACACACTCCATAAAAATATGTGCATATTTAGAGATGAAATTTGAATTCATGCACATCTTAGCCTGTTTAAGGATTTGATGGAGTATACCCTATATATTGGATCAAAGAAATAAAAACATGATATAAGATATATAATGAGTAAACATGCATGCTCAAGACTTTCAAGATCCAACAAATATATAATTTGGACAAAACACTAAAATATTCAATAAGGCATACAAGGTGTGACAAAACATATTTGTTGTCCAAACTATATCAAAGAAGCAAATCAACAAAAGATTTGTTCAACAAAGTTCAACAAACAAACCAAGAAAAAACTATTGATGATAAAATATGAAATAAGAACACAAATGCTCAAAGATTTATCTCATTCAAGCAAATAACATAGAGAATAAATAATGAGATAACAAACTCCCTAAAGAGCAAGGTTTCAACAAATAAACCAAACCCTTAACACTTTTCATAATGGCACAAGGTTCTGAGAAGAAAAGGTTTGTCTTCCAGTAAAACACATTTGATAATAATCAAAAACATCATCAAAGAGGTGTTCAAAAGCCAAGGAAGACAATGGGAGTCACAACAAATTTTTGGAAAGGAAAAAGGCAATAAGAGGTGAAATCCAAGGTGAATATGATCCACAAATGCTACCACACACAAGTATATCAATTGTCGAAGACAATGAGTTTATTGTAATTGATTTCCGGTGGTATATTGCACGGATATTAAAGATAAATCTTCACAATAAAAAGCATAGGATAGGAATAAAAAAGATTAAGCACTATGCAAAGATAGAGATTCTTGATAGCTTCAACTAGTCAAACAATCATGCAAAGCAATGATTAGAATAACTTGAAGCAAATGGTCTCCCAAAAAATATATATAGATATGTATTTGAGGAAGACCTCACCAAGAATTTCTTACTCAAACAAAGACCGAAAAGACAAGCAATAAAAAACTTCTAACAAAATAGGACCTTGTTTGAGCTAACATGCCACCTAGAAACAAGATAATCAACAATATCAACTCTAAGTGGCCCCACCTCGTATGTTCACATTTCCTAGGACCGTGATATGCAAAATAAGAATATTACTCCCCCATAATGTGATATTAATTTTTCTTAAAGAGGTAAAACGACCTCAACTAGAGATAATTAATGGACATTAGAATATGAATTTCTAGGAGTATGACACACCACATAGTGACTAGATAAGCTTGCAATATCAATACTAAGTGGCAGTACTCATGTTCACACATTTTAAGGTTTGAGAGATGCGCGAGGCATATCACTCCCCCAAAATGGGATGTTCCATTAACCACTCGAAAATAGCCAAATAGGATACCATCAAGATGCATTAGTGGCTCAAAACAAAACACACAAGTAAATGATGTGCCAAACACATAGACATACTTGAATACACAAAATAAGCAAGCATGAGGCACAACAAATACAAACACGTACTTGGTACAAAACCAAAACATGTAAAGGGGCAATATAACTTATAATGTAAACGAGTTGAGTTCGAGTAACCGCAAAGAGGCACGTTGGGTATATGGTAGGGAGATGATGATACTTATAACTTGTCTTGATAAAATATAATATATGAAGATCCCTTAATTCTTCATGAGTTAGCCAAGACTCCAATGCCCTCCACAAACACCTATTGATCAAGTTTGAACTTGTTGGTCCCCAACCAAGTTGGGTCCTATGAGGTTAGTCACAATAGGCTTGGAAACCCAAGTGGTTATTTTATTGACACCACTTTGAGTTCCAACAAACTTGGCAAACACATTGCCATCCTTATCCTTCCCAACAGAATAATCATCATCAACAATGATATGGTTAGATAAGATGCCGTTTGAACATGAAGAGGCAAAGTGCCCCTTCTCACGACATATGTAGCAACAAGTGCTCCCCTTTCTCTTCCTCATTAATTTCTTGGCTTGGGGAGCCTTATCTTGATTCTTCTTGCCAAGTGCCCTAGCTTCAACTTGAGGTTGATTGGGCTTGACCTTGAACTTGTGGACGCTTCCCTTGTTTCTTATCACTCAAGTGCTTTTTCTTTAATGGACAAGATATTACATGATGTCCTATAACCTTGCACTTGAAGCAAATAATCTTGGACGAATCCTTGACTTGGTCTTGACCCTTCTTATTGTTGATATTGGACTTGTTCTTATTATTGGAGTTGAATCCAAGTCCACTTTTATCATTAGGGGATTTTTGCACACTCAAAATATTACCGAGTGTGGATTTCCATTCATGACTCTTTTCCAAGTCTTTCTTCAAAGAAGTGACTTGGGCCTTGATCTCTTTGATTTCCTCTACATGGTTAGTAGAAATAGAGGTACTAGAGGAAGTAGAAGCTTCATTGTTAGAGCAAGAAGGCAAAACAAGTAATCCAACACAAGGTTTATCACTAGTATGACTAGAAGGATCACTAGGACTAGCACATGGAAAAATAGCATTTTGAGTAGAAGTTGTGCTAATGTAAAAGAGAGGCTCACAAGATGTTACCTTAGTAATACTTGCCTCATGAGCTAACTTTAGCCCATCATGGGATATTAGAAGATCATTATGAGATCCCGAGAGCATTTCATGACTTTCTTCCAATTTCCTATACTTTCTAGTTAGCAATTCAAGTTGAGCCCTTAGCTCAACATTCTACTTTGTAGATGCTTCACAAGAAGTAGAGTTAGTAGCACTAGCATCATTAATAGATTTTTGCTTTTCAAGATCATCAGATTCAATTTTTTGTGTGAGGAGACAATTAGTGTGTTTCTCCTCGGCAAGCTGTTGCTTAAGCCGATTGAATCTCCGACTCCCATCATCAAGATGGAAATCCAACTCCTCTATGGTTCTCGTTTTTTCGTTATGGTGTACATAACGTGTTTGAGACAAGCAAAGGCCTTATTATTACCACGAAGAGAGGTACACCAAAAAGTCAACTCAAGAAGAAGAGCACTAGTATCCTCATCAATGTCATCATCACTATCATAATTATCATTGCTATTATCTAGAAAATATATGTTGGGATCCAAAGTAGGAGATACCTTTGATCCTCTTGCCATAAGGCACATGTGAGCATGGGAGGATGGAGATGAGGATATTGTTGAATCTCCATTCATGATTGTGTCTTGTTCCATATAATGTTTGAGTTCCTTTACATTGTTGGATAAACAACTAGAGGAAATAGAAGCATTTTGCTCATGGGAACAAGACACATGAAGCATATCATCAACACTAGTACTCAAATAGTTTCTACATGATATGAAAGGACTAGCAACACAAGGGGATATAGAATTATTATTGCAAGAAGTGTTTAAGTCCAAACTCTCTACACCATTATCATTTATAGAACAAGATTCATTGGTGTAAAGATAAACACTACCATCATCACATATGGTTTTCCAATCACCATGCCATTACCTTGTGACTTGTCACATGTAAGTGAAGTGGAAAGAATTGAAATCTCATCGTGGCCAGAGGTGGAAGCAACTTGGAGGTCCTCATGATGTGAAGGAGAAGAGAGCTCCTCGGAGAGACCACCGACTATATGAGAAATGGAACCACCAGATATTTCTTTAAGCTCAGTCCACTTCTCATGAGACGACTTGCGCTTTACAATTGTCAAGAACAAATTAACTATGGGCCTCAAATATAAAATAATCTCATTAGATACTTGAGCTTCGAGATGTAAATTTTTCTCATCCTCTAAAGATAGATTTTGAGGATCTATTGGAGGAGAAAAAACCTACATCTAGAAATCACTCAATATTTGGACACAAGGTCCGAAGATTACAAAGCAAGCAATTTCTCCACAAAGCATAATTTGTGCCATCAAAGATAATTGTGTCATTGTGCACTATACTACTAGCCGACATCTTTACACTCTAGGCGGTGAAGCCTAAACAAGGAGAGACCTTGCTCTGATACCAATTGAAAGGATAGAGATGTCGCCTAGAGGGGGGGTGAATAGGCAATTTCAAAACTAGTATGGTTTTTGTAACATCCCAAATCTTTAATCAAGGTTATTAAGATCCAAATCACCCAATTTAGGGTTAACAAAAACTTTTTATTATTAAAACAATTAAGCATGCATGTGTGTTTGCATTAATATAGAATTGTTTGAAAATGCCATGTTTGTTTGTTCTAATGGTTGTAAAATGATTCAAAGATGAATTCCACATCATCTAGATCATTCCCAAGCAAAATCCAAAGAAAAAGATATCAAATAAGAATAAAAGGACCAAATGGTCACTTTGGCCATTTTAATCCACTAGGTCACTTTAGGTGTTCCTAGAACTTAAAGTCCAACAGAAACAATTCTAACTCTTTACACCCCTTGCTAGTACAAGTAATGATCTACCAAGGCCCACTTTGAAATCTTACAAAAACATTTGAACTCTAAATTTAAATGGCATTTGAAAATGGAATCAAGTGTAGGTACATACATCACACCTTTTCAAAAACCACTCAAATGAATTCCCCTTGAACTTTCCAAGCAGGCTTAGAATCTCAAGTTTAAGTGGAGAACACTCAAAAAATTAATCCAAAATTCAAATATTTTCTTCATGCGGCCATTCTATCGAACACATGGTAGGCGCATGTCAAACAAGAGAGTAGCTTCACTGTTTCCACAGTGATCATCGACCATTTTGGTCTCCCACTTAATCCCCTGTCCCCTAGCATCTACCCTAGCCCAGACCAACTCCCCCTTCATCGCTAGCAGCAGTGGTGCGCCGCCCAAATATGGTCATCGCTGGCCAAACGCGGGCAATCCGCCAGCGACCGCGCAACGCCAATCCAGCGTTCCCCTAGCTCCCCCAAACCCTACCGCCACCCACGGTCCCTTCCCCGAGCGTAGCCAGCCCCTGGAACACCTCACATCGCTCGCGCCCACCGCCTTTGCACCGTGCTCCGCTCACACCAGAGCGCCGTCCCCGACAGGCCCGCACAAGCCGCGACTTGCCTTCAGCTCGCGTGCACCGCTCTGCCATAACCCCAGCAACTCCCTAGACACGCCCTCTTCCTGCCGCGCGACCAGCAGCCACCGCACGCCGCGTCGAGCACCGCCTCTGCCGCGCAGAGCATCGCCATTTCTCGACCACCTGCCGCTGCCCCTAGCATCGCCATCAAGCCGTAGCTGACCGCAAGGAGGCAAGCCACCATTTGTCTACCCTGTCCATACCTCTAGCGCCATGTACCGTCGTCACCGACAAGCTCACCATCGCGTGCATGGTCCCCTCATCGAGCCTATATAAGGAGCCCTCCCCAGCACCATTTCCTCACACCACTCAGCTCCCCTCTCCCTTAGAACCACCTCACCCCATTGATGACCCACAAGTATAGGGGGTGTATCGCAGTATTTTTGATAAGTAAGAGTGTCGAACCCAACGAGCAGCAGAAGGTGCTGGCTAGTGGTATGGATCAGGAATTCTCTGCAAATACTTAGCAAACAGATTTTTAGGGGTTTTCGACAAAGCAAGTAAACAAAGTAGGAGTAAATAAAAGACAGTAGGAATAAATGCAGCAAGTGGCCCAATCCTTTATGCAGCAAAGGACAAGCCGGTTGTATTACTTAAGATGACCAAACGTTCTCGAGGACACATGGGAGGACTGTCAAGTGCTTTTGCTTCAGATAGTTGATTAATCTTCTTTAGCTTGCTAAGTGTTGTGTGGGTGAACCTGTGCTAATGTATCGCCCCATCCAAGACTAATACATACATGTGATTATACCCCTTGCAAACATCTGTAAGTACAAGAAAGTAATTAAGGTAGAAACCTAACCACAACTTTAAACTCTAAGACCCTTACGTCCCTTGTGCAATGGTTTCCTAACAGGGTTCAGGTTTCTGTCACTCCGACAACCCCTACGATTAGTAGCCAAATACACAATGCATTCCCCTAGGCCCATATAGGTGAAGTGTCATGTAGTCGACGTTCACATGACACCACTAGAAGAAGTACACCACAACTTAAATAACAATCTATTGAATCTTTCTCAATGCAACTCCACTACTAACAACAAGACTTCTCCCATGTCCTCAAGAACAAAACGAACTACTCACAAGACATCATATGGATCATGATCAGAGATGGAATAATGATGTATAACAATCTGAACATAAACAATAATTCAATGGTTCACTCAATAGCATCAACTACAAAGAGTAATCAACACCGGGAAAGTTTCCCCTATGAACTATGCAAGATTCAACCAATTGTTATAGCAATATGGAGATGGTGATGAGGGTGCTGATGGTGATGGTGGTGATGATGATGATGATCCCGATGAAGTCCAGCTTGATGGTGGTGTTGATGGCGACGATCTCCCCTCTCCGGGAAGGAATTCCCCCGGCAGAAATTAGTCTGCCAGAGAGATCTTTCTCTCTCGGTGTTTTCCGCCCCACAGAGGCAGCGGAGTCTTTCTGTGGTCGCTCCCCGAGTCTTAGGGTTTCGGGAGGATAATATACGCTAGAGGGGAGTGCCAGGGGTGGACCAGGGCGGCCACACCACCTGGTGGCGCAGCCTAGGCTGGCCCGTGCCAGGGGGTGGTGTGGGCCCCCTGTGGCCCATCTCCAGCCCCCCTTCTGGCTTCCTTCGTCTTCTGGAAAATAGGATTTTCCATTTATTTTCCCGGATTTTCTGATCTTCGCGAATTTTTCCTTTACAACACCTTTTCCATCAGAATCCTGACTACAGCGGTCCATGCTCCAAAAGTCATCAACCATGCAAAAAGAGATGAAATAACATAAGTATCACCTCTCAATATGAAATATATCAATGAATAATAGTGAATTAAGACATAGAATAGCGATGCAAATTGGACGTATCAACTCCCCCCAAGCTTAGACTTCGCTTGTCCCCAAGCGAAACTGAGCTCAATAAACATGGCCTCAGGTTTATGGAGTGAAGAGTTGATAAAAGAATACGGACAAGAAGCATCACATTAATCAAATACATAGATCATAGTAGGAGACAACTCACTATTATATAACTCAACTTGCAATGAGTAAAGGAAACACAAAAAAGATACATGAAGTGAATCATAATTGGTAATGGCAAACTTAGCTCTTGGTCGAAGAATAGTTGATAATTTGCTGGAGTTCACAAATAACTGGCTTTTTTCAATGATAGCTTTCAAAGTAGTAAACATCAAGATAAGAGCAATGTGCCAAACAAGGAACATAAGACATGATTGCATAAATCATCATATGAATGAATGCAACACAAGAACTCAAAATACTTGCTGAGGTAGAAGGGAATAGGTTTACTGACTCAACTACAAAGTAAAAGAAAGGGCCCTTCGCAGAGGGAAGCAGGGATTGCAAGTCTCATAAAGAGCTCCCAAAAATTATGATACTTACTAGCTTGCGGCTCTCATTGCCCCTATCATAGGCATCTTTTGGTGGTTAAGGTTAAAGTGACAGAACTAAGAGGATATGCTTGACAAGTTATAAATTGGAGTCCCATGCCCCTTACTTATGAGTACCGATCCTCATGCTACTCAACTTCAGTCACGAGCAAGCTCTGTCATTGTAAATACATGCGTATCATTGAGAACCGCCAACGGGGTACCCCTTGCACATGACACAGGAGCTATCCCATAATCAAAATAACAAGGCAAGTAGACAATGAGCATCTCAGCGAGCTTTTTATTTACTATGTGCATAGATTTTTATTGAGGATGCTTCATAGAATGCTCATTATGGTTATGCTGCAAGTTTCCACCATGATTAGGCATGGCTCAGGCTAGCGGCCCAGGCATTTCTCTAACACACATATAAACTCCATGATCTTACTAGTTCCACTTTTATTTCACACCGCCGGGATCCATAAGCAAAAGAACATGATATCAACTAGGTACAAGTACCAATGAAGTGTTGAAAGCGGTCCCCATGATACATGGTTCGGCTAACTTCAACTCATAAAGTGCAAGCATATACGCAACAAATAAGGACCCAATGGTTCAAGTTTATTAAATGCAAGAAAGTAAAGTGTGCCATCAAGTTCGTGAGAGCTTTAATCACTAATTTTCACATAACAAGTTTAATTTGGGAGGTAGATAAAATAGGAATTTACTTTTAATAGCAATAATGCTACTAGGTAGGTATGGTGGACACAAATGGCAAAGGTTTTGGTTTAAAGGAGGTGGATGCACGAGAAGAATACCCTCTCAGTACAGGTTTTTGGCTAGAAAGGCTGGGTAGCAAGTATAAGAGTTGAAGGAAACAAACAAACATACAAGTGATAAAGACAAACATGCAATGTTCCTTGGAAGCACAAAAGATCTTAACTCGAGAATACTAGACTTATGAGCAAATCAAGAAAGAAAGATGATGAAATTATTTTTCTTTAAAGTACTTCTATCTTTTCCTTTTTATTTTCAACTCTCAAAAAGGTGTTGCTACTGACCGAGCCAGGTTTGCCAAAACCAACTAAATTAACTCCATGATCCCAAAGTGATACCAATACTAACAACAAGATCAATCATATAACCACGAATTGAAAACTAATATAAGCTATGCAAAAGAGTGAATGATATAACTTCTCATTAATATTCCATAACGGAAACTCACACTAAGGGATACAAATCTAACGAGAGATGGGACACTTCCATAATGCAAACCATACTACATAATAACTCCTATATTCATGATATGACTCTACTAATAAGGTAAAAAGATAGAAGATAGTGATATGATACCGCGGCACTCCCCCAAGTTTGGAACAAACCAAGGGGATGCCAAACCTGATGACGAATTACTCCTTTGGTAGTGGTGGTATCCTATTGATGAGCTCTTTGATTGATTTCCCAAAGTCTTCAATCTCGAAGGTGAGAGTACACTCAGAGTTGTGATCAATACGGCCCATAATCATTTCAGTTTGTGGATCCCAGCTCTTGTGATTCTTTTTCCATTCTTCCCTCTTGGAGTCTTCTTTTGCTGCATGGTTATGGATAAAGGTATGGAAGGGATTCTTGGTGTGTGGAGGAGGTGACCTTGGAGCCAAACTATGACGGGGAACTTTCCCCCCAGTTTGCATCCGCGCAGTCCTTCTAACCCTGGCAGGTTTCGTCACCACTCCAATGCTTGAAATGGTAGTGTCAGTGTGCGGATGTTGGCCTTGCTCCTCTTCACCTTCACTCTTGATCTCCTTCTCCTCCCCGAGGTCTTGGAGGTCTTCCTCCATAGGTTCCTTCCCTTTATCCTTGGCAGACACCATGGTGCTTCTAAGCTTTCAAAAAGTATGTCCTGGCAGAAACATATCGAAATAAAAACACGACGAAAACACGATATACGAGCCTTGGGGGATTACGGGGGGTTATATATTACGGAGTTTCATATCAAAAGGAAGGTACTAGGAGAAAACGAGTCGGAGGCGGAGTCCGGGGTGGACTCACCACCTGGTGGCGCGGCCAGGGGTGGGCCCGCGCCACAGGCACACCACCCTGGCTCCGTTTCCGTCCCTTTTTTGCTTCGTAGCTTTCCTTATCGACTGAAAACTGCAAAAATATAGTTGGATTGTATTTTTGCGGAACTTTTCTTACCAGAACTGTTACCTATTTGAAAACAGACTTTGTAGGTCTCTGAATTTGGTATCTAGTAGATTCTTCCAGAGTCATCACTTTAATATCATTGATATCTTCATCTTCATACACTTACTACTTGAGTCATAAAACCTTTCTCTTCCTTATTACACCATTATCTCCACTTCCTGGAAATTTCTTTCACACAAAACTTCACACATTTCTCATTAGCAACATTAGCATAAGTGAAGTGATAAAACCTTTTGAGTCCAACTTCAACTAAAAACCATCAAAACATAAGCTACTGTAGCAACTCCTTCCGAAAACCCAAAAAGAATTCAAAAAGGAAATCGAATAAAGAAGCAAATGCAAGAGTGACAAAATCTGTCAAAACAGGCCAGCAGGTAAAGATCAATTTTTTGGAAAATCTTATGTTGCTCAAATCAAAAAGTTCAAAACTAAAGAAAGTTAAATAACAACCTGGGGCAGAAGGACAAAAAATTACAGCTCAATCCCACATACAGAGATCTCTCACGAATTTTTATGGTGAAGCACAAAAATCTGTTTCGGGACAACAACTTCCCCAAATCTTACTTCTCTCTCATTAGAGGTTGATCTTGACACAAAAACCAAACAAAACGGATAAGGAGCGGTTATTACCGAAGTAATAACTTCCAAGACTCAAAGAAACAAAAACAAACTAAAAGCAAAAACAAATTGGGTTGTCTCCCATAAAGCTCTTTCTTTATAGCCATTAAGATGGGCATGATAATTTTGAAGAAGCTCTCATAGGGATATGGATTGAAGTGAAAGAGAGCATTAAGAAGAAAAAAACACACACATTTAAGTCTAACCCACTTCCTATGCAAGGTGATTTTGCAAACAAACAAGTTATTGAAACCAAAGGCAACTTGTATAAGAAGGCAAAAGAAGTGCAAAATAAAACATTTCAGCATAAAACGAGGAAACTTGATATTATCGAGATACATAAGAACACTTTTCCCTCTCTCATAGTAACTTTCAGTATCATGCATAAACTTGACAATATATCTATCACAAGGACCATCATAGCAATGATCGCTTATTCTAACAGAAAACACAGGAATATTAGCTCTCATAACACTACTTTGTGAAACAATATTAGAGGTATCCTTACAAAGGATAGGGTGTTCCTCTTCCTCATACTTAGTGACAAAGTCTTTCACATTTGCTATTATAGGTTCATCAACCATTTGTTTAGTAGGTTCAACAACTTTACTTGTACTTTCATTAACCATACTAGCTATCATATAATGTTCCTTTACCTTAAATGGGAAAGGCATTTTCTCAATGTAAGGTTTGGGTAAAACATGATTAGCAGTATAAACTTTAGTATTTCTTGCAGGAACACTCTTAGCAACATCTTTATAAGGTTCATGATACTTATTCCACTTCTTTTTACGCACTTCAATGTAGGAAGCAAAAGCCTTAAAATAAGAAGCAATAGCTTGAGAGTCTAGACCAAAAACATTTTTAATATTTTGAAAGTCATCAGTTCCCTTAAAAGATTCAATGCATTCATAATCATAATTTATACCTGACTTTCTAACTTTGTCATTCTCCCAAGCTTCAGCATTGTCTTGAATACGGTCCAGAAGATCCCATTTAGCTTCTTCTTCCATGCGAGTGAATGATCCAGCACAAGAAGCATCCAATAAATCCTTATCATGTGGAGGGAGCCTTGCATAAAAGTTGTTGGTAATAATATTGTTGGGGAGCTCATGAATGGGACATTTGAGCATTAGTAACTTTAATCTCCCCCAAGCTTGAGCTGTACTCTCTCCATCAAGAGGCCAAAAGTTGTATATTTGATTCCGATCTTTATGAATCTCACTATGGCATCCCGCTAAAACCACTACTAGAAAATCGTTGTGTTTTTGTGCATTGCATCATCATGACCGCATGATCATGTCATCATGCCACATCGCATTTGACCATCGTCATGTCATCCTGCATATTTTTTTGCCTAAAACTATTTTCAAAAAGCCTATCTTTGTTTTCTAAATATCCCCTGTCTTTATTCAAATCAAAACTCCGGTCTCTTCTGGATATTTTGTTTGTCTAAAAGATATTTACAAAAGGCTTTTTAAAATAAAATAAAATATTAGCCTTATAAAATAAAAACGTTTTTATTAGGGGAGGCAGCCGGCCAGGCCCAAAGGCCTAACCAGCCGGCCTACAACCCCTAACCCTAATCCCCACAGCCTACCTACCATGCCGCCAATCCCTCCCAGCCGCCGCCCCCTGGGCACGCTCCCCAACCTTCTCTTCCCTGCCACCTGCTGCCCGCCCCTTGTGCCGATCCCACCTGCGCGCGGCCAGCTCTTCCCCTGGACCCGCTCCACCCCAATCCCCATCCACATCTACCAACCCCACTCTCCCACCCCATCGCCACCTCACCCCAGCCACTCCCTGTGCGCCACCTCATCCCTCCTGGCCCCACTCCCCTCCACCTGCCCACCCTCCCGTGCACCGACCATGCACACACCACGCACACCGCGTCCCCCTGCACCCCTACCGACAACCACTTCCCCGGCCCCACCGCGTCCCCCGCGTGGCCATCTCCCGTCTCCCGCACGCGCCCCGCAATCCCCGCCGCCTCCGCGCTAGCTGCCGCCCCGCTCCCTATCTCTCCGTCCTCGGGCTAGCCCCGCATCGCTGCAACCTCGTGCAGAGCCGCCGTCGACCCCCACCTTCCCCGCATCCTCCTCCCCACCGTCGGGCTCCTCGCGCCTCCGCCTCGGCCCCCTCCGCTCCGAACTACCCGGCCTCCGGCCACCTCTCCGCCGCCCGAGCGGTCGCCATCCGCCTCCCCATCCCCCGCTTCTCGCCTCCCTTCCTCCGAGCCAGACGCCGCCACCGCCGGCTCTCCTCCCGCGCCAACCCCTGCCTCTCTCCTCGAGGTCTAGCCTATCACCGCCTCGTCCTCTTCCTCTCTGGCTCGACCCACCGCTTCAGCCGCGTTCTTCCCTGGCGCGTTGGCCAAGCTCCTCTGCCTCCTCCGGCCGCAGCCCACGTGCACCTTGCCACGCTCATGGCCGCCTTCCTCCGTCTTGTCTGCGGCCGTCACCGCCGTTGCCGGCGAGCCCGTCGGGGTCGACTCCGGCCAGGGGCCCTCCACGTCAGTCCGGCCGAGGTCGACCCTGCCGCGACCCCTATCGCCGTCCTTCCTCGCCTCCACACGAGCCGCGCGTCGCCTCTGCCCTACACCTGCTCCGGCGGCCCACCTCGTCTCTGACCGGGAGACCCCTGCTCCAGCACAAGTGTTCTCTGGGAGCTCTCAGTTCGTTGCTGCTGTTTCTAGTAGTGTTGCTCAAAGATCAAGTGGTGGTGTTGGCTTTGTTGTTCAAGACGCATCTCGATAAGATCTCCGACCCTTCCTGAGACCGAGGCCGACACGAGACGAGACCTCGAAGGACCACACCAGACCAGCGAGAAGACCTTCCGAAGACCGATCCCGCCGAGGTCCCCATCCCGGACACCAAGTTCATCGAGATCCCGAAGACCCGAACCCGGAGATCGTCATCAATCAAAGCCGAAAAACCTAAGATCTTCCTCAAGGGCGGCAAGATCGTCAACGGAGAACCGAAGATTCCCGAAACGCCAAGTATGCCGACATGGAATCGACGAGTTCTCCGAGTCCGCGCGACACGATCTCCTACCCGAAGATTCCCGGACGCCAAGATCGCCCACACGGAACGCCGAGACCTCGAGCGTGCCGACACGGATCCGAAGACCGAACCCGAAGACCACAGATGTGACAAGTACTCCTTCCCGGATACGAGACCCGGATTCGAAGACCACCAAGATCGCCACCGAAACGCCAAGTTCTTCATCTCGATCGCCAAGACCGACCCGATACACGGACCCGACAAGATCTTCGCGACGACAAGATCGACACCGACCAGGGCGAATCTGATGCGCCCCCTGACGCCAAACCAAGTCCTTCCCAGAACGCCAAGTTCTCCATCTTGTATCCGAACCTCGCCATCCCCGTCGAACCCTGTCGAACCCCGAACCCCCGGAACAAAGATCTTCCGAACCCAGATGTGTGACCCTAAGCCTCTATTTTTATAATATGACATATACCTGTCGCATCATTAAATCATCATGCTTGCATACATGTCATCTGGTGGGTTGGGTTAAATAGTCGATTCACCTAAATTAAATATGGAGTCTATATGCGGGCTATTCTAGTCTTATTTCAGACTCCATTTAAATTTGTGTAGGGTACCGATACCATGAATTGCCTTGTTAATTCAACATTTAAATTGCGGGGGTTCTAAACAACATAAACCTATTAATTAACTGTCGGGACCCCAGTTCTGCTTAATATTGTCTAGTTGCATCGCATCTTGCCATGTCATACATCATACATGCAGCATGCCGGATCTTCTGCCCTAGTATTAAATATTGCATCCGGTGTTTCCTCTAGTGTTTGCTTCTTCGCGGATTAGGCCGATGAGTTGATGCGAGTACCGACAAGTTCTCCGGATATGTTCCATTGGCAGTGTTTTCCCAGGCGAGCATCTCTTCCCCTTCTACCTATTTTGCATTTATAGTCTTTATTTCCTCATGTTGATCTATTGCTATCCATGTCGCGATGCTTTAGTTTCCGTGCACCAGTTATATCCTATGCAGCCTCTATATTTCCATGGACACCTCCTAATACCTGTTGTTTGGTAGATAGCTGGCCTTGCGAGTCGTAGTTGCTAGGTGCGATCTCGTGTTGTCGAGTACCACAGTTGTTGGAATGCTGGCCGATGTTTATGGTGGAGATGATCATGACTTTAAATACAACTATTAAATTTCTGTGATAACTAATGAAAGTGGCCCCGGTGGGCAATATATGCTATTTGGTTTTTATGTCCACTTGTGTCCCGTAGGCCCCGAGTACTTGATACCTATTCCTTGATTATTCGCACTATCCACATCCGGGAGACTCTATGAATCTCCCTTAGCCAGAGCTTGATTCATTTCTTATTTCTTGGGGCCACAAAGTAGTTTGGGGCTTTATTACTATCATGTACCTATGCCATGCTTTACTGCTTTATTTACGATTGTGCGTGGAGCACCTATACTGTTTTGGAACATTGAATGTTTTTGCGGTATCGACAAGCCCAGTCACACTTTCGGGTTCCCAGTCGTTTATAGCCATTGACACAAACCCTGGGTCCGTCTCGGAGCCAGCGAACTTCGTCGCGGGTAGATTAGTGGGGTGGCCCCCTGAAATCTTTTATGAATCCTGTGATTGCTTTGTCGTGAAAGCCTCGTTGGGTTTTGATTTGGTTTTTCCGAGGTTGATCGTGTGTGTGTTGCTATTTGTGCACCCCTGCAGGGTAAATATTTCTAAAAGCCATGTCCGCGGTTATGGACGACTTGGAGCACAGTATCTCGATCATAGACAAGCATAACTAAAGTAGTGCTATAAATTTGACTTAATATGTGACTAGTAATCAGCTTCACTACAAAGGACTGGATAATAAAAGTGCCAACAACTGGTGGAACTGGTGTGTATCGTGTCATGTTATACCTGCCTAGTAAGTACCGCAACTCCAATGGAAATAAATAAAAGTGCCAACAACTGCTGGGTTTTGGATGTCACATGCTAATTGTATCTGACTAGTAAGTACTGCAACTACCACTGAATGGTTGACTAAAACTGTCCACTACCTATGCTATCAGGATGACTCATTCTATCTATATCTGACTAGTAAGTGCTGCAACTATAATGGAATGAATAAAACTGCCAACTGTGTGAGTTCCACGGTTTGACTTCCTCGTTTGGTCTCGAGGGGGAATACCAGGATGGTTATGATTGGTGTTAGTATCAGGATGGATCCGAATAGGTCTTTCTTATCCCTCTCTAATAGCCGCCAGTTTTACTGAGTCTCTATAGGTTGTTTAGTGCTGCTGCGCTGCCGCTTCAGTCCACCATACCTATGTAGGCGAGGACCGCCGTGTTCTAGCCTCGCCGTGTACTGGCCTCAGTACTGACGCTCCTCTTTTTCCTTTGCCCTTTGTCGGCACCCCTTTTGTTTTAGCAGGTTTGAGATCGACGTCGTTAGCAGGGTTACCCTTCCGGCTTGGCATGGGAAGGGTTATGGACGCCATTGGTTATTCTTCAGGGCTCTTAGCCCCATTTGCATCTTGTCCGTACTCGGACGCTGTAGCGATTTCAAGGTGATTTGGATCTTTGTACTGTATATCGGTATTATTGACCCATGGAGTCGTGTTGTATAGATATATGTTCTGTAGGTCCCATCGAGGACTGATGTGTAATGGTATTACTTTGTTTTCCACCCGCACAAAAGTGCCTGGTGGGCGTCCTTGAATCGTTTCTATGCGGGTTTGGCGGAAAAGGGCTAAAACTTGCATAGGGCCGATTCGAGGGTGTTACACTCACTAGGAGGATAAAACTTTGAATAAAAGAGAGGCACTATTTCCTCCCATTCTAGAGCTTGACCATTCTTCAGCAGCTTATACCATTCCTCAGCTCATCCTTTTGAGTGATAATGAGAATAACTTCTTCTTAACTTGATCTGTAGTAATACCTACACACTTGAACAACCCGCATAATTCGTGTATGAAGAGTAAATGATCACCAGGATGGACAGTTCCATCCCCAACATAGTAGTTATCCATAACACGATCAATAATTCTTGTAGGTATTTTGAAAACATCATTGTCAGCAGGTTGTGGCTTATCTACTACCTTAGCAGTGGTAGTAGCATTACCAAATAAGAAACTCAGCGAATTATCCATTACGAAAATAAAGCAACTAACAGAAGTAAACAATACTCACAATAGAAGTTTCCTTTACCAGTTCCACTCTCCAATAGCGCTTCACTCCCCGGCAACGGCGCCAGAAAATAGTCTTGATGACCCACAAGTATAGGGGGTGTATCGCAGTATTTTTGATAAGTAAGAGTGTCGAACCCAACAAGGAGCAGAAGGTGCTGGCTAGTGGTATGGATCAGGAATTCTCTGCAAATACTTAGCAAACAGATTTTTAGGGGTTTTCGACAAAGCAAGTAAACAAAGTAGGAGTAAATAAAAGATAGTAGGAATAAATGCAGCAAGTGGCCCAATCCTTTATGCAGCAAAAGACAAGCCGGTTGTATTACTTAAGATGACCAAACGTTCTCGAGGACACATGGGAGGACTGTCAAGTGCTTTTGCTTCATATAGTTGATTAATCTTCTTTAGCTTGCTAAGTGTTGTGTGGGTGAACCTGTGCTAATGTACCGCCTCATCCAAGACTAATACATACTTGTGATTATACCCCTTGAAAACATCCGTAAGTACAAGAAAGTAATTAAGGTAGAAACCTAACCACAGCTTTAAACTCTAAGACCCTTACGTCCCTTGTGCAATGGTTTCCTAACGGGGGTTCAGGTTTCTGTCACTCCGGCAACCCCTACGATTAGTAGCAAAATACACAATGCATTCCCCTAGGCCCATATAGGTGAAGTGGCATGTAGTCGACGTTCACATGACACCACTAGACGAAGTACACCACAACTTAAATAACAATCTATTGAATCTTTCTCAACTCAACTCCACTACTAACAACAAGACTTCTCCCATGTCCTCAAGAACAAAACGAACTACTCACAAGACATCATATGGATCATGATCAGAGATGGAATAATGATGTATAACAATCTGAACATAAACAATAATTCCATGGTTCACTCAATAGCATCAACTACAAAGAGTAATCAACACCGAGAAAGTTTCCCCTATGAACTATGCAAGATTCAACCAATTGTTATAGCAATATGGAGATGGTAATGAGGGTGCTGATGGTGATGATGGTGGTGGTGATGATGATGATGATCCCGATGAAGTCCAGCTTGATGGTGGTGTTGATGGAGATGATCTCCCCTCTCTAGGAAGGAATTCCCCCAGCAGAAATCTGTCTGCCTGAGAGATCTTTCTCTCTCGGTGTTTTCCGCCCCACAGAGGCGATGGAATCTTTTTGTGGTTGCTCCTGAGTCTTAGGGTTTCGGGAGGATAATATACGCTAGAGGGGAGTGCCAGGGGTGGACCAGGGCGGCCACACCACCTGGTGGCGCGGCCTGGGCTGGCCCGCGCCAGGGGGTGGTGTGGGCCCCCTGTGGCCCATCTCCAGCCTCCCTTTCGGCTTCCTTCGTCTTCTGGAAAAATATGATTTTCCATGTATTTTCCCGGATTTTCCGATCTTCGCGAATTTTGCCTCCAAACAGGTCCTTTTCCATTAGAATCCTGACTGCAGGGTCCATGCTCCAAAAGTCATCAACCATGCAAAAATAGATGAAATAACATAAGTATCACCTCTCAATATGAAATATATCAATGAATAATAGTGAATTAAGACATAGAATAGTGATGCAAATTGGACGTATCACCCATCACCGGAGCCGCTCGAGCAGCCGTTCGTCGGAATTGCGCTGGAGTTCGCTGTAGCAGAGAAGAAAGGGGCCTGACGATTTCGTCCACCCCAGGAGCCGCCGTGACCTCGCCTGAGTTCGTCGTCGTCTCCTCGTTCGAACGCCCCCACTGCCACACTAGCTGGAGCCATGGTATGCCCCCACTACACCCCCATCGAGCCGCTAGGGTTAAGTCTCGTCGGCGACCTGTCCGTCATCGACGACGAGCCATAGCCGTCGATCGTAGTTCTAATCGTCCACATCGCACCGTACCGCTTCGCGTTAGAAGAGCCACTGACATGTGGGACTCCCCTGTCAGTCGTCCTCTGTGCCGCGGAGTGTGACTGGGCCGGCCCATTAGTGTTCCCGTGCTGGCCCTAGAATTCAAATAATGTTTTTTCTATTTAAACTTATTCTAGTTTCTGTCCACTAGTTTAAAAATCAATTCAGAAAGTTTTACTTAACCAAATTGAATGATTTCAATTTTGTTGGAAAGATAATTTAAATCTCTCCCCAAGCCCGTTGGATTTAAATCAAGTAGAGTTATATATCACCTATAGAAAAAATAACAAGACAGAGACTTTTCTACATTCAAACATTTTTCAAAAATCAACCATAATCGCTTTTGAGTTGTTTCCATCTCTCAAAAATCATATTTGAATATACCTATCTAAATATGTAATAATATTTAGGTTTGCATAAACTGACTTGGACTAGTACCAAAATAATGCTATATAGGCATTTCTAGTCACTTTAAATCATTTAAATATTAAAACTTAAACTTATTAAAATGTGATCCAACATTTAAATCACATTCCCATACATTGGAATATGTGGTGGTGACGTGTGTCCATACGATCCCCTATTTTAATTGGAGAATATTAAATCTTAGTTATTTTTCAATGAGTAGAAATTACTTTTCTCAAATAAAATAAATGAAACTAGTTCATTAAAACCTTGTGATGAATGTGATGATACTAGATCATAAAGTGTGTGCCTTAGAGTGCTAAATAGACTAGTTAAGTATTGTGTGGTGATTGTGTATTCCCGTATGTATTTATAGACGATAGTACCAACCAAGTCTACGAGGAGGAGGAGTTCTACCCCGAAGAAGACGACGAGAATTTCAACCACTGCACCAATCAAGGGAAGCTGTTATTGTCAAGCTAAAACTTGCAAGCCATCATTAACAATGCAAGCTAACCCTTGCAAGCTAGAATTATACAAGATGACCTAAGCAAGATGCAATAGGCATGCTTGGTTATACATTCTGACTTATACCTACCCCAAGTTTTCTTACAAGCTTTACTTTATTTTACTTTACCAAAGTTCCTTACTTGTTTATAGATAGCATAAAGAGTATAAAACTTGGCCTATCTAGTTAGAATTAGATGTCATTCTATGGCATGAGATTGAGATTAGCATCCCACATTAGTGAACACTCTTAACTTAGTGATTAGAGCTAAACCAAAAACATGATCACTTTAGATGGGAATAATTGGTGAAAATGACTTATGAAAACCTTGGAATGATGAGTCATTCTATTGAGATGTTTTGACATGTGTTGAGAAACACAAATGGTTTACGATGATGAAAATGTTGAGGCATGAGCCTTAGCCCCTTTATAAAATTTGATGGTTGGGTTCGGATGCGATACCATTCCAATTTAACCGTACAACCACAATACCTGAATTGGGTAAGGCTTAGCCGGAAGTTTATATGCATTAGTATTAGTTCCCTCGCGGGAGAGATTTGAGCTGAGGCTACCTCTCAATGTTGTCCAACTATGCAGTGCCCAGGATGGCAGATGGCCATGGCTGGGAGGCCAAGCTCATAGGAGAGGTGCTTATACTAGAGTGTGTAAAGGAAAGGTTATGTTTGATTATCTGCATACTAAGTATGATGATTCAGGATTATCCCTAATAGATGTATCGAATTTTGTGGTGAAAGTGTACCACCTCTGCAGAGTGTCAAACTATTCGAATAGCCGCGTCCGTGGTTATGGACTATTGGAGTGGCCATACTATTCCGTTGTCGGATGTTTTCAAAATGACTTATGAAATGAATTGTGACATGACTTGACCACAACAGAGTTGTGACTATGACAACTAAGTTCCCACTTAGGTGATTTAGAACTTGATTTTATCTTTCTTTGTTTCTGAACTCAGCTTAGGTTTCAAACTTAACTTTACAAAAAAAACTTAGCATTTAGCATTCCTACTAGGATTACCTTACTTGTTAGTGATAGTTTGCGAGTACTTAAAGAGTACTCATGGCTTTTGTCCCTGGCTATTCCCGTGGCCAGACTATGAGGAGGACTATCCGGAAGAAGGACAGCAGGACAGCTACGACAACTAGGATCATCTCCCATCGTCAGCATTGCTTGTGACACTAAAGATGGATCATCTCATGAGATCCTTTATTTGTGTAAGACCTTATTATGGCTTGTAATGGATGATGTACTGTGATATCCAATCTGTTATGTCTCGCAAAAATGGTAATCCTGGGTTTGCAATGTATGGCATAACAAGCATCTGGGATTCAAAATCCGGGTGTTGACAGTTTTGGCTTGATAGAATGCGGAATTAAACTAACGTTTATTTTGCAAGCACAAAACCTAAATACACTAGGCTTAACTAAGTGCACCAACAACAACTTAAGCTAAGCAAGAAAACACAAGATAAATATACCACAAGTGATAGGCAAGATATAAGTACTTCAAGCACGATGGCTATCACAAGGAAAGTAAGCTCTGGTATAGCGATAACTGAGGCACGCAGATACGAAGATGTATTCCCATGTTCCCTTATAAGAAGGTACGTCACATTGGAGAGGTGTGGGATTCCACGAAGAATTTCCCAACACCACGAAGGATCACCTTCTTCTCCGAGTCTATCCCACGAAGGAATAGGCCTTTTTCTTAGGTCTAGCTTTTCCTCCACTCTGGAGATGGCAAGCTCCACGACCAATTCACAAGATCCACGAAGGAGAAGCCCGAGTCTCTTCACAATCTTCCACGGAGAGGACACCACGACACCAACTGCCAAGCCAACTAGTAGGTCACCCTCCAAGAGTAACAAGCTCACGGTCTCTTACTCGAACAAATCGTAGTGGAGAGCTTAACACTTATGCAAGAATGCAAAACAATAACACCAAGGGTGCTCAAATCCTTCACTCTCAATCCCACCAAAGCAACAAGTGCTAGGGAGGAATTAGAGAGGAAGAACAATGGTGGAAGTCAACCAATGACTTCAACATCTAGATCCAAAGGGTTCCCCTCACTTAGAGGAGTAATTGATTGGTGGGGATTGTAGATCTAGATCTCCTCTTCCAAAGCCCTGAAAAAGATTCAAGAATCATAGGCGGGAAGGGAGAGTAAGCAAGCTCATGAGGTTCAACAATGGAGGTCAGTTTCGTAGTCAAGAACACTCAAAAATGTTGGGGGAAGAACCCCCTTTTATAGAGGAAAGCAAATATGGCCATTGGGAGAAATCTGTGTGAACCTGGTTTGAAGTTCGGTTGAACCGTCTCAAAAACCGGACGATCCGGTATCAAGTTTGGTTGAATCCCGGTTTAATCCTGGTTTGAACCCGGTTGAATCCTGGTTGGAACCCGATTGAATCCTGGTTGAATCGGATCTAAACCGAGAAGGGTTACTGAATATAATCCCAGTTACACTCGATTGCGAAACCAGGAACCCTGGTTTGAAGCCTGGTTGAATCCCGGTTGAACCGGATCAGAAACAGACTTCACGAAAAACACAATAACTTTGCATCTGAACTCTGATTTCGATGATATTGTGATTGTTTTGAGGAGGAAAACAAGATCTAAAAGATGGTGCAGAGAAACATCATAGTACAACAAAGTAGGATAGAACCAAATGAAGAAAGGTATGAAGCTTCCCTATAAGAAGAAACGGTAAAACCTTCAAACTCCAAAATGTCATAGAAGATGCATACGAGTTCCGTTTTTGGTGAACTTGGGCTTGTTGAAGAGCTAGCAACAAGCTAAAGAACCTCACATGGAGAAACACCAAGAAGCAAAAAAAGAAGAAGATGCAAAGTATGCAAAGAATTGAGCTCCCTACGGCGATGTGATCAAGTTACCCAACCAAAAGCCCCTCTTGATAGTGCGGCTATCTATCCTATAACCCGCTCTCCCAACAACCAGCTTGAGACCAGTAAAAGAAAAACCAAGAAAGTCCATACCTTCGCCTTGCGCATCCCGCTTGATCTTGATGACAACTCTTCAAGCTCCATCCAAGTCGGAAGGCAACACTTGATCA
The DNA here is from genome assembly GCA_910589775.1 of Avena eriantha. Taxonomy (NCBI): domain Eukaryota; kingdom Viridiplantae; phylum Streptophyta; class Magnoliopsida; order Poales; family Poaceae; genus Avena; species Avena eriantha. The sequence goes on along the minus strand of OU342745.1, from coordinate 291,312,114 downwards.
TTGTTGCTTCATGAAGACTTATAATTTGCCTCCCCCATATACACTATGGGATAACTTCATTAAGACATGTCTTCACATGTCCATTATCACCAATATGGATGGAAAGCTTCAAGAAAATGATCTTCTCGAGATGCTTATCTTGAACTTGCCCTTCTCAACCTTGATGGCGATCACCACTTGATGTCATACTCTCATGGTCTATATGAGATCCTTACTTTTGATGCATGCCCATGAAAAGATACCTAACCAATATAGATAACACAAAGGCACATATATAATGGGTTAGTTCATGAAGCATAATTGACAAGCTTACAATACCACAAGATCAATGTGGTACATTCTTTATGCTTCATGTGCTGACCAAACTTGAATCTAATCTTAACTCTTTGTATTGGTCAACCATGTACCTTCTCATGATCCATCTCAATATCTTGAGGTACATAAAGGACCCTTCATTTGATTACATGCTCTAAATCTTAGTCAACCATAGTTCAACTAATGAGGCTATCATGACAATGACTTAGAGACATAACTTGAATTCTTCTATTGAGATCACACTCTCAAGATCTTGATCATATCATATTCTTCGTCAACTCGATAATCTTGATGCCAATACTCAAGGTATATCTTTATTTTCATGGCATCCATACTTGAATCAAACACATGGACTACAAACATGACCTATGGAATATTCCTTCATATAAAACTCAATGAAAACATTAGTCCATAGGGATTGTCATTAATCACCAGAAACACACATGGGGTCAATTACCATTTCAACATGAAGTTAAAATAAGAACATACTTGATATAGTCTAAGCATGGTATTTTATTTATACCTAGTGAGCCAACTAAGTAAGGTAAACACCCAAGTGATTCGCAAGTTTTACTGTCCTACCCGCAAGATTACCCCCGTTGCTCCAGCTAATGCACATGTTCCCCCCCCCCCCCCCACCACAAACTCCCATATACAAGTTTGATCAAAACAAGTAAACGAGAACATGGTAGATGATATGCATCTATTCATATACTTCCAATACTGAACAATGGCAATCTCAAATATCAACTATATAAGGATCCACCACATAGGTAATACAAATATGACCGTAATCATGTTATGTACCTCATACGGTTCTAATACAATCGAGATCATGAGAGAGAGATACAATAGTCTAACATCCCAAAACTTTAATCCAAGTGATCAAGATCAAATCTACCCAATTTAGGGTTAACAAAAACTTTTCCATTTAAAAATCTTTAAGCATTCATATGTGTGTGCATTTAAAATAGGAGTTGTTTTGAATTGCCATGTTTGAGTGATCTATTGATTGTAAAATGATTCTAAGGTGAATGCCACATCATCTAGATCATTCCCAAGCAAAATCCAAAGAAAAGGAAATCAAATGGAATTAATAAATGCAAATGGTCATTTGTGCCATTTTAATCCACTAGGTCACTTTGGGTGTTCCTAGAACTCAAAGTCCAACAGAAACAATTCTAACTCTTTGCACCCCTTGCTAATACAAGTAATGATCTACTAAGGCCCACTTTGAAAATGGGAGCCGCGTCGAGCATCGCCTCTGTCTCCTAGAGCACGGGAAGCTCCCGACCAATTGCCACCACCCCTAGCCAAGCCATTGCGCCGAAGCTGACCGCCAGCAGACCGCCCACCGTCCTCCTACCTCGCCCATGCCGGTAGCCCCCTGTATCGCCGTTACCGACGAGCCGCACCCATACCTCACTACCTCACCATCGAGCCTATATAAGGAGGCCTCCCCAGCACCATTTCTTCACACCATCTCGCTCCTCTCTCTCCACTAAACGTTTCCCCTCTCTCGCCGGAGCCGCTCGAGCAGCACATCGCCGAAATTCCGCCAGAGGTAGCCGCTGCAGAGGAGGAGACGTGGTCGCCTGAGCTCGCCTTTGTCCACCAGTTCGTTTGCCCGCCTCGCCACACTAGCTGGAGCCCTGGTACGTCCCCAGTAGACCCCCACCGGCCGCTTAGGGTTCAGTCTCGCCGGTGACGAGTCCGTCATTGACGACGACCGTGGACCGTAGATCTTGTTCTAATCGTGTGGTTATTATCGCCCCATACCGCTTCAGGTTTTAAGTGCCGCTGACATGCGGGACCAGCCTGTCAGTCGCCCTCTGCACCGCTGAGCGTCACTGGGCCGGCCCATGTACTTTCCCACGCTGACCCAGTTAATTCAAATTAGGTTTTTCTATTTAGACTTCAAATCAATTTTGTCCCTTAGTTCAAAAATCAATTCAGGGAGTTTTACAAATCCAAATTGAGTGATTCCAATTTTTATGGAAAGGTAATGAAAATATCTATCCAAGCTCGTTGGATGTAAATCATTTAGATTTAGAGATCTCTCCTAGTAAAAATAACAAGACAAAAGCATTTGCACATTCAAACATTTTTATAAAATCAACCATATTATCTTTTGAGTTGATTCCAACTCTAAAAAATCACATATAACCATACCTATCTAAATATGTAATAATATTAAGGTTTAGATGAAGTGAATTTGGACTAGTACCAAAATAATGATATATAGGCATTTCTAGTCACTTTAAATCATTAAATATTAAACTTAAACTTATTAAAATGTGATCCAACATCTAAGTCACATTCCCATATGTTAGAATATGTGGTGATGACATGTGTCCACATGATACCATATTTTAATTGGAGAATATTAAATCTTATTATTTTCAATGAGTAGAAATTACTTTTCTCAAATAAAACATGAATGAAGCTAGTTAATTAAACCTTGTGATGCTTGTGATGATAATAGATCATCAAATGTGTGCCTTAGTATGCTAAGTAGACTAGTTAAGTATTGTTTGGTGATTGTGTATCCCGTATGTATTTATAGAAGATAGTACTGACCAAGCTTTCGAGGAGGAGTTCTACCAAGAGAAGGAGGAAGAAAAACTTCAACCACTGCACCAACCAAGGCAAGCTATTGTTATCAAGCTAGAATTAAGCTAGATAACCTAAGCAAGATGCATTGGGCATGCTTTGGTTATACCACTTTGACTCTTTACCTACCCCAAGTTTTATTTCCAAGCTTTACCTTCTTTACTTTACCAAAGTCCGTTACTTGTTTAAAGGTAGCATAAAAAGTATAAAACTTGACCTAATTAGTTAGACTTAGATGTCATTCTATGGCATGAGATTGAGATTAGCATCCCACTTTAGTGAACACTCTTAACTAAGTAGTTTAGAGCTAAACCAAAACTTGATTCACTTTAGATGGGAATACTTGGTGAAAATGACTTGTGAAAACCTTGGAATGATGAGTCATTCTATTGAGGTGTTTTGACATGTGTTGAGAAACACAAATGGTTTATGATGATGAAAATGTTGAGGCATGAGCCTTAGCCCTTTTACAAAACTGATGGTTGGGTTCGGATGTGATACCATTCCAATTTTACCGTACAACCACAATACTTGAATTGGGTAAGGCTTAACCGGAAGTTTATATGCATTAGTATTAGTTCCCTCGCGGGAGAGGTTTGAGCTGAGGCTACCTCTCAATGTTGTCCACCTATGTAGTGCCCAAGATGACAGATGGTCATGGTTGGGAGGCCATGCTCATAGGAGAGGTGCTTATACTAGGGTGTGTAAAGGAAAGGTTATGTTTGATTATCTCCATACTAAGTATGATGATTCAGGGTTATTCTTGACAGATGTATCGAATATTGTGGTGAAAGTGTACCACCTCTATAGAGTGTCAAACTATTTGAATAGCTGCATCCGCGGTTATGGACAGTTGAGTGGCCATACTGTTCCTTTGTCAAATGTTTTCAAAACAATTTATGAAATGAATTGTGACATGACTTGACCACAACAGAGTTGTGACTATGACAATTAAGTTCCCACTTAGGTTATTTCAAACTTTATTTTATCTTTCTTTGTTTCTGAACTCAGCTTAGGTTTCAAACTTAACTTTACAAATGAATTTAGAGTTAGCATTCCTACTAGAACTATCTTACTTGTTAGTAGTAGTTTGCGAGTACTTAAAGAGTACTCATGGCTTTTGTCCCTGGCTATTCCCGTGGCTAGATTATGAAGGAGACTACCAAGATGAAGGAAAACAGGACGGCTATGATAACTAGGACTATCTTCCATCGTCAGCATTGCCTGTGACCTTGAAGATGGACCCCACCGCTACGCTTATTAATTATTCTGCTGCTTATTGTATTAAGACTGGATCATGAGATCCTTTATTCGTGTAAGACCTTATTATGGTTTGTAATGGATGATGTACTGTGATATCCAATCTGTTATGTCTCGCAAAAATGGTAATCCTGGGATTGCGATGTATGGCATAACAGGCATCTGGGATGAAAAATCCAGGTGTTGACAAATATCTACTACCACAAACCCATAGTCCAGGGGTGGACTACTCCCCCTTCATCATGGTGAAGGAGTTGGAGTCATTGGAGGAGGTGGAGATCACACCGGCAGCATCCCGTCGAGTTTTCCCCCTCTAATCTTCTGCCTCTTGCCTCTCTGTTTCGTGTTTTTGTCTTCTGTGGTGCTCCTTTCCGAGAATTGTCAAGAGACCTTTTTATACATGGTTTTAGGTCAGAACCTTTGCCTGGGAGAAAGAATCAATGGCATCGGATACTCGAGGGGCAAACGAGCACACTACACGTGTCATGGGGGTGGTCGTGTGTGGTTGGCCCATTACTCCCTCTGCCTTCGTCTTTCACTGATCTTTCGCCCAATGTTCTTGTTTCTGATAAATACCGGGTCCCATGAAGTTTCAGGTCAATTGGACATCGTTTGGGTACGTGAAAGTCAAAAACATTGAAATAGGGGTTTTTTGCCTCGGTAGGGTTAATTCAAACAATATGGGAAGTGTGAATTATGCCCAAATATCATTATAAAACATGAATATTCCCCATATATGATGCAAATATGTTGGAATATCAAGTAATAAAGTGCAAAGTTCATGGATGCATTTTACATGCGTTAACATCCCCAAGCTTAATCTATACTCATCCTCGAGTTTGAAGGTGATAAAACTAATATGGACTTTGTACTTTAATACTATTTTGGATATCAAGACTGATTACTATTGCTACACAAAGTCAAATGATTCATTAGCAATATGCAAGATAGATAATGAAGTGATATCTCATATACCATGAAAGGATGATTAATAGCAATTCACAGATTATAGAAGAAAGAGCTATGGACCAAGTGAATAAAAAATGCAAAAGCAAGAGTAAAGTAAAAACATCCTATAGTGGTCATAGAGTTTTCTTCTCAATTCTGAATATAAAAGTGGACATTTTGGAAAGATAGATAATAAGCAGATATTAATCATGAATAATTTACATATAGCTTCCAAACTCTTCCTCTTATGATCATGTTTGAACTATGGTACTCATTAGCTTTGAGCCCTCATTGCCCCTATCATAAGCATCTTGAGTGGTTAAGGTTAGTTTGATGGCAAGTATGAGTTATATGCTTGCCAAAGTATAAGTTGAATGCCTTATGTCCCTTGAATACGAGTACCTACACCAAATGCTACTCAATTTAGGACCCTAAGCAAGTTCTTGTCATTGTAAGCATACATGTATCATCGAGAACACCAAACAGGTTACCACTTACCCCATGGTATGGGAGGGTTTCCATACCAAAATGACAAGATAAACAGACAATGGGCATCTCAACAATTATTTTTATTTACTATTGGCATAGATTTTTATTGAAGATGCTTCATAGAATGACCACTATGGGATGCTGTAAATTTCTACCATGAATGATTCATGGATTGGGTTAGCGGCACAGGCATTTCTATCACACATATACAAACTCCATGAGCTCACCAAGGTTCCAATTTATTTCACAATGATAGGCATCCATAACAAAAGAACATGATATCAACTAATTGTGAATAAGTGCAATGTCGAAAACGTGCCCCATGAAATCATGGTTATGATAACTCCCAACTCATAATTTTTCAAGCAAACAACTTCATAAGATAGTCACAATGGTTCAATTTTATTATGTGCAAGAAATAAAAGCGTCCCATCAAGTTTGTGAGAGCTTTACTAACCAATTTTCTCATAGCAAACATAACCATAATCATCTTAATTTTGAAGCTAGATAAATCAATAAGACATGATAAACATACTTGGAATAGCAATTATGCCAATATGTAGGTATGGAGGACACTCTGGAAAACTTGGTTCAAAGGAGTTGGATAACAAGTTTTAACTTGTTGGTTTTATATTTGGGCTAGCAAGAGGGAGAAAGTTGACTGTCTACATGCATGCATAAGAGTCCATAGTTATAATCAGTCCATGTCAAACAATGTAAACTAATAGGAAGCATCAAAACATTAATAAAATATAACTCTACACAATGCATTTGCAAATTGATACTCATTCAAAGCATATGAACCATGTAACTATGTGTAATCTTTTTAATATCAACTTCAACATCCCAATCCCAACTTTTTAATAGCATCCAACTTTAATTAAACCAAACCTCCAGTATCTCTCCCATAAGATATATCAAAGTGGTGGTCTTACTCAAATAGAAATAAAACAAAACAAATCAAAGACGCTCCAAGTTTATGCGATAGTAATGTGTTGCTCGAAAAACAGAATGTAGACGTGTGCAAACCGAGAGTGTGGTTGGTACAATGGGGTGCCTTGGGAATCCCCAAGATTACGGTTTTCACCATCCTTGGATTCCTCTTGGTGCATCTCCTCGAATCCCTGTAAAAAAAACATCAACACAAAATTTTATCCCATCTCTTTTCTATGGGGTGACATTAGTGGGTACAAAAGACACATTGGCTGATGCAAGAGATCCTTAAACAAATGTATATATGAAATTTCCAGTAGATATATAATGTTGTATGCTTTCTCATGAACTCGAATCAATCAAAAAGATTCAACTTAAAAGCTCAAACAATGCATAAAACAAAATGGGACAGAATTTGTCCAGAATTTTAGCAGCATCAAAACGTAATTAATTAACCTACTTAGACATGTCCTAAAATCACGAAATTACATGAGTATACAGAGTATGAAAAGTTGTAACTAAAGTTCCAATACGATCTCAATCGGAGTTATATAAAAAATACTACAAATCATACGGTATAGAGACTCGTGTAGAAATCTGCAACTCCATACATGTGTTCAACTTTTTTCTATCCAAAATGGGTAAAACTTGGTACTTTATTGAAAACTACATAACCAAAAGAAAAACTAAAGTCTCTTTCTACAGCAAGAGGACACAAATAAAATCAAAATAAGAACATTCGGGTTGCCTCCCGCAAAGCGCTTTCTTTAAAGCCATATAGCTAGGCTTACTTACTTGAATTTAAAGAGGAGTGAAGCTCATGAGGGAGCTTAAATTTTGGAGTGTCCCTCTTCCTTAGAAAGTGTTCCATACACTTATTATTAGGGAACTGAAACTTTACATTACCTTCCTTTGAATCAATAATAGTACCTGTAGTACGAAGGAAAAATCTTCCCAAAATAATTGGACTAGAGGTTTTACTCCCCATGTCCATGATAATAAAAACAACAGGAACAAAATTCATGTGAATCTCTACCATTACATTACTAACTTTGCATATAGAATGTTTAATGGTATCATCAAAAAGTAGTAAGTCCATGGAGTATTTTCTATATTTTGCAATTCTAGCAATTCATATAGATCTTTAGATAAATGGAAACACTACAACCTGGATCAAGTATAGCATGGTGTGTTTATTTTCCAATAGTAATTAATACCTTGGAGATCCATACATCCCCAAGATTATGTGGTATAATAGCATCTTGATTGTACCTAGCAATATTTTCTTTAAGCACATGGTTAGCTATATAAGAACCAAAACCTGCTTGGTGAGAATTTATGGAAGGATCACTAGCAAATTTTAGTAGCACATTAATGAGTTCATGCAAGCTACACTTGTCTAGATCAATTAATGGATCCTTAACCTCACTAAGCATCTTCACTTCTTCTACATTTTTCTCATTAATAATCATGAGAGTTCCATTTTCCACTCTCTTTCTTTCATTAATAACTTCCCAAGATCTATCTATTACATCTTGCACATAGTTTATAGTTTCCTCATGTTTTTGAGCAATGATAGTTTATTTCAATGATCTTACCTCCCTAGTGAGATGATCTACCCTATCAAACAAATCATCTTGTTTCTCAAATTTAGATATAAATTCTTTGTTCAACTCTTTTTGGGTAGATATAAATGATATAATAGTGTTTTCCAAGTCATTACAAACATTACCACTACTAGCATATTTGTTGGGAACAAAAGGTGGCCTATTGTAAGAGTTGTAGTTATTATTACCATAGCTACCACTACCAAAATTCCTAACAAAGTTCACATCCATACTCTCAGCATTGTTACCAACTAAGTCTTGCAAATGAACATTCTCAACATTTTTTTAGACATGTAAGCAAGAATGACATCCATTTTATTAGATAAAGTGTCTATCTCTTCTATGGAATTTACTTTCTTGGAAGGAATAGGTGCTATTTCAGTATACCATTGACTATAATTTTGCAATATAATTTCTAGTATGGCTTTTGCTTCTACAATAGTTTTACTCATAAAAGCACCTCCAGTAGCATAATCTAGTATGTTTCTAGACATGTAGTTCAAACCATTATATAATGAATGCAAGATGGTCCATGCATTGACTCAATGTGATGTACAATTCCTAAGAATTATCTTAATTCTCTCCCAAGCCATAGCTACATGCTCATTTTCATTTTGCCTAAATGATAAGGTGTTATTCCTATTTTGCAAAATTTTAATGGGAGGATAATATTTTTTATGAATGCTTCTTTTAAATCATCCTAAGAATTTATACTAGCGATGGGTAGTGATAGTTACCATGCTTTAGCTTTTCCTCTAAGTGAGAATAGAAACAATTTTAGTTTGAGGATATCATTTTCAATATTTTTGAACTTTTTGCATATCACATATTTCACAAAAGTCATGAAGATGCATAGAGGCATCCTCATTTGCACTACCTCCAAATTGTTCCCTGCTTATCAAGTTTAGCAAACTAGGACTAACTTCAAAGCTCTCCGGTGTAATCTTAGGTGCGGTAATGGGCTTAGCAATAAATTGATCACTAGGTGTATTTGTGTAATCACACAATTTAGTTGTTTCTCGCATTATGCAAGTAGTAAAGTGATACTATTTTTATGTGCTTTATGTTTTTTAATAAAAAATGAAAGTAAAATGATACTAAAACTAATACTACTGAACTAAAAACTAACATATGAAATACAAAAAAAAAATAAAAGACAAACCGAATGCAAAAGTAAGACAAAAACTGGAAAATAAAAAGTAAATGCAAAACCGAATGGTAAAAGGTAACTAGAAATGTAAAAACTAAAATGTAAAGATGAAATTAAAGACAATAACAAAACAAAACTCAAACGACTTTGAAGATCTAAATGAACAAGAAGATACTCACTTAGGTGCAACCTTCCCAAGCTTAGGTGTTTACACAAGTTGGTGATGAAGTTGAACTTTCTTGTGAGCTATCCTTTTACTAGCTCCCCGGCAACAGCGCTAGAAAACATTCTTGATGCGAGCGCTAGAAAACTTCATGACAGTTGTCGTAGGAGCTTCTCGCGACACCTTAACATTGAGACTCGAAGTGGAGAGTGATGTAGTAAATGGAAGTCTTCTCCACGAGGGAAATTCCAGGGTTTAAATATCGAACTCTCGGGGAGCTATGTGTAAGAGAATGATCATTTTTGTTCTTTATCAACCAACCTACCAAATAGTTGTAAATTGTCTTGTGTCCTCAACCTCACCAAGTGGTTGTCAAGCACTAGGTGTATGTAAGAAAAACTGAAATAAAATACAATAAAAGTAAAATGAAATGCAATAGTAAAGTAAATATGCAATGGTGGTAAATGCAATGGAATATGATGTTTTGGGGTTTTGGTTGGTGTTTGAAAGTATGATAAATGTTTTTGTATTTTCGGATTTAATTAGTACTGAAAATAAAAAGTGATGTAGATGTGTTGGATAGTGTTTTATTATGGTTTAAAATGGACCGGGGTTCATGGTTTCGATTATGCACTCTCTCTTTGAGTTATGGTGGACACAGGACACTCTAGTTGACATAATATTGATGCAACATGTTAAAGTATGGATAGCAATTCATATGGATATCACGTCTTAACATAGATATGTTATTTTACTAACAATTCACTTATACTCCACAAGAAAGGGGGGTCTCCAAGAAATCTAGTATTAAGAACAATCTTAGAGTATAGCATTAAGTTCTATGACATGAATTAAAATAAGAACATACTTGATCTAGTCTAAGCATGGTATTTTTTTATCCCTAGTGATGCGACTAAGTAAGGTAAACACCCAAGTGATTCGCAAGTTTTACTATCCTACCCGCAAGATCACCCCCGTTGCTCCAACTAATGCACACGTTCCCCCACACACGCTCCCATATACAAGTTTGATCAAAACAAGTAAACAAGAACAGGGTACATGATATCCATCTATTCATAAACTTCCAATACTGAACAACTGCAATATCAAATATCAACTATATAAAGATCCACCACATAGATAATACAAATATGACCGTAATCATGTTATGCAGCTCATACGGTTCTAATACAATCGAGATCATGAGAGAGAGATACAATAGCTACTGCCACAAACCCATAGTCCAGGGGTGGAGTACTCCCCCTTCATCATGGTGAAGGTGATGGAGTTGTTGGAGGAGGTGGAGATCACACCGGCAGCGCCCTTGATACCTTCCATCCAGATTACGGATGTAGTGTAGCTTCTTTTTCCCTAGTAGACCTAGGTTATCGAATCCTCAGGAAGCGAATGCATAGTGAAGTTACTTTAACAGACCTTCGAGAGTTTTAGAATTCCTTTTGTGTTTTTACTGGACCAATAGCTTGCGTATTTTTGTTTTTGTCAATGATGGAGAGAGAGGGCCTAGGGCATTTGGTTTCACATGTTGCTGTGCAAAACGTCTAATGGGAATAAAAGATAGAAATAAAGTATGCATGTACTTGTTAGAGCAAGATAAATTATATGTGGGTAGTGCATCCATAATTTCTATTGCCTCCACAACCGCTTCTAGCAATAACCTACTAGTAACGTCCATAGAAGAAAGAGAACTAATGATATGCATAGTGATGTCACCGTTAATCCCAAGTAAATCCCTCACATATAGCCGTACTACCCCTTCTGTCACTGGGGTTCCAAACCTGCAGATCAGTCATTACTCATACTCCCTATACCTGGATAAACCCTCGGGCCTTGGGTACCTGACAAGTCCTTGGATTGAGGCAAGAAAGGATACAATAATCATCATGTCATACAAACTAATACATGATCCCATCTATGATAAATAACATGCACAATTGCTACATGACTAGGCCAAAGCCCTTAGCCCAAGGAGAATTACTCACAAATAGAGATGAGATCAACAATCACAAACATTGTAATGAAAATCATAAGATTGATAGCAATAGTCTAACAATGTTGCCAATTGAAGAAGAGATCTACTATTACAAGTGGCAGAACATGGTTATGGAGATGGAGAAGGGTTTGCAGATTTGGAGGCGGCTGGAGATCTGTGGCAGAGACTTTTTGGCGAGGTATAGCTTGTTTTCTCGTCGCCCAAGGCTTCTTTATATAGGGGTCCCTTCACGAAATATGTTCTGTTTGACCTAACGGTGGCGGCGCCAACTATACGACCGGAGCTATATGGCAGGAATTTTTGCTCTGATCGTATAGTTGGTCGTTAAAGCATCTGCCTCTGTCTTACGGCTCATGGTTTCTTCTGGTTGTTGGAAATCTCGTATCTTTGACTTTAATGTAGTGATTCCCTCCTTTAAATGATATTATCTGCGCAGGAAAAATATAAAAGAAAGGATTGCATACCCCTATAAATATTAGCATTAGTGGTAGAGTTTATAGAGATATTTCATCAAAATTATGAATAATATCCAGTTTAAATGTGGACATAGATGGCTATATTTCAGAGCCATCAGCCCTGCCGAAGTTTTCCCCCTCCAATCTTCTGCCTCCTACCTCTCTATTTTGTGTTTCTGTCTTCTGCGGCGCACCTTTCCGAGAATTGTCAGGAGACCTTTTTATACGTGGTTTTAGGTCAGATTCTTCGCCTGGGAGAAAGAATAGGCGGCATCGGAGACTCGAGGGGCAAACGAGCACACCACACACGTCAGGGGGTGGTCGTGTGTGGTTTGTCCATTCCTCCCTCAGCATTTTTCTTTCGCTGATCTTTGGCCCAATGTTCTTGGTTCAGATAAATACTGGGTCCCGTGAAGTTTCAGGTCAATTGTACATTGTTTGGGTACGTGAAAGTCAAAAACATTGAAATAGGGTTTTGTTTGCCTCGGCAGGTTCCAAAACAATATGGGAAGTGTGAATTATTCTCAAATATCATTATAAAACATGAATATACCCCATATATGATGCAAATATGTTGGAATATCAAGTAATAAAGTGCAAAGTTCATGGATGCATTTTACATGCATCACCAAGGCATTCCGACACAGATTTTATTGGCCAAGTGCCTTACAAGAAGCTGAAGACTTATTGAGAAAATGCAATGGGTGTTAGATGTATTCCGAGTAAGGTTCATATGCCAGCATCTGCACACAAAACCATACCAATCACTTGGCCATTTGTAATGCCGTTTTGGATATGGCGGGGCCGTTTAAGCCGACACATGGCAACATGACTCATATCTTGGTTATGGTTGATAAGTTCACCAAAGGGATTGAGGTAAAACCAATAAAAAAAGTGTGACGGCCCCACAGTTGTATCATTCCTGAAAGATATAATCTTGATATATGGATGCCGGCATAGCATTATAACAGATAATTGCATGAACTTTGCCGAAGGAGCCTGTGCTCGATTTTGCATGGATAAGAGGATAATACTTGATGTAGCATCGGTCGCACATCCCGAATCAAATGGGCAAGTGGAGAGATACAATGGACTGGTACTATCCGGGATAAAAACCTCGGCTCATATAGTCACTTCAGCGATTAGCTGGATGTTGGATTGATGAACTCCCGATAGTACTATGGAGTCTAAGGACAACTCCAAATCACTCAACTGTCTATACGCCATGTTTACTCATATATGGGGCAAAAGTTGTATTACCAGACAACATAGAGCATGACTCGCCAAGATTCACCCAATATACAGAGGTCAAGGTAAAGGAGGGCAAGAAAATGATGTCGATTTGCTGGAAGAAGCACAAGAATTGGCATTGTCTGGATTTGTTATATTTCAGCAAAATCTTTGATGCTACCATAGACAGAAAGTAAATCCTCGAGTATTTCGAGAAGGGGATTTGGTGCTTCGGCTAGTGCAATGCACTGTTGGCATGCACAAACTATTGCCTCCATGGGAAGGGCCATTTATTGTGAGGAAAGCTCTACACAATGATGCATACTATCTAACAGATTCTTAGGTACAGGAGAAGAACAAGGCGGACAGGTGGGGTGAATAAAGCAAGAGGCCATGGAACATAGCATTACTCCCACCCTTTTACACTTAGGAGAAAGTGTATGTATCTCGAACTCTCATATGTCTGTTTGTATGTCGTCAATGAGCTATGAATGAAATGCTGGCACCCCGAGTAGAAACTCGGGGACTACCTTCATCGTAATTGTAAATTCCGTACTTGAATTTTTTATGTTAGCTGGCTTAAGTTTCTTATCCCTTATGTTGGGTTAGTAATGTGTCGGCACCAAAGGCCCACTCTTTGAATTGTTGTTGTCCAAAACGCGGCTACATGGCAAGCAAGATTAAAAGCCGGCGAGTGGTAAACACATGAAAAATGACTAAGAAAGAAAAATAAGTGAGCCGATATTTGTTTTTTGGACTAACCCTTGTATTTTAATTATTTTTTCTTATGTCGAATAACTCTGAGCTAATTCTTGTTGTTTCGAGTATTGTTAGTTTGATTTTATGATCTTGTGACTCATATGTCGAATGCTGAAAAATGGTATACATGGGCCAAGGTCATAAGATTGAGTAAACAAGAGAAGAAACTTGGGGACTCCACCCAAGGAAATCCGACATAAAAGTTTATTAATAACAAAAGGACTTAAACTTTATGATACATCTACACTAGGTATACCAGAGATTTAATCAAATTTGAAGTTTTTTGAGCCTAAGGTGTTGTAGGATCAGAACCAGGAGCACCGCCAACTGGAGGAGGAGTCTCGGTTCCTGGAGCATGAGCCTCGGCTTCATCTTCTCCATCCGAGTTTTCTTCATATTCTTCGCGTTTTATTCAATATTTTCTTCATCTTCATCATCGAGAAAACTTGGCCCTTCATTCCAAGAGTGTACTTTGGCATATTGAATAAGCTCATTGGCTCGATCCTGGCGTTGCTTGATGAGTTCTAGGTCATTTTTTCCATTTGGAGCCAGTGCGCATGTTACAGAGAATATCCAAATTGATGCTCTCATATCATGACAACACAAAGGTTAGAACTTCGTCGGTGCCAGCTTGAGTAGCAGATTCACGCCATAGACTCACTTGTACCTTTGTAACAATTTTGGGACATCCTCTTTTGGCCAGATCACTTTAAATACTCGGATGGCAGCATTGAGAAGGTCAATGCTGAATGATTTTACTGGCCCAAGGCTGGCCAATAGATTGGCCATGGCATCATCAATATCAACCTCGTCCAAGATAGACCAGCCTCGACTCGCTTTGCCTGGGATTTATGGACGGCAGCAGCAAGAGGTTTTGATTCAGGAAAATTACCTAAATAATAAGCACAAAAGCACATAAATTAGGAAAAGGACTGAGGGTATAAGGGAAATGTCGGTAGAAAGGGAAATCTAGAGAGAGAACCTCATGAGCCATGAAGTTGCTGATTCGGGCAAGTTCAACCAGCCAATTCCTAGTTTTCTTATTGAGTTTTTCAAACTCAATGGAAACCGAGTCAAGCTTGGTCTCGGCCTAGTTGAGAAAATCCTTGTCCTTCTCGATCTGGCCAGTCAGTCGGCTCTTCTCCTTAGCAAACTCCTGGTCAATCTTCTCAAGCTCAACCTTATGGGTTTTCTTTAGCTCTTCATTCTCGTCACGAAGCCGAGATATTTCATCTTTCTTCTCCTCTAGCTAAGCTTGATGCTCCCCTGCTTCTTCGAGAAAATGACTCATCAGTTCTGGCATGGATATACAGTCCTGATGCACCTCTGTAAGAGATTTTGTCTCGGTTATGCCGAGGTAAAAATTATAACGCGAGTCAAAAGCGGCAAGTACAAAATGAAGTGTAAGAGGCAGATACCTTCAATGTCGGCAAGGCGCTTTTTAGCTCCTCATTTTTGGCCTCAACCTCGGTTGACAAAAGTATATCAAGGGTTAAGTTGGAAAATCTAATATAAAAACAAGTAAGATAGCCGACATACCTTTACTCTCCATCTCAAGTAGCAACTTCTTTTGTTTGGTAGAGAGTCTTCCGTGCGCTAAGAGGAGTTGCTGAACTGCGCAATGCGCTTGTTGGAGGAGATCTGAAAAATACAAAGTGTTAGTCACCAAGTAAACTGGATATTTGATTTCTACTCAAGATTAGAGCCAAGTAAACTTGACCCGAATCTAGGTGGCTAGATATTTGATTCCTACTCAAGATTCCAGTCAAGTAAACTTGACCTAAATCTAGATGAATAGATATTTGATTTCTAGTCAAGATTCTAGCCGAGTAAACTTGACCCAAATCTAGGTGGCTGGATATTTGATTTATACTCAAGATTTGAGCCAAGTAAACTTGACTCGAATCTAGGTGGTTGGATATTTGATTCCTACTCAAGATTCGAGCCAAGTAAACTTGACCCGAATATAGGTGGCTGGATATTTGATTTCTAGTCAAGATTCGAGCCGAGTAAACTTGACCCGAATCTAGGTGGCTAGATATTTGATTTCTATTCAAGATTCGATCCAAGTAATCTTGACCCGAATCTAGGTGGCTGGATAATTGATTCTAATTTGAATTTCGACTAAGTTATAATAACTCAACTAATATCTCGGATAAACTAAGGTTTGAAGCTAGGTTGGGCAGTGTTGGTCTAAGAGCTTCCGGCCGAGTAATATCTTACTCCCGGGAGGCTTGGGGACTAAGGGATATATATATACTTCAAGTATGAAAAGTTTAACCGAGATATTTACCTCCATGATCTTATTAGCTTCAGCTAGAGCAGCTCAAGCAATATACATCTTCTGAGCAACATCGGCCGGGCTGAACTCTTGCTGCTTGAGATTCCCATATGTTACTTCGCCATACTCGGTGTTATTCCAATTAGTAGCATAGTGGGTGAGCGAACCAAGACTTTGATCACTCAAAGTCTAGGTTAAGACCAAACCTCTCCCGACAGCAGATTTCTTGGCACTGAACATCACCGTGGTAGGACTAAAATGCAGCATTAGTTGCTTATCTTGAGCTATCACAGGCGCAGCACCGGATTTATTTATCATTGTTGCGACTAAAATTTGTTTGGTCACAGTTGCACCCTTTTTCTGCCCTGCCTTGGTCGCCTGAGTTGTTTTCTTCAACTTGGTCAAAGAATCCACCTGTTGCTGCGATAATGTTGGTTGTAACTAGGATCGCTGTGTTTGCTGAGTTTTTTGCTGCTGAGTCAGGGCTAACTCGGATGGCTGTCACTGCTGAGGCTGAGGCTATCGAGTTTGAACTAGCTCGGGAGCTTGCTACCGTTCTAGGGGTTGAGTTGACTCTGGGATAACCAGAATCTCGGTTGTAGCTATCTCAGTGCCTATGTTGCTGGCGCCAGAATTTCCAATCTCTCTATCAGGTACCGAGGTATCGTCCCTCTGATCCGGCATGGCTTGATCTTCTGGGGAACCACCTCCCCCTCCAGCACTATCCTCTTCCTCTGGCTGGGAAAGGTTAACATCTAGTGTTGGAGGAGTGCTAACCCAAACCGGACTAAGGACTTGAGTGTCTTCCAGAGGAGGAGATGGTGGCATGTTGATCGGGGAGGCGATGTTGGAACCACTTTGGGACACATCCAAAGGATCACTATACTATGATATAAAGAGATAAAATTGAGTCAAAGAAAGGAAAGAGAGAAACAAGAAATATAGAGATATCCCAGAAGAGGAGGCTTACCCGGAGCTAAGTTGTCATTCTTTTTTCTTCCGAGGTTTCTTGAACCCCACTCTACGCCTCTTCGAGGGATTAGGTGACCCAGGCTACGGGACAGAGGATGAGGCGCGTTTCTTCACCGCACATTGACCTCCCACAGCAACGGGAGGCACTTCATGCACCTGACCAGCCAGGTTAGCTGGCGTAAATTGGAGTAGATAGGTGAATGCGATTGGCATAGGGTCAAGTACCTCTAAAATATGAAAATCATCATCGTCATCGTCATCATCCGGCCATTCCCTTAATGTCTCTAAGCCATGAGTATTACCATGGGATCGACCGGAGCCGGTGTCAGGAATGGGCATGAATTCCTGAGAATCTGGATCTTCCGAATCAAATGTATCATGATCTTTTCCTCAACTGCTAGGGGTTTATCGGTATTTTCGGCAGCTTGCCGAAGAAATTTCTGCACATTGAAACAAATCAAGGTCAAATAAAATAATATGCCGACATAATCGATATGACGTCAAAGGTATCTCGGTTTTTACTTGTGGTGCTGGGTTTTCTCGGTTGTAGGGTGGTCTGCCCCATACCCATTCAACGGTCATGTCGGTCTTGAAGATAGCTTTAACTCGTCTACGAACTTGGAGCTTGGACAGGTCGAAGCTAGAGACACGATTCGGGTCAAGCCGACCACTCATATGACACATCTTGTGGCTACGGAGCTAAAGGGACAAACCCGACTGCTGATGAATCTAGCCAGGATATTGTCAGTCGACAATCCGGCATCAACTCGCTGATATAAACGTGGACCTCGTTGAAAAACTGGTTCTTGGTCTTCAGTTCAAAATCCCAGTTGCCTCGGGAGGGAACACCAATGGGGAAGTTCGGAAGCCGAATCATGTCTCTCTCGTTTTTTTTCTTCAAGTAAAATAAGGATTGTTGCTACTTCCTGCACGAGTCTAAACCTTGGATCTGGGAAAATATGGATTTCTTTCGAGGTGTAATAGAGGCTGCCCCGCATTGGGTCATAGGCTTTTCACCGGAAGGAACACCTGGGGAAGGAACTACCTGGGAACGAAGTTGGAAATACTTCGCCTAGATGGTCACACAAGGCCAGAGACCAAGATATCCCTCGCAGCAGGAGATGAAGGCAGAAAGAGAAGAAATGGCATTTGCAGGAAGATGATGGGGTTATAATCTGAAAGTCTCGAGGAATTTCTTGGTAAAATCACTAATGGGAATACCAAAAGCACTAGCAAAATGCGAGACGAACACGGTGAATTCAACGGGGAGAGCCTCGGGCGCGAGTTCATCATCGGGAAGGCGGTAATCAACCTCTGGTGGGATTCGCTATAACATCCCAGCATTAGGATCCAACGATGGGTAGATATAGGAATTTAAGTTTGTGCATACATGCATCTGTAAAAAAAGGGTAAATTTTTCGCCAAACAAAAACCTAAAGGGATCAGAGTTTCTTTCACTAACTAGAGGTAGGAATATCTCTTGTTAGTGATTGCTATGAATTTTGACATGACCTTTAGGAATTATTAAGTTTTGGGGAAGTTATTTCGAATTCAAGTTTGAAATTTAAATCAATTTGAAAGTGTTTGAAAACTAGAAGATGGTAATATTGAGTTGTTTTCCAAAATACCTCATTAAAATTATTTGGTTAAGTCTTAGATATAGTAAACCACAATATGGATTGGAGAGAGTGAAAATTAGATGAGAAATATATTCTTATTTTCTGATTACATTACAACCTTACAAATGGTAATAAATACATCAAAAGTAGAAGATTACAGAGAATTGAAATACAACTTTATTATCTTATAATAAATCTTTACAAGATTCTTTACAAAAAGAATAAAGAAAAGAAGGTTACAATTAAGACCTATGCTACTTATCTATTCCTATACTAAATCTTGTATCTCCAGATCTTGTTCCTGCAAATAATATAAAACAACTAAAAAGAAAACAAGGGTTAATTAGTTAGTGTTACTCTCAGTGGTAAACAATCAAATGCATTGTTCAAATTACATCATCAAGTAATAAAAGAGGGGCAAGTTTCACCAGGCAGTAATTAGTAAAAGGGTAACATGTGGAGATATTTTCACTTGAGCTAATCCACACGACCAGACCACACAAACACACAGCTTAGTCACAAGAATGCATGCAGTGTGCTTTCAATACAGCAACAACACTACTAGCACTCAAATAGAGCACTCAGTCGAAGCTCATCCACAGACCACACAACTCTCCTTCTCAACCACCAAACCAGAAAAACATCAATCCTACCAAAGGCAAGCAAACCACCAGCCAAGCCGTACACCTGATCATTCCAACGCTCACAAGATGGTGACATAAGGAGGGAGTGGAGCAGGTGGACAGAAAGATCAAGGACAAGATTCTAGGATCCAGAAGTAGCAGGAGCAACACCAGGAGGTGAAGGACAAGATCAAGCCAGCAAAGCAAGTTAGCAAGATCAAGCAACCAGATCAACCGGCAACAACACCAACAACTCAACTGTTGTGGTGAGTAATATAAAACCCTCGCATGATCTAACTATCTCATTTATATAAGAATTCATGTGTTGTTTTATACTTAACCTCTCAGAAATCACCCAAGTGGGGTGAATCCATCATAGAAGAAGTTTGAATACAAAAGCCATAAGTGGACTATGCAAAATAAACCATGATCTTAGACCAACATCATTGATCCTGGATATAAAGTTATATTCCATATTCCAATATAAACATAGCCAAGGTAATGAATTCTGGGCATATCTCTTAAAAGAGTAGCACCCCAAAATCCATAGATCTTATGGATCCCTATAAGCACACCAACCATTTTATCAAAAAGGATTCCAGGATAAGTAACTGGTATCAATACCAGAACATATCTATGAGGGACAACAAGGTAGGAAACTAGTTCCTATGCCTCAGACCAACATCATAGGCAAAGATGCTTAAAAGAAGCTTTCAACTTAGCTTTGGAATTTATCCAATCTTAAGCACTGACAAAATAAAACCCAGTAGTAGAACCAACACTTGTGTGCCATTTTAATGATGGTGTCACAAGAACAAGTTCTAAAACCCAAGCAAAACCATTACTTAGCTTCCATAAATAAACTAGCAAGCCATTAACTATCATTTTCCTGGAATCAAATACCGAAATCATCACCAAGTTTATCTATACAAAGCATCATTGTAATAATATGTTAACACTCAATCTGTATGTGACTATCCAATCCAATAGTTAAAAATGCAGTGAATAAATCACTGACAGAACCACTGTCAATAACAAGATCCTGATAGTACAAAACATCCAGATTATAAGAATCCACAAGTAATAATCCCACAGTAGTACCATCATTTAGTCAATGCCGAATAATCAATTGGAATTAGACTAACAAAGCCACTAGCATCATAAAAACCAACACAGAGGGATGAACCCTAATAAGTTATGAACCCTAATTAGATATAGTCACTAGAAGTATACAGAAAAGCTCAAGACAGGCAGAGGATAGAAGGCACAGCAAGATGAAACTCACGAGTGGTCCTCGCTGAAGATTAGAAGAGGAAGCAGAGGGGTCGATGAGCGCACGACGGCATGGGGAACACCCGAAGGGCGCTGCAACCCGCACCGAGCCGAGGCAGCAGCCACAACATCGCATAAGGACGAACAGCACCACCACAGCAACACATGAGCACCTCACAGCACCACTGGGCAGCGGCGAAGGCATCACCGGTAGCACCCGAAACCCTAGGGTTCGGAACGGAGCCAGCCTAGCCGAAGCAGAGCCCTAGAGCCAAATCCAAATGGACCAGAAGGAGGAGTAGGTTCATTAACCTCACCATACACCACGGTGGTGGCCAGACAGACCCAAGGCAGCATGAATCACACAGTGGAGGTGTCGGCAGCACCATGGGGTCGAGGAAGAAGTCGAGGTGGAACAAGAGAACGAGAAAGAGGAAAATCGAGTGGTACTAGGCCGCTTGTGACAGGGGGTTTGACCAGCCCAGATGGGCCGGGTTAGGGCCGGGCCATCCCAATGGGCTAGGTCCAATTTATAAAAAGAAAAAATCCTAATTAAATTGTCAAAAGACCAAAATACCCCTAGGACTTAAATAGTTCTAAAAAATAAAATAAAAATCATAAAAATACAAATAAAATAGTAATGGACTCATAAAAATGTCCTCTATTTAAGAAAACAACAAATGAAATTTTAGGTAATAGAAATTAAAATTACTATTACTGAGGTATATATTCCTTTTGGAATTTTATAAAAATATACAAACACATAAAAATTGAATAAAAATCATTTTTACAATTCTAAAAGGAAGTGCTATTATAGAAAAATACTAATTTGTATTTTTGAAAGGTAAATGTGATAAAATAAAGTCTTATTTCCTTAAAGGAATTTTAGTTAAATATTTAAAAGAGATCAAAATTGAATAAATTCAATTTTAAACTCTTTAAATAATACTAGTCATTATAAAAAATACTAAATGTAATATTTATGAAAATTTGAAAGATTTAAAGTAATACTTTTCTTTTAATTAAAGAAAATAGCAAACTTTTACTATGAGGGTAAAAGATGCAAATAAGCAAATATTAACTCTTGCATGACATTATTATGCATTGCATATTGCTTCTTTAAATATTGTCCTTACCGGGCAATAATGGTTCGCTGTAGAAACCGGAGCTCAAGGTCAAGTGGAAGCATCCGACTTCACTACCTTGTAGTCATAAGGCAAGTTCATCACTTGCTCATGTCCTTTGAAGAGTCTCTATCAAAGATATTGCAAATTGTGTGTTATCATCTATGATCTCGAGAAAGAAAATATTATCTTCTCTAATAAATAAGATGTAGTTATCATCCTAAGTGATGATAAAGATTGGAAATGGAACTTAGGGTTCCAAGTGCACAAGTCACCATGGGATTAACAACCCATGACATCAGTGATTCCAGCGCCGTATATTACGCGTTAACCATGAGATTTGGAATGGGACGGAGAAGTCAGCTGTATCTTCTTCCTTTCATATGTAGGCAAGATGACCATAACGTCACGTTGTGAATTCCTTGTGCAGATCTAGCATATCGGTGGGCACCCTTAGGCTCCACGTTTTTGGTATCTAGATTATCTATGAGCGGCTGCCGGAGGTAAAGTCGGACCTTTATGGAGCTTGCCAGGGGCATAACCGGCTCGTAGAGTCTTCAGGAACTCACCAGGGTTGTAGCTTGCCCGAAAGGGTGTAGTCAGCCCTAGAGGATCGTGCAGACATATGGGGTCGCGGAGAGGGCAGTGATTGGCTTGGATCACCTACTGGGTCCCACATCACGGAATTATGGACGGGAAAGTACGCCCGGTTGTGCAACAAGGAGTTGATCTCTCATGGGTAAAGTAATGCACCTCTGTAGAGTGTAAGAACTGTAACTTGTTACTTCCTATTCTGGGAAGGAGCTATGAATGCAGAAGGAAAGGAACTCCACGAAGTTCTGGTTAACCTGTGAAGACTGATGGGCATAGTTTTTGATAATAAAATCAATCTTTGAAGAAATGTTTATGAAAACTGCATATTGCCAAGGACTTATAGTCCAAGTTGGTAGATAGAGCATCAAACTTCCCACCTTTCATATAATGAATTTGTTGGTTAACGATGTTACTCACTCTTTCCTTTGAACCCATGCTTAGACTATGAGAATCCAGAAGACCCTTCGATGTACGCAGCTGAAGGGCAAGAAGATTTCTACTACGAGGAGCCAGGCCTGTCCAGAGGAGTTGAAGGGGTGGGCTATGAAATACGCTATGGAGTGGAGGGAAACGAGTCCGAGTAGTTGCCTTATTTATTAGTAAACCAATTGAGCCGAGCAGCATGAACTTTATAAAATAAGTTGTTGAGCTCAATTCGGAGTATGAGTTTAAACTTTATATCTTCCACTGAAACTACTTAAGTTTGGTTTGTAATTTTGTAACACTTGAAGTTTGGAACTCCTAGTTTGTAATAATAATAAAGTGTGTATGTTTGTAATGTGGACCCGCAATATTTCCGTTGTACCACTCTAAGGGATGTTATAGTTATAGAACAGTGTTCTGTGGATGTCATGTCAACGACTATAGTGTACTACACATGCAGTGGTATGGTGGGTCACCGCAGCTGGTATTAGAGCAATTGCTTTGACCTTAGGTTGGAAATCTAGTAAAGGGAACTACATGTAGGAGTCTAGGAGCAACAATAAAGAGTTCTCTAGATTATATGATGAATATTCAATTGAGAATATTTCATTATATTTTTTAGTGCGATAATTCTTTATTATGATGCATCATTATAACTAATGGATACTAATTATGAATATATTTTTTATATATACAGTGAAAATGGCACCAAAGTTTCCAAAACAGACTTTGGCGAGGAAAGAAGAGACTCTTGATGATTATCAGGGGGCTTTAACTGAACAGCTTCGAGAACTTCTGAGGGTTTTTGGTTGCACAACTAATATCCCAGTCAATACCATGACATACCATGATGGGTGAATGTTAGCCAAATATCATGTTAGCATCAGACTACCAAAGAAGCTTGGTTTATATCGCAATTTTACCTATGGGTGAAGGTAGAAGTCACCTAGCAGGGTATCATGTTGCTATTGTGGAGGCTTTAGCCAATGTTCGGGAGCACAAATTAGAAGAGTTAGCTGGAAGCACATATTCTGTGATTCCTCATGACTCTATAGATGAGGAACCTGAACCGGATCATCTTACTTTAGTAAGGAAGCATCCAAAACTAGCTTCTAAGTTTGTGGATCTGTATCGACTGATGGTTGGGTCTTTGTATAAGACACATCAGGTTATTGTAGAAGATCAGGTTGATATGTTAGAGGAGTTAACGAATCCTGAAAGAAGGGAGAAGTTAGCATCTAAAATGGAAAATGAAGCAGTGGATAGGGCTTACCCAGTTTTTAAGGATATACCTATAGATCCAGCATCTTTTACACCATATCCTTACTCACCTATACCATAACCCACTAGATATCCTGATGAGGGCACTAGTCATCCTGTACCCCAGAGTTCTTGGGGAACTGAGGACTCGAAACTACCTATTGGAAATTCCAAAGGATGGAGGTACGGATCGATGGATGGATCTGCCGGGAATCCTATTCCTATGGAAGATTCAGTCAGGGATACCGGGCAGACTAGTCGCATGGGCGTGAGATCTTATTCCGTTGATGGTAGAGATGTCCATGTGGAGGATGTAGAGTCCAATGAGGAAGATCCTGAAGAAAGGGCATTTGAGTCACTAGAACATTATCCTACTCTAGATAACGTGCACTATCCAATCATAGCTGAGGACTATCGTACTCAATAGAGTACTTGGGGAGCACTGGAAGGGGAATATTCTGTTGATTCCTCTAGAGTCGGGATGCAGGAGATGGATGAAGAAGACAGTGAGGAGGATAATTCTGAAGATACTTCAGATGAGTTGGAAGGTATGGATGCACTTCCGATACTGAGTATCGTACGTCGAAGAGGCAAGTAGTTCCACATATGGTGTGTCGTACTTCACGTCAGCATGGTTGTAATCTGGGTGTATATGATGAAAGTCGTGGCATCTGGGGAGCGTGACGTTGAGGAGGAGTATTCCAGTTGTGATACGGGAGTTAGAGTCTGAGAACTTGACGTAAATAAATAAGTGGGATAGTATCCACATGAGCTTGTAATGCTTAAATACTAAGGGCTTATAATATCAACTATGTTGTTTGTAATGTATAATATGTGTGCAATGCATATTTGGTTCTTATTTGGATCTTGTTTTCCATTGTGGCTCTAGTTATGCGCATGAAGTTGAGCTCAGAAGACATATGCATGATGTAATTATGAGTGTTTGCTTTATGTTACAGGTAGGGGGTATGGAATCAGGTGTAGAAAATGAGACCAAACAGCAGCGCATGGAGTGCGAAGCCAAGGGAAAGGCGGATGAAGACGCTGGAATGCAAGCAAATTTACCACCACCACCAATGAGGCCATTGCTAGAGCAAAACTTTATGTAGTATATGCAAATGATGCAAGAGTCCCAGAACAAGTTCATGGAGGGGTTAGTAGATCGAGTGGGATAGCAGAGGGCACCTCAAGGACGTGGTGTTAGTCTTTCGGATTTTCAAGATACGAGGCCTTTACCTTTTGCATCCGCTCCAGAACCAATGGATGCAAAGGATTGGTTAGCAGATACCAAAAGAAAGTTGAAAACTGTAGGATGCAATGAGGAAGAAAAGTTGATGTATGCAACACATCTGTTGACCGGACCTGCAGCAGCATGGTGGGAGGGTCAGTTAGCTATGCAACTACTAGGAAGGGAGTACAACTGGGAGGAGTTCAAGCAAAGATTCCGTGAATACCATGTTCTAGAAAGTATCATTGAGTTGAAGTGTAGGGAGTTTTAAGAACTACAGCAGGGTTACTGCAGTGTCATGAAGTACATTCGGGAGTTCAGTGATTTATCTCATTACGCTACTGAAGAAGTCAGCACGGAGGCGAAAAGGAAGAAGAGGTTCATGCGTGGACTCAATCCATTTGTGAAGATGCAGTTGAGGCTTGGCAACACCCAAAATTTTCAACAGTTGCTTGATGCAGCTATAACCTTTGAAGATGATTACAAGAATGTTCAAGAGGACCGCATGAAGAGAGCAAAGAAGGAAACAAAGAGGATTCAAGCAAGTAAACCCAAAACCAATTTGGAATTTAAACCCAGAAATAGACCTTACAACAACAATAACAAGAGTAGCAACAACAATGGAAGTCAGTTCAATCCTAGAAGGAATGTCATATGTCACAATTGCAAACTTCCGGGACATATTAGCAAGGATTGCAGGCAGCTAGTGATCATTTCTTTTGGTTGTGGACAAAAGGGTCACATTCAGCCTGATTGCCCAAACAAACCACCAGGTGGTTGGCCCATAAAGGGTGGAGGACAAGCCAGTGGAGGCAGAGGTGGACAGCCTAACAGAGGTGGAAGCTATGCCAAAAATAATAATGGCAAGAGAGGTAGACCTACTGGAAAGCTGAATTGCGCAACCTTGGAGGAGGTGGATAACTTGGATCAAGCAGTGATAGGTACGCTCAATATTCTCACAAATCCCGGAAAAGTTCTATTTGATACGGGTGTAACTACTTCTTTCATATCTGAAGAATTTTGTGATAAATTCGGGATTAGAAGGGCACCGTTAGAAAAAACTATGACCGTAGTTACCGCCGGAGGGATCGTGGTAGTTAGAAACATTAAAGTAAACCAATTCATTTCCATATGTGGTCAAACCAATTATGCGGATCTTTATGTGATCCCATTAAAAGGAATAGCAGTAGTGCTACGAATGGATTGGATGACAGACTACGGAGCTCAGATCAATTGTGGGGAGAAAACCGTTTCAATCAGGTCTCCAAGTGGAGGAAGGATAGTCTATGAGGCGGATAAATATAGTCATATCATGGTGGATCTGCAGGTGAACTCAATGAAGGAAGTTAAATTGGAAAATATTCCTGTAGTGAAGGAATTTCAAGATGTTTTTTCCAGCAGATTTACCAGGAATGCCACCTGATCGGGAAATTTGCTCCTTATTCCTGCAGAGTTCACTATTGAACTGATACCTGGTACAGCACCAATAGCCCAAGCACCATATAAAATGGGGCCGAAAGAATTAAAAGAGCTTAAGGAGCAAATTGATGAACAAACCCAGAAAGGATTCATTCAGGAAAGTGTATCTCCGTGGGTAACTCCGGTGATCTTTGTGGATAAAATAGATGGAGGACGAAGAATGTGTGGGGATTACCAAAATCTCAACAATGTCACCATCAAGAACAAGTACCCACTACCAAGAATTCAAGATGACCAAGTCAACGGAGCTGGAGTATTCTCCAAGATTGATCTAAGATCGGGATACCATCAGATAAAAATTAAACCTGAAGATGTTCCTAAAACAACATTTGTATCAAGGTATGGACATCATGAGTATCTTGTCGCACCTTTTGGTTTGACCAATGCACAAGCAATATTCATGAATTTGATGAACAAAATCTTGATGCCTTACTTGGACAAGTTTTTCATAGTATTCATTGACGATATTTTGATATACTCTAAGGATAAAGAAGAGCATGCAGAGCATTTGAGAATAGCATTGCAAATCCTAAGAGAACATAAGCTTTATGCTAAGTTCAGTAAGTGTGAATTCTGGTTGGACGAAGTAGAGTTTCTTGGTCATGTGATCAGTAAGGATTGAATTGCTGTAAATCCGTCCAAAGTTCAATCAGTGCTGGAATGGAAGGCACCAACCAATGTGAAGCAAATCTGAGGTTTCTTAGGCATGGCCGATTATTATCGGAGATTCATTGAAAGTTTTTCCAAGATAGCTGGACCAATGACCAAATTGTTAAGAAAGAATACACCTTCCATATGGGATGAGAAGTGTGAAGCGAGTTTTCAGGAGTTGAAGACCAGATTAACTACCGCACCAATCTTAGCAGTTCTAGAACCAGGAAAAGATTACACAGTTTATTGTGATGCATCTAAGGAAGGATTAGGTTATGTTCTTATGCAAGATCGTAAGGTAATTGCTGATGGATCTAGACAACTAAAACCACATGAAGTGAATTATCCAACTCATGATTTAGAGTTAGCAGCAGTAGTCTTTGCTTTAAAAGGATGGAGATATTTTCTTTATGGGGCAAGATGTGAGTTATATACTGACCACAAAAGTCTCAAATATTTCTTCACTCAAAAGGAATTGAATATGAGACAGAAGTGAAATGGATCGTATGGGCACCTAGAGGGGGGGTGAATAGGTGCTACTCCAAATTTTAATGCTTTTTAAATTTTAGGCTTAACACAAAGGGTAAATTCTCTAGATAAACTATTAGGTGGATTTTCCCTATATGCAAACCTATCTACTAGCGAGTAAAGAGCGAGTGGAAGAGGAACGGGTGAACCGTAGTGAAGCACGCGGAGACACATGATTTGTTTTACCGCAGTTCCTTCCTTGTTAAGGGAAGTACGTCTGTATTGGAGGGGTGGGCGGTACTAAGACCACCACGCCACAATAGGCCTCACCCAGTTCTCCGATGGATCCTGCCACCAAAGGCCTAATCCACCTTTCCACTATAGGAACCCTTCAAGGAGGGTACCGGTGCCTTTACAGAACTAGCGGGGCACAACTCCACAATCAACTTGGAGGCTCTCGTAATGACAATAAGCTGCCACAAGAAAAAGTTATCAATAACAAAGAACAAGATATAGATATTGACAAGAATACTAGATCAGGGATTTCGCCAAATGAATGGAGAGAAGTTGATGCGCTTGATTCCTGATGACGGTGACGATTCTCTCCTCCTTCAATTCCCCCAAAGATCGAAGCCTTCGGGTAGTTGAAGTGGGAGATCTAGAATGGGAGCTCTTGCAAAGGGTCTGAACAATTTTGAGTGAATCAAGAGTTCTGCTCATTGGGGAAGAAGGGATATTTATACCCCTTCCAAAACCAAGCCGTTGGAGCCTTTGGGGCAAGGATTATTCGGCCCAAGTGAGGGCCGGATTATCCGGCCTGGGGAAAACTCTGCCCTGACTCGGATTATCTGGTAGATAAACCGGCCACGGCCAGAAGCTCACATAGACTTTCCCTTCACACTTTCTCCTGGGGACCGGATTATCCGGCCCAAGGGGAGGGCCGGATTATTCGGCTAGGGGAAAATCCGCCCTAGCCACGGAATATCTGTGGGGAAATTCCGCCCCCAGATAGAAGCTTGCGCAGGAGCTCACTTGGGCGATTCCCCTGGGGCCGGATTATCCGGTCCAGGGAGAAAAAAACCGCCCCAGAGCCAGAATTTTCTGGGGGAAAATCTGCCCCCAGACAGAGACTTGCGCAGAGCCAGCCTTGCCCAAGGTTGTCTGGCCGGATTATCCGGCCCATGATGGGGGCGGATAATCCGGCCCCCAAAACTCTCAAAACTTCCTGCAACACTTAGTGCACATTAGAATAATCCATGGTATTCTTACCTAACACACAAAACCTGGGAAATCATGAAATGTTCTTTCATTCTCCCCCTTTTTGGTGTTAGATGACAATACTAGGATTTGCAAGAAGGATCAAAAGACCACCAGCAAAACATGGAAGAGATTCCCCCTCAATGTGTGCATATTAGAAATTTGCATTTGAATACAAATGCACACAAATAGGTGTAAGTCTATTCCATTGAAATATAAACAACATAATCATATCACCGAGATAATGAGAGAGGCGTCCTTGAAATAGCCACAATTATCACATGATAACCAATATAAGCGCCTTCCTTGAGATATATTCCCAGCATAATAGGATATGAGTAGATGAATTGATAGGCATAATTCATGAGATAAATCCAGACGTCCACCGACACAAAGTCTCAAACACAACACAAACCACAAATAAAATTCAACGCTAAATGGACACCAGAAAGAAAACGACGAATGAAAATGTCAACACCCGGATTTTTAATCCCAGATGCCTGTTATGCCATACATCGCAATCCCAGGATTGCCATTTTTGCGAGACATAACAGATTGGATATCACAGTACATCATCCATTACAAACCATAGTAAGGTCTTACACGAATAAAGGATCTCATGATCCAGTCTTAATACAACAAGCAGCGGAATAAATAATAAGCGTAGCCGTGGGGTCCATCTTCAGAGGCACAGGCAATGCTAACGATGGAAGATAGTCCTAGTTATCATAGCCGTCCTGCTGTCCTTCATCTTGGTAGTATACTTCATAGTCTGGCCACAGGAATAGCCAGGTATAAAAGCCATGAGTACTCTTTAAGTACTCGCAAACTATCACTAACAAGTAAGGTAGTTCTAGTAGGATTGCTAACTCTAAGTTCATTTGTAAAGTTAAGTTTGAAACCTAAGCTGAGTTCAGAAACAAAGAAAGATAAAATAAAGTTTGAAATCACCTAAGTGGGAACTTAATTGTCATAGTGACAACTCTGTTGTGGTTAAGTCATGTCACAATTCATTTCATAAGTTGTTTTGAAAACATCTGACAACGGAACAATATGGCTACTCCAACTGTCCATAACCACGGACGCGGCTATTCGAATAGTTTGACACTCTGCAGAGGTGGTACACTTTCACCACAAGATTCGATACATCTGTCAGGGATAACCCTGAATCGTCATACTTAGTATGCAGATAATCAAACATAACCTTTCCTTTACACACTCTAGTATAAGCACCTCTCCTATGAGTATGGCCCCCTAGCCATGACCATCTGTCATCCTAGGCACTGCATAGGTGGACAACACTGAGAGGTAGCCTCATCTCAAACCTTTCCCGCGAGGGAACTAATACTAATGAATATAAAATTCCGGCTAAGCCTTACCCAATTCAGGTATTGTGGTTGTACGGTAAAATTGGAATGGTATCGCATCTGAACCCAACCATCAGTTTTGTAAAAGGGCTATCGCTCATGCCTCAACATTTTCATCATCATAAACCATTTGTGTTTCTCAACACGTGTCAAAACATCTCAATAGATTGACTCATCATTCCAAGGTTCTCACAAGTCATTTTCACCAAGTACTCCCATCTAAAGTGAATCAAGTTTTGGGTTTAGCTCTAAACTACTAAGTTAAGAGTGTTCACTAATGTGGGATGCTAATGTCAATCTCATGCCATAGAATGACATCTAAGTCTAACTAGATAGGTCAAGTTTTATAATCTTTATGCTACCTTTAAACAAGTAAGGGACTTTGGTAAAGTAAAGAAGGTAAAGCTTGTAAATAAAACTTGGAATAGGTATAAGTCAAAATGGTATAACCAAAGCATGCCTAATGCATTTTGCTTGGGTTATCTAGCTTAAATCTAACTTGCCTAGGGATCATACTTTCACTAGTGAACACTCTCATATAAATATCTTCTCTTTATGATACTACTCTTAACTACTCTCCGGTTGAACACTCTAATCGATGGTAGGGCTATAACAACACACCTCAAAGTAAGCCTTTCCCATCTAGAAAACCCCACACTATCACCTTGAGTACTAGATGAGTCCAACAAACACCACAATTTCATAAAGACATCCAACTCCAAATATAACTCATAACAAGTATTTGTAATCTCTAGCCTAAGTGCCACCATGGTGAGCACGCTGTCACTTTCACACACATGGGGAGAGCAGAGATCTATTAAAGCACTTGAGTAGCAGAATAGATCTATAGATTACAAGCTCATGATCTCAATAAGATCATGCATAGAGAGAGAGATGAACACATAGCTACCAGTAGAACCCTTAGCCTCGAGAGAGAACTACTCCCTCCTCATCATGGGAATCAGCAACGGTGATGGAGATGGTGGTGGAGATCGATGGAGATGGCTCCGGGGGCACTTCCCCGTCCCGGAAGGGTGCCAGAACAGAGACTTTATGTCCCTTGAATCTCCCCTTCGGTGACGGCGGCGCTGTGGAACTTTTCGTGCCTGGAGGCTTGACTTTTTAGGGTTTTGGTATTGGGAGGCTCTTATAGGCGAAGAGGCAAGGTCGGTGGGTGGCCAGGGGCCCACACCACCTGGTGGTGCGGCCAGGTTTAGCCCGCGCCACCACATGGTGTGGCCGCCCTGTGGCCCCTCTCCGTCTCATTTTCTAGCTCCATGAATCTTCCGGTAAAATATCGACTTTGGCTTTTGTTCGGTCCAATTCCGAGAATATTGATTTTCTGACTTTCCTGGAACCAAAAACGGCAGAAAACAGGCAACTGGCACTATGGCATCTTGTGAATAGGTTAGTCCAAGAAATCATATGAAAAGTACTCGAAAGTGTGGACAAAACACAAGAAAGTAGATAAAACCAAGCATGGAACATCAAAAATTATAGATACATTTGCAATGTATCAACATCCCCAAGCATAACTCCTGCTCGTCCTCGAGTAGGTAAGTGATAAAAAGAAAGAATAATTTTTGAGGTGACATGCACCATCAAAGACTTGATCAAAGTATTTGTAAAACATTCAAAGCTAGGACGATAGTACTTCAATCATAACATGAAAGACAAGGTTCTAGCAATAAGACAAAGAAACTATGTTGCAACATGAAAAGGCAGAAACAAAAGATTCATGAATAACAATGCTTTGCAAGATGTTTGTTTGTTTCACATAAAGAAAACATAGCATAATAGTATTCAGCTTGTCCCTCAATAGAGTAGCAAATGTAAATGCATAGGACACCTTCAAAGTTCATAAGAGTGACTAGATACAAATAGTTTAAAACAAGCAATATCAAGTTATGCATCAATCAACTAGTCTTGGGACAATGCACATAGAACTAAGAATGGCCACTATGCTCTCAAAGTAGGTGCATAAAGGTAGAAGGTGGAGACTCAATATAATGGTGGAAGAAAGGCCTTTATAAAAGGAAGTAGGGATTCAAGTCCAATAATAGCTTCCAAAAATAATGGTACTTATAGCTTTCAGCTCTCATTGCCCCTATCATAAGCATCTTTTAAGGTGATTAAGCTTAAAGTGACACAACTAAGAGGATATGCTTGACAAGTTATAAACCGAAATCTCATGTCCCTTACTTACGAAGACCGATCCTCATGCTACTTAACTTCAGTCACGAGTAAGCTCTTGTCATTGTAAGTACATGTGTATCATAAAGAACCGCCAACGGGGTACCCCTTGCACATGATACGGGAGCTTTCTCATAATCAAAATGACAAGGCAAGCAGACAATGAGCATCTCAGCGATCTTTTTATTTGCTATTTGCATAGGTTTTTATTGAGGATGCTTCATAGAGTGCTCATTATGGTGAAGCTGCAAGTTTCCACCATGATTAGGCATGGCTTAGGCTAGCAGCCTAGGCGTTTCTCTAACACACATACAAACTCCATGATCTTACAAGTTCCACTTTTATTTCACACCGCCGGGATCCATAAGCAAAAGAACATGATATCAACGGAGTACAAAGTACAAGTGCAATGTTGAAAGCGTTCCCCATGAAACATGGTTCTGCTAATTTCAACTTATAAA
Source organism: Avena eriantha (assembly GCA_910589775.1). NCBI lineage: Eukaryota > Viridiplantae > Streptophyta > Magnoliopsida > Poales > Poaceae > Avena > Avena eriantha. Next base: position 291,278,909 of record OU342745.1, on the reverse strand, counting down.
GCACAAGCATATAAGCAACAAAGAAGGACACAATGGTTCAAGTTTATTAGATGCAAAAAAGTAAAGTGTGCCATCAAGTTCGTGAGAGCTTGAATCACTAGTTTTCTCATAACAAGTTTAATTTGGAATGTAAACGAAAACATGAATATACTTGGAATAGCATATGCTAATAGGTAGGTATGGTGAACTCTTTGGAATAACTTGGTTTAGGGAGTTGGATGCATGAGTCGAACTCATACTTAGTTATGGAGGCTAGCAAAAGACTGGGAGCGACAAACTAAGAGAGCAATAATGGCCATAATGATGCAGAGCGACAAAACATCATTGATCAAAGCATAAAGTGATATTACAAGTTGAAAACTAAAGGATCATCAAGGCTATGGTGACTTTGGATAGTCATAACATGGTGTGAGCATGCGCCAAGTCAACCCAAATAAAGCATCAAAGGAGAATACCACAATACTATGCTTTAATATGCTAAAACAACACATGATTCATCCAAGGCACATTAAGCAATCTCAATTGTTTATAACAATTCATGCTACAGCAAAGAATACTAAGCATAAAACCAAAACAATATCAAGCATGGCATGACAAAGCATAGGCCACAGTCAAAAACAAGCTCTCTTTACCACTTAAGCATGAACTTTCCTACTCTTTTCCAAACGAAACCAAACTATTTGAAAACCAATGTATGAAAGAGGGGGTCCAACCACTTTATTCAGAAAACTAAGAAAACCAAAGCAAACGAAAAACCAAAATGAAAAAGAAAAAAAGATGCTCCAAGAAAAACACAACTGTGCATGAAACAATAAAAATGAAGTGTTTGGAAGAAACCTGGGATTTTTATTGATGAAGAGGGGGATGGCTTGGGCATCCCCAAGCTTTGACGCTTGTACTTCTTGGCTATTTATTGGGGTGACACGCGTGGCATCCCCAAGCTTGAGCTTTAGTCCATCCTTCATCTCATTACTCGTACCTTCCATACACCTGAAATTTTTCCTTCATACAAAACTTCACACAATCTTTATTAGCAACATTAGTGCACTAAAGATAAATAAGTCTTAAGGTTCAGTTCTGACACCAAATAAACTTCCATTAGAACATTAGATACTGTAGCACTTCCCTCAAAAAGCTCAATTCTCCAAAAGAACTCAAAAAGGAACCAACAAGAAGCAAATGCAGAAAATGGCAGAAATCTGTCAAAACAGACCATTAGGTAAAGACGAATTTTTTCGAAGACCTTCTGTTGCTCAAATCAAAAAGTGTTGAACTAACAAAAGTTAGAAAAAAACCTGGGGCAGCAGCAAAAAATTTACGCCTCAAAAAGACGTTCAGAGATTTTACACAAATTTTTACTATGAAGCACAGAAATCTGTTTCGGGATAGCAACTTTCCCAAGCATTACTTCACTCTCATTAGAGGTTACTCTTAGCACAAAACGCAAATAAAAAGGATAAGGAGCGGTTATTACAGAAGTAATAACTTCCAAGACTCATCTAAAACTTTTAGGTTATCTCCCAATAAGTACTTTTCTTTAACGCCTTTAAGTTAGGCATGATAGTTTGAGAAGATGCTCACATAAGAAATATGAATTGAAGTAAAAGAGAGCATCAAGAAGAAAATTCAAAACACATTTAAGTCTAACCCACTTCCTATGCATAGGAATCTTATAAAGAAACAAGTCATGAAAGCACAAAGCAATAAGCATAGGAAAGCAAAACAAGTGCAACTTCAAGACTTTCAACATAAAGAGGGGAAACTTAACATTGTTGAGACACATAAAACCATGCTTCCCTCTCTCTCATAATAACTTTCAGTAGCATCATGAATAAAATTAACGATATAACTATCACACAAAACATTCTTATCATGAGCCACATGCTTAAAGAATTATTACTCCCCACATAAACATAGTCACTCTTATTAATTATAGTGGGAGAAAATTCAACAAAATAGCTATCATTATTATTCTCATCACCATAATCATAAAATATAGGAGGCATATTGTAATCACAATAAATTTTCTCCTCAATAGTAGGTCGACTAAAAATATCATATTCATCATTGTAATCATTATATATTGGAGGTTTTGTATCATCATAAGCAATAGAATACCTATCTTCCAAAGCTAGGGGACTAAAAATATCATTTTCATAAAAACTAGCTTCCCCAAGCTTAAACTTTTCCATAGCATTAGCAATAATGGTGTCCAAAAAAATTCATACTAATAACATTGCTATTAGCATGCAGATAAAGTTCCATAGGTTTTTTAATTTTCTCTTCAAACACTTCATGTCCTAACTCAAGATAAATACTATAAAGCTCTCTAATTTTGTTGTTGTTTCCAATTAGGCATAACTAGTGAAAACAAGAAACAAAAATACAAAAATGCAGAATCTAAAGGAAATAACTTCGAGCACTCACACCGGAAAATAGTCTTTTACCGTGGGAGGTTCTTCTTCTTTAATCCTCCGGTGTGAATACCTTTTACCTTTCCTCCCCGGCAACGGCGCCAGAAAATAGCTTGATGTCTACGCACTTATATTCTTGTAGACAGTTGTTGGGCCTCCAAGTGCAGAGGTTTGTAGAACAACAGCAAGTTTTCCCTTAAGTGGATCACCCAAGGTTTATCGAACTCAGGGAGGAAGTGGTCAAAGGTATTCCCTCTCAAGAAACCCTGCAATCAAGATACAAGAAGTCTCTTGTGTCCCCAACACACCCAATACACTTGCCAGGTGTATAGGTGCATTAGTTCAGAGAAGAGATAGTGAAGTACAAGTGGTATAGATAATTATAAGTGGTAACGGTGATAGAAAATAACTTGATGGCGTGGAAGAGACTAAAGGCAAACAGAAATAAAGATGGAAGCAAGCAAACATGTAACTGATCTAATTGCAAACGGTGTATCAATGCTTAGAAACAAGGCCTAGGGATCATACTTTCACTAGTGAACACTCTCTCATAAATATATTCTCTTCATGATACTACTCTTAACTACTCTCTGGTTGGACACTCTAATCAACGGTAGGACAATAACAGCACACCTCAAAGTAAGCCTTTCACATCTTGAAAACCCCATACTGTCACCTTGAGTACTAGATGATTCCAACAAACACCACAATTTCATAAAGATATCCAACTCCAAATATAACTCATAAAAATTATTTGTAATCTCTAGCCTAAGTGCCACCATGGTGTGAAGGAAATATGCCCTGAGAGGCAATAATAAAGTTGTTATTATATATTCCTTATATATGATAGATGTTTATTTTACATGCTAGAATTGTATTGATCGGAAACATCAATACATGTGTGTTTAATAAACAAAAAGGGTTCCTAGTTATGCCTCTCTTATAGACTAGCTTGTTGATTAACAAGATGATCAAGGTTTCCTGATCATGGACATTGGATGTTGTTAATAACAAGGTCACACCATTGGTGGAATGATGTGATGAACATTCATCCGAAGTATTGCATTACGATCAAGTCATTATGTTTATATTGCTATAACATCATACGAAGTAATCTTTATCCTTAGACCATGAGATCATGTTAATTGCTAACACCGGAAGAGTATCTTGATAACATCAAACGTCACACCGTAACAGGGTGACTATAAAGATGGGTTCAGTACTATGAAGGTGTTATGTTGAGGCTCATGGATCAAGAGTGGAATTTGTCAATCCAGATGACGGATAGATATACTCTGGGCCCTCTCGGTGATATCACATTAAGATAGCTTGCAAGCAAGTGATGTGATCACTAGAATGTTATATCACGGGAACGAGAAAAGAGTGCATGTCGGTAACGAGATCAAACTAGGTATGGAGATACCGATGATCGAATCTCGGACATGTAATATATTGAGAGAAAAGGGATTTAGTTACAAGCGTTAAAGGTTCTCAGATCACAGAAGTCATCGTTGAATGTGTAGGAGTCCGTACGGATCTCCAGGTCCCGCTGCTGATTATTGATCGGAGAAGGGTCTCGATCATGTCTGCATTATTCGCGAACCGTAGGGTGGCACACTTAAGAGTTACCGGACACCATTTTGGAGCACATATGTTTCAGACGAAAGAATTGCAATGCGCAGGAATTGTTTCAATAGAAACCGGAAATTGTTTCGGGTGGCTTGAACGTGTGTGCGAGTGCGGATGCGCTGCTGAGTTGCGGCGCTCGGACTTCCTCACGATCTTGAGATCGGCAAGTGTACGACTACATCAACCACGAGTTCCTACTCGTTAACAAAACTCGTTGTCTTCGAGGGTAAGTTCTCGTTGGATGTATGTCCACCCGTTGCTTTGTACCTAGTAGATAGATCTTGGTGTGTAGTTCACACCGTAGGAAAATTTTTGTTTTCTATGTTGTGGACCCAACAGTGGTATCAGAGCCTGGTCTATGCGTAGGTGCTTTGCACGGGTAGTACACATATGTTTATATGTGGGCAATGATGATCATGTTATTGCATCTTCTATGTATTTTGGATATTGGTGGCATAGTGGGATGAAGCGGCCCGGACCAACCTTACATGTCATCGTACATGAGACCGGTTCCACGACTGACATGCAACTTGTTTTGCATAAGTGGCTAGCGGGTGTCTGTCTCTCCTACTATAGTCAATATCTGATTTACAACGATTTGCTAATAACTTAGTTATCCTCGTCGTGGTTGATGTTCGTATGTGAGAACGGTTCTATCTCCGAAAGCCCTAAGGCACGTAAAACTTGCAATTGATAAATTAGAGGCGTCTAGTTTAGATCGTTGCTAGGCTAGCGTATTGATATGGTATTGTTGTAAGTAGATGTATGATAGATACTCTTACAACACACTCAACGTGTAAGTTCCATAGACCTTGGCCTTACACACAAAGGAATGATAGAGATCATACCACGATGCAAGTGATAGATATTAAATGCATGGACCATATCATCTCACTTTACACATTAGATGTTAGCATCTTATACTGCTAGTTTGGCGCTTTTGGTAGCATTATAAGATGATCCCTCATTTAGATATCAAGATAAAAATGTGTTTTCCTTAAGTATGCACCGTTCTGTGGATCGTGTTTCGAGACATCACGTGATGATCGGGTGTACTCGAATCTACGCTTTCATAGGAACGGGTGTAAGACAGTTTTACACACGCGAATACTAAGGTTCTTACTTGGCGAGCCTAGCATGTACAGACATGGCCTCGGAACATGGACCGAAAGGTTAAGCATGAGTCATATAGTTGATATGATGCCCATATAGATGCTCGCCTTTGAAGCTACATCAACTCACGTGATGATCGGACTTGGTGTAGTGGATTTGGTTCATGTAATCACCAAAAAGACACAAGGGGTGTCGTTTTTGAGTGGGAGTTTATTAGTAATTTGGATTAGTTGAACTCAATCTATCATAAACTTAGTCTAAATAAACTTTACAAATTCTGTTGTAGATGGCACCACCTGCTTTTAATTTCAACATGTTCACGGAGAAAGAGAAACTTGCTGCGAATGGTAGCAACTTCACCAACTGGGCTATGAATTTGAGGATTCTCCTCACTGCTGCACAAAAGCAATATGTGCTAGATGCACCGCTAGGCCCCCCACCAGCTCCTGATGCCCCTGACGAGGAAAAGAATGTCTATGTGACTCGTCAGGAGGACCACAACTTAGTTCATTGCGGCATACTGTATGGGCTAGAGCCAGAACTTCGAAAGTGTTTCGAAAATGGCAATGCCTTTGATACCATGGGAGAATTGAAAATGATTTTCGATACCCATGCTGCCGTAGAGAGTTATAATGCTACAGAAAAGTTCTTTAGCTGCATGATGGAGGAAAACAGCTCCGTTAGTGAGCACGTACTCAAAATGTCTAGGTACGCCGATAAGCTTGTGTCCTTGGGAATAACGATTCCCATTGACTTAGGCATACATCGTGTTCTCCAATCTCTGCCACCTAGCTACAAGAGCTTCGTGATGAACTATAATATGCAGGGCATGAAGAAGTCTCTTCCCGAGCTTCTGTCAATGCTTAAGACTGCAGAAGTGGAGATAAGGAAAGAACATCAAGTGTTGATGATCAATAGGACCACCGGTTTCAAGAAAGACAAGAAAGGAAAGCACAAGGGAAAGAAGGGTGGGAAGTCTGTTGCCACGCCTGAAAAGAAACCCCGAGCTGGCCCTAAGTCTGACACCGAGTGCTACTATTGTAAGGGGACTGGCCATTCGAAGCGCAACTGCCCCAAGTATTTGGCGGACAAGAAGTCCAGCAAGGCAAACAAAGGTATATGTGATATACATGTTATTGATGTGTACTTGACTAGTACTCGCAGTAGCACCTAGGTATTTGATACGGGATCGGTTGCTAATATATGTAACTCGGTTCAGGGGCTACGGAACAAGCGACAACTAGCAAGGGATGAGGTCAGAATGCGGGTCGGCAATGGATCAAAAGTTGATGTGATCGCCGTCGGGACGCTACCTCTCCATTTGCCATCGGGATTAGTTATAAACCTAAATAATTGTTATTTAGTACCTGCACTGAGCATGAACATTGTATCTGGATCATGTTTGATGCAAAGTGGTCATTCCTTTTAATCTGAAAACAATGGTTGTTCGATTTATAAGAATGATATCTTTTATGGTCATGCACCTATGTTGAATGGTTTATTTCTGTTGGATCTCGATAGTAATATTACACCCATTCATAATGTTAATGCTAAAAAGATTAAACTTGATGATGATATGTCTCCATATATGTGGCACTGCCGTCTAGGTCATATTGGCGTTAAACGCATGAAGAAACTCCATTCTGATGGACTTTTGAAATCACTTGATTTTGAATCATTTGATACATGTGAGCCATGCCTTATGGGCAAGATGACTAGAACGTCGTTTTTCGGTTCAATGGAACGGGCGACAGATCTATTGGAAATCATTTATACTGATGTGTGTGGACCAATGAGTGTGTCGGCACGAGGTGGATATCGTTATTTTGCTACTTTCACAGATGATTTGAGTAGGTATGGGTATATCTATTTGATGAAACACAAGTCTGAAACTTTTGAAAAGTTCAAGGAATTTCAGAATGAAGTGGAAAATCATCGTAATAGAAAGATCAAATTTCTATGGTCTGAACGTGGAGGAGAGTATCTAAGTTACGAGTTTAGCACACACATGAAAGAGTGTGGAATAGTTTCACAACTCACGCCTACCGGAACACCACAATGTAATGGTGTGTCGGAACGTCGTAATCGTACCTTATTGGATATGGTTTGATCTATGATGTCTCTGACTGACTTGTCACTGTCATTTTGGGGTTATGCACTGGAAACAGCTGCATTCACTTTAAATCGGGCACCATCTAAATCCGTTGAAACGACACCGTATGAATTATGGTTTGGAAACAAACCTAAGCTGTCATTTCTTAAAGTTTGGGGATGCGATGTTTATGTGAAGAAACTTCAATCGGATAAACTCGAACCCAAAGCGGAAAAATGCGTCTTCATAGGATACCCTAAGGAAACAATTGGGTATACCTTCTATCAAAGATCCGTGGGCAAGGTTTTTGTTGCCAAGAATGGATCCTTTCTTGAGAAGTAGTTTCTCGTGAAAGGTGTGAGTAGTCGGAAGGTAGAACTCGAAGAGGTTATTGAACCTTCTCTTCATGGAATGGCGAGTGGCGCAGCACCAGAAGTTGTTTCAGAGTTGACTTCACCTGATGAAGAGAGAGCTAATGATAATGATCATGAAACTCCGAAAGAGGACACTACCGAACCTCCCAGGTCAAGCAGGACACGTGCAGCTCCTGAACTGTACAGCAATCCTGTTGTGAATTTCATGGTTGATGAAATGGATGACCCTGCGACGTATGAAGAAGCGATGATGAGCCCGGATTCCAACAAATGGCTAGAATCCATGAAATCCGAGATGGAATCCATGTACGAGAACCAAGTTTGGAACTTGGTGGACTTACCTCACGACCGAAAGGCCGTTGAGAATAAATGGATTTTCAAAAGAAAAACGGATGTTGATGGTAATGTGACCATCTATAAGGCTCGACTTGTCACAAAGGGGTGTCGACAAATTCAAGGAGTTGACTACGATGAGACATTCTCTCCCGTAGCGATGCTTAAGTCGGTTAGGATTATGTTAGCAATTTCTGCATATTTCGATTATGAAATATGGCACATGGATGTCAAAACTGCGTTCCTCAATGGTAATATTGAAGAAGAGTTGTATATGATACAACCTAAGGTTTTTGTCGATCCTAAGGATGCTAATAAGGTATGCAAACTTCAGCGATCCATCTATGGACTGAAGCAAGCATCCCGGAGTTGGAATCTCCACTTTGATGAGGTGATCAAAGAGTTTGGATTTGTCCAAACTTATGGAGAGGCTTGTATTTACAATAAAGTGAGTGGGAGCAATGTGGCATTTCTGATATTATATGTGTATGACATATTATTGATTGGAAATGATATAGATCTTTTAAACAGTGTTAAAAGTTATCTAAACAGCAAATTTTCGATGAAAGACCTTGGTGAAGCATCATATATATTAGGCATTAAAATCTATAGAGATAGATCAAGGCGCCTAATTGGGCTATCGCAGAGTACATACCTTGATAAGATATTAAAGAAGTTTAATATGGACGAAAGTAAGAAGGGGTTGTTACCTATGTTGCAAGGCAAGACATTCAGTAAGACTCAAAGTCCGGCTACGGCGGAAGAAAGAGAGATGATGGATAAGATCCCCTATGCCTCGGCCATAGGCTCTATTATGTATGCCATGCTATGTACAAGACCGGATGTGGCACATGCTATTAGTTTCACTAGTAGGTACCAATCTGATCCAGGTTCGGAACACTGGATAGCGGTAAAGAACATCCTCAAGTACTTGAGAAGAACTAAGGATATGTTTCTTATATACGGGGGTGAAGAAGAGCTAGTCGCTAAGTGTTATGTCGATGCTAGCTTTGACACCGATCCGGATGACTCTAAGTCTCAATCCGGATACGTATTTCTCTTGAACGGAGCAGCAGTTAGTTGGAGGAGTTCCAAACAACCTGTGGTGGCTGGATCAACGACGGAGGCGGAATATGTTGCTGCTTCAGAAGCGGCGCAGGAGGCGGTTTGGATGAAAGAGTTCATTACGGAACTAGGTGTGGTTCCCAGTGCGTTGGACCCAATGGTGATCTATTGTGACAATAATGGAGCCATAGCCAACGCAAAGGAACCGAGGTCTCACAAGAATTCCAAGCATATTAAGTGCCGGTTTCACTCCATCCGCGAGCATGTCAAGGATGGAGATATAAAGATTTGTAAAGTACACACGGACCTAAATGTAGCAGATCCATTGACTAAAGTTCTCCCTAGGGCAAATCATGATCAACACCAGAACTCCATGGGTGTTAGATTTATCACTTGTGAACTAGATTATTGTCTCTAGTGCAAGTGGGAGACTGAAGGAAATATGCCCTGAGAGGCAATAATAAAGTTGTTATTATATATTTCTTATATATGATAGATGTTTATTTTACATGCTAGAATTGTATTGATCGGAAACATCAATACATGTGTGTTTAATAAACAAAAAGGGTTCCTAGTTATGCCTCTCTTATAGACTAGCTTGTTGATTAACAAGATGATCAAGGTTTCCAGATCATGGACATTGGATGTTGTTAATAACAAGGTCACACCATTGGTGGAATGATGTGATGAACATTCATCCGAAGTATAGCATCATGATCAAGTCATTATGTTTATATTGCTATAACATCATACGAAGTAATCTTTATCCTTAGACCATGAGATCATGTTAATTGCTAACACCGGAAGACTATCTTGATAACATCAAACGTCACACCGAAACAGGGTGACTATAAAGATGGGTTCAGTACTACGAAGGTGTTATGTTTAGGCTCATGGATCAAGAGTGGAATTTGTCAATCCAGATGACAGATAGATATACTCTGGGCCCTCTCGGTGATATCACATTAAGATAGCTTGCAAGCAAGTGATGTGATCACTAGAATGTTATATCACGGGAACGAGAAAAGAGTGCATGTCGGTAACGAGATCAAACTAGGTATGGAGATACTGATGATCGAATCTCGGACATGTAATATATCGAGAGACAAAGGGATTTAGTTACAAGCGTTAAAGGTTCTCACGATCACAGAAGTCATCGTTGAATGTGTAGGAGTCAGTACGGATCTCCAGGTACCGCTGCTGATTATTGATCGGAGAAGGGTCTCGATCATGTCTGCATTATTCGCGAACCGTAGGGTGGCACACTTAAGAGTTACCAGACACCATTTTGGATCACATATGTTTCAGACGAAAGAATTGCAAAGCGCAGGAATTGTTTCAATAGAAGCCGGAAATTGTTTCGGGTGAAATTGCATAAAGTGGTTCTTCATGTGATATTGAAATATTGCAAGGGGCTATATGTGAATGTTTGTTAATTAAATTAATTAACAAACTTCTGAATAAATTTAATAAAAAGAGTTTTATTAAATGAGAGAGCATTAAATTTGGAGAAATTTAATGCATTTAAAGTGGAGACTTTAAAAGGGAATGTGAAGAGACATTTTAATGTGGAGGGGTTACCACCACATGAATGGGGGAGGTGAGGGGTCACCCCCCCCCCATGCGCCGGCCATGGAGAGAGGGGGCACCCCCCTCCTCCTATAAAAGGCCACCCATTCTCTCCTTCATCCTCAAACCTCCTTGTGAAGGATCTCTCTCCCCCTCTAGAATTATTCCCCCATGGTCTCGGATTAGCGAGATACATGTTCCCGGTGGCATTTCGTCTGGAAGGAGTTGATGCTTCCACTGGATCGCTGGAGCAAGGAGGTGGAGGTTGTCCGGTGGCTTGAACGTGTGTGCGAGTGCGGATGCGCTGCTGAGTTGCGGCGCTCGGACTTCCTCACGATCTTGAGATCGGCAAGTGTACGACTACATCAACCAAGAGTTCCTACTCGTTAACAAAACTCGTTGTCTTCGAGGGTAAGTTCTCGTTGGATGTATGTCCACCCGTTGCTTTGTACCTAGTAGATAGATCTTGACGTGTAGTTCACACCGTTGGAAAATTTTTGTTTTCTATGCTGCGGACCCAACATGGTGAGCACGCTGTCACTTTCACACACATGGGGAGAGAAGAGATTCATTAAAGCACTTGAGTAGCAGAATAGATCTATAGATTACAAGCTCATGATCTCAATAAGATCATGCATAGAGAGAGAGATGAACACATAGCTACCAGTAGAACCCTTAGCCTCGAGAGAGAACTACTCCCTCCTCATCATGGGAATCAGCAACGGTGATGGAGATGGTGGTGGAGATCGATGGAGATGGCTCCGGGGGCACTTCCCCGTCCCGGCAGGGTGCCGGAACAGAGACTTTCTATCCCCCGAATCTCCCCTTCGGTGGCGGCGGCGCTGCAGAAGTTTTCGTGGATGGAGGCTTGAATTTTTAGGGTTTTGGTATCGGGAGGCTCTTATAGGCGAAGAGGCAAGGTCGGTGGGCGGCCAGGGGGCCCACACCACCTGGTGGCGCGGCCAGGGCTAGCCCGCGCCACCACCTGGTGTGGCCGCCCTGTGGCCCCTCTCCGTCTCGTCTTCTGGCTCTGTGAGTCTTCCGGTAAAATATCGACTTTGGCTTTTGTCCGGTCCAATTCCAAGAATATTGATTTTCTGACTTTCCTGGAACCAAAAACAGCAGAAAACGGGCAACTGGCACTATGGCATCTTGTTAATAGGTTAGTCTAAGAAATCATATGAAAAGTACTCCAAAGTGTGGACAAAACACAAGAAAGTAGACAAAACCAAGCATGGAACATCAAAAATTATAGATACATTTGCAATGTATCAATCCTCTATGTTTGGCAACGGGAACTTGTTTATGATGGTGACGTCATTCAGCTTCCTGTAATCTGTGCACAAACGGTTGCCTCCATATTTCTTGTCGACAAATAACACTGGCGATCTCCATGGCAATGCGCTTGGTTGAATCAAGCCTGTTGCCAGCATAGCGTCCAACTGCTTCTTCAATTCCAAAACTCTGATGGGTTCATACTATAGGGTCTCTATGCTATGGGTCCGGTTCCGGGGATTAGTTCAATAATTAACTCAATATCCCTATCCGGGGGCATACCTGGCAATTCATATAGGAATACGTCGGGGTATTCACAGACTATTCTGACTTGGTCTATGGTGGGTAGGGCTAGACTCTTGGTGCACTTAAATTGATGGGGTAAGGTTTCAAATATATGCTCTACTGAGACTCCAGAACTACTGGTCATGGTGATGGTTTTCTTGGCACAGTCAATCAATCCTTTATGCTTTGACATCCAATCCATACCTAGTACTACTTCCAAACCTTTGGTTCCAAGTACTATTAGATTGGCATAAAAATCTATTCCATGTATTCTGATAGACACAACTTTGCAAATTTTCCTAGCTTTTGTAGTTGAACCGGGGATTTGAACTATCATGACATGCTTCAAATTGGTTGGGTGAATCTTACTAGTGCATGCAAATTCTTTGGTGACAAATGAGTGCGATGCTCCAGAATCAAACAACACTCTTGCTAAAACTGAGTTGACAGAAAACATACCCAGCACTACATCTGGCGCTTCTTGGGCTTCTTGGGCGTTCATGTGGAAGAGACGACCGTTGTGGTTGTGAGAGTTCCTAGGGCGAATCTTCTTCCTGGTTGAACACGACGCTGCTGTTGAGCTAGGCATTCACATTGGCAGTGGCGCCAATCTTCTTGGGACACTCATTGGAATAGTGACCCTTCACTCCACACTCAACACAAGTGATCTGAGACTTGCCTTTTGCTGCCACGAGCACATCATTGCTTCCAGTTCTGGGTGCAGTGTTGTTGTTGTTGTTGTTGCTCATAGGAGGTGCATGGTTGAAATTGCTGGAGTTGCCGGGGTGATTGTTGTTTCCTCCGAACTTCATATTTCCTCCGCTACGGTTGGGGTAGCTTGGGCGAGACATTGGGGGTCGGTTGTTCCTTGGTGCATATCCCGTAGAAGGGTTGGGACGGTACTTCTAGTGACTGTAGGATCCAGATTGGTGCATCATACGACGCTTGCGGTTGGTGTTTGCCTGGTTAATCTTCCCTTCCTTCTGAATGGTAGAGTCGACTATCTCTTCGAGATCTTCAAAATGGATGTTGACGAGGATAGTCTGCATCTCAGCATGCAGTCCGTTCAGGAATCTCTCCTTCTTCTTGGCCTCCGTGTTGATCTCATCATGTGCATACCTGGCAAGGGACAAGAATCTGTCATGGTACTCCACTACAGTCATTCTGCCCTGCTTCAACTCTCGGAATTCATCCCTCATTCTGGTGACTAGACCCTACGGCACGTGAGTGCGGCTGAACTTGATTTTGAAGGCTTCCCATGTCATCACTTGACCATGGTTCATTGTGCGGGTGTTGTTCCACCATGCTCTTGCATCTCCTGCCAAATAGTGGGTGGCAAAAAGAACTTTCTCGTTGTCATCAACTCTGGCTACTTCTAAGTTGTTCTCCATTGTCTGCAACCAGTCATCAACATCTAGTGGGTTCTCTGAAGTGCTAAAGATTGGGGGATTGGTATTCTGGAAGTTCTTCAGTTTGGATCCTTGATGATCCTGATTTCCATGGCCTTGGTTGTTTTGGGCCATCTGGGCAATCTACTGCAGTGTTGCTAGGTTGGCTTGGCGCTCTTCCCTGCTAGCTTCACGGTCTGCAACTAGCATCTGCATAATCTGCAGCATCGGGTCCTGCGATGAGCTGCTCCCTCCTAGGTTTCCACGGGTCATCTGAAGATTGAGGTAGATAAAGGGGTAAGAGGGAAAGTTCTAAGGTTCATGGTTATGATTTCAAAGCTAAACTTTGAGTTTGACTCAGGTTTTGCAACTAACTTCATTTCATTCATTCAAGCAAAGCACTCGATACAAACACACACACACCACAACATCAAAGGCAAGCAGATGGTTTTAAGAACCATTCTGCAAGCTACGATACAATAGGACCGATACTCCTCATGCTAGGATAGTCCTCTAGTGCATCTACTCATCATCGATGAAGTTGGAGTCATCATCGTCGGTGTAGAAGTCCACAGCATCCTCCTCCAGAAAGTCATCATCATTGTTGAGGTAAGAGTCCATATCTCCATGGATGTCTTCACCTTCCTCTTCTTCTTCTTTTGCTGTGAGCTGAGCTTCTTGCTCCTTGATGGTCTCTCGAGGTCGGCCACCTTCTTGTGAAGACGGTCGATGGTGCGGTCCTTCTTTGCGCGTTGACGACGAAGAGACTGACGATCCTTGACGAGCAGTGAGAAAGTATGGTACTTCTGGGTGGCAATGTCGAGGTTGTGGTTGGCGAACTCTCTAGCATTGTCCAATTCCTTCTGTCTGTCGTACATCAGGAAGTCGAGGTTCTCCACTTGACGCTTCAACTCCGGGTGACTTGGCATCTCCATGGGCATTCCCATAAAATCACGCCTTGCATAGTGAGCAAAGCGGGTTCCTTGAATTTGGTTGACACTCATGGCACACAGACGTGCGAGAGCTTCATGCATAGCCCTGGCTAATCCATCTAGCTAGTTGTTCTCTCTCACGGAGAACTGGATCCTCCCGGACATTGGTGCTTCTATCTTGCCTCGAAGATCAGCGGTGACTAGCCATTGTAAGTCTCCTCCTAGGGTCCAGGAAGTTGAGCTCCTAGAAACTCTAAATGCGGGTGTCCCAAGTACTCCGATAGTGCATCAAGATCCCTCTTGAAGATCAGCTGGCCTCCATTGCCCAACTGGTAGAACTTGCTGAACTGAGTTTCCATCTATAAGAATTGAGGATGAGAAAGTTAGTGAAGTGATCAAGTGTGTCAAAAATTTATGTAGTAATGTAAGAATTTGGACGGAACATGAATTTTTTTGAGAGAAAGAATTCCCAAGGGTAAGAGAGGAAATAGTTTTCATAAATACTCACTTTGGTTTTTGAAACTAAGTTTTTGTTCGGACGTCCATTCTAACTAGGGTCTCCTATGGTCAGGATAGCTCTGATACCAACTTGTCAACACCCGGATTTTTAATCCCAGATGCCTGTTATGCCATACATCACAATCCCAGGATTACCATTTTTACGAGACATAACATATTGGATATCAAAGTACATCATCCATTACAAACCATAATAAGGTCTTACACGAATAAAGGATCTCATGATCTAGTCTTAATACAACAAGCAGCGGAATAAATAATAAGCGTAGCGGTGGGGTCCATCTTTAGAGGCACAGGCAATGCTGATGATGGAAGATAGTCCTAGTTATCATAGACATCCTGATGTCCTTCATCTTGGTAGTCTCCTTCATAGTCTGGCCATGGGAATAGCCAGGGACAAAAGCCATGAGTACTCTTTAAGTACTCGCAAACTATCACTAACAAGTAAGGTAGTTCTAGTAGGATTGCTAACTCTAAGTTCATTTGTAAAGTTAAGTTTGAAACCTAAGCTGAGTTCAGAAACAAACAAAGATAAAATAAAGTTTGAAATCACCTAAGTGGGAACTTAATTGTCATAGTCACAACTCCGTTGTGGTCAAGTCATGTCACAATTCATTTCATAAGTTGTTTTGAAAACATCTGACAACAGAACAGTATGGCCACTCCAACTGTCCATAACCGTGAACACGGCTATTCGAATAGTTTAACACTCTGCAGAGGCGGTACACTTTCACCACAAGATTCGATACATCTGTCAGGGATAACCCTAAATCATCCTACTTAGTATGCAGATAATCAAACATAACCTTTCCTTTACACACTCTAGTATAAGCACCTCTCCTATGAGTATGGCCCCCCAGCCATGACCATCTGTCATCCTGGGCACTACATAGGTGGACAACATTGAGAGGTAGCCTCAGCTCAAACCTCTCCAGCGAGGGAACTAATACCAATGCATATAAACTTCTGGCTAAGCCTTACCCAATTCAGGTATTGTGGTTGTACGGTAAAATTGGAATGGTATCGCATCTGAACCCAACCATCAGTTTTGTAAAAGGGCTATCGCTCATGCCTCAACATTTTCATCATCATAAACCATTTGTGTTTCTCAACACGTGTCAAAACATCTCAATAGATTGACTCATCATTCCAAGGTTTTCACAAGTCATTTTCACCAAGTACTCCCATCTAAAGTGAATCAAGTTTTGGGTTTAGCTCTAAACTACTAAGTTAAGAGTGTTCACTAATGTGGGATGCTAATGTCAATCTCATGCCATAGAATGACATCTAAGTCTAACTAGATAGGTCAAGTTTTATAATCTTTATGCTACCTTTAAACAAGTAAGGGACTTTGGTAAAGTAAAGAAGGTAAAGCTTGTAAATAAAACTTGGAATAGGTATAAGTCAAAATGGTATAACCAAAGCATGCCTAATGCATTTTGCTTGGGTTATCTAGCGTCAGTCTAACTTGCTACCAATAGCTTGCTCAGTTTACTTGAAGTGCTAGGCTTACCTTGGGTAGTGCAGTGGTCGAAGTTTTCTTCCTCCTCCTCTTGGTAGAACTCCTCCTCCTCGAAAGCTTGGTCGGTACTATCGTCTATAAATACATACGGGATACACAATCACCAAACAGTACTTAACTAGTCTACTTAGCATACTAAGGCACATATTTGATGATCTATTATCATCACAATCATCACAGGGTTTAATTAACTAGATTCATTCTTTTTATTTGAGAAAAGTAATTTCTACTCATTGAAATTAACAAAGATTTAATATTCACCAATTAAAATATGGGATCATGTGGACACATGTCATCACCACATATTCTCACATATGGGAATGTGATTTAAAGGTTGGATCACATTTTAATAAGTTTAAGTTTAATATTTAATGATTTAAAGTGACTAGAAATGCCTATATAGCATTATTTTGGTACTAGTCCAAGGTCACTGCATGCAAACCTTAATATTATTACATATGGTTAAATGTGATTCTTGAGAGTTGGAATCAACTCAAAAGCTATTATGGTTGATTTATAAAAATGTTTGAATGTGAAAATGCGTATGTCTTGTTATTTTTACTAGGAGAGATCTCTAACTCTAAATGATTTAATGCGTATGTCTTGCTATTATGGCTGAATGCAGAGAGAAAGGGTGGCGCAGTTCTGGGGTGGTCTAGTGGCTATCTGTGGCCGTGGGGTGGACCGTGGGCGCGGTGAGGTCATGCCTCACTCCCTGGAGCGACGGAGAGGGGCTGGCGGTCTGCTGTGGCTCGGGCACGATCGGCCGGCGACCATGGCTTCGGGGTGACATGGTACTGGCGCCAGGGGCTAGCGAAAGGGGTGGTTTTGGTCTAGTTGGGCCTGGGGGAGACCAAGTTGATCAATGCACATCAAATGGCTCGATAAGATTTGCTCCAAAATAGTGTTAGTTAGGCCGTAATGATTCTTCTCACAAGGTGTTCGATCAAATGGCCGCATGAAGAAAATATTTGAATTTTTGGATGATTTTTGGTGGAGTTGTTTATCTTATGCTTAAGCATCTAGGTTTTCTTGGAATTGTAAAATGGAGTCCATTTGGTTGGTTTTTGAAATAGTGTGATCTTGATACATACACTAGATTCAATTTTCAAATGTCATTTAAAATTAGGGTTTGAATGTTTTTGGAAGATCACAAAGTGGGCCATGGCACATCACTACTTGTACTAGCAAGGGGTGCAAAGATCCATAATTGTCTCTGTTGGCATTTGAGTGCTAGGAATAGCCAAAGTGTCCTAGTTAGTTAAAATGGCAAAAAATACCATTTCCTTTATTTATTCTTTTTGATTTTTTTTGGGATTTGCTTGGGGATGATCTAGATGATGTGTAATTCACCTTAGGATCATTTTACAACCAATAGATCACTCAATCATGTTAATTCAAAACAACTCCTATTTTTAATGCACACACATATGGATGCTTAAAGATTTTTAAATGGAAAAGTTTTTGTTAACCCTAAATTGGGTAGATTTGATCTTGATTAACTTTGGATTAAGTTTTGGGATGTTACAGAAAAGGTGCAAATGCTTGTGCCCGACCCATGAAAATCCTTGAAGACCTAATAGAACAACTTCTCCCCCTTTGGCATCGAGACGCCAAAAAGGAAGAAGAGCGATGCTAGCCCCCAAGGTATCACTCGTAGTCCTCATCCTCGTCCTCGTCCTCGTTCCCATCATATTCCTCATCCTCAAGATCCCCGGTGTCATCGTCCTCATCATCAGCAGTGGTTACAGAGGGGAACAAGTGACGCTCCAGCTCTCCATAGTTCAGCCCAGAAGAAGAGTTCCATCGGGAATATGGTGTGGGAGGAGTAGGAGCCGGGGGATCACCAGAGGCACCAGTCACATGGTGAAGGAGGAGCTTCTGAGAGTGAGACAACTCATGGAGCTGCTTGTAGGCCTCATACTGGCCCTTGCATGTGTCCACGCCCATGCAAAGAATGTGACGTTGGAACCAGTTCAGCTACTTGATCTCACGAGCAATGGGAGGCACTAGAGGCCTGCGAGCATCCCTCATGAGAGCCTCAGGAGCAAAAGAGGGGTGAGAGGTCTTCCAAACCTTGTTGTAGATCTTCTTTGCCTTATGCACAACATCAATGTTGAAATCTTCAGAGGGAAGCAGGTGCCTAATGAGCATCATAATGTAGGGAGCATAAGGAATGGACAACCGGTTGAACATAGCATCAGCCAGTTCATGGTAGATGAAGTCCATCACATCCAGCTTGTACTGCACGGACTCATCCTCGCACGAGGCAACCTCATGAGAGAAGGCTAGGAGCTGGACAAGGTGACCACGGATGCTATCATTGTTGCCTCCACTCGGAGTGATGGAGTCACGGAAGAGGCCCACCAAGGCAGCATAGATAGGAGCAAGACCAGCAAGGGTGCCCACAATGCCATTGTCCATCGTGCAAGGAGAGAGAACTGCATCTTTGTTGGGCTTCAGCTGAGTGATGATGCGGTGGCCACTGGCCCTATCCCTGTTGTGGAAAGAGTATCCAAGTACATCAGCAAACACACGGAAATCAGTAGTGATAGGCCTTTCATGAGTCCTCCACTTCATAGTACGATGCTCATCTCCACAAATAACCAAAGTGGAAAAGAACTTCTTCACCACCTCAGAATCATATGAGCATTGGAGAGCCATGAGATGGTGCAGCCCCATCCGCTCAGCCACCTACATGGCATCAACAAGGTGGGTCTTCTCCAAAACCTAAGCAAGAATCAGCGGTTGCATAGGCCTAATGTTCAGCCTGACATACACATCTTCATAAATCCCTTTCTGTTCAGCACACCAAAAGCAAGAATCCCCTAGTTTAGAATCACGGGGCAGCTCTGCAAACAAATCACGGTGACGGATAGAGGAATAAGTGACAGGATCCATAGCCTTGTAGTTGATCTTGGGCTCTTTGCCCTTCCTCTTGGACACACCCCTCCTGGATCTCTCCCGCTTCTCTTGTTCCACCATGCGTTCAGCCTCTTTTTCTCTTCTCCTCAGCTCAACTTTGTCCATAGTATTACCCTCACTATCTACCCCGAACTAGAGAGTACGAGGACAACGCTTCTAAGTCTTGGGAGCACTGGAACCACCTGTGAAGAGAACAAGGTCGATAGCATGGGGATAAGCATACACACAAGTCCAAGAGAGAGCGTTGAAAGGGTAGTCAAAAAGTTCATAGGACAATTCTACTCAATGCACAAACTATGGCAAAATTGAACCAGGTTCGATTCTGTCAGGCCGGATAATCCGGCCTGGCCAGGGGCGGATAATCTGGCCCTGGCAGAAATTTTTCAACATGCCTAGATTGAGTGCAAAGAAGTAGATCACGCCTCGAAACTTCAAGACTACGAGTTCTACACGAAACAACTTCCTTCTAAACAACATTTCACCCAACAAATGACACATCTAGCCAAAGATGGGGAGGGAGGGAGTTACCCTCACTCATTGGAGGAAGAACGCGGAGGAGAAGGTACCCGGAGGCGTGGAGAAGAAGATCCAGCGAGGCCCGGAAAATCCGGTGGACGGAGAGGCTCCGGGGAGGGTGGCGGACGGAAGGTGGCGGCTGAGGAGGAGGAGGAGAGGGTTAGGGGAGAAGTACTGCTCGTTATGCGCCCTTCCCCCCGAACCCCGCCCTTAAAGACGAAATCCGCCAGGGCCGGATTATCCGGCCTACACTTGGGCTGGATTATCCGGCCTCAAATCTAAATTTCTGTTGTACACAGATTCAGGCCCGCGCGTCCCCAAACAACACCCCCACAAGGTGTACAAGGGACTTGTGTGCAAGAAAAGATGGCTTAGGGGTAGGGAAAGGCTTAGTTAAGAGAGCCAAACTGAGATGGTACTACACACTCAAAATTGCAAGAACCAAATCAAATAAGAGCAAAAATTGAGTGTGATTCCCATAAGAACATGAGATGAGCGAAAACAACCAAAAAGATCCACCAAAAATCCAACTCTTCTCATGGAAGAGGGCGGTGGCCGAAGTCACTTTGTTGGAGTGTATGGTATGACACCGCGAAGATATATCTTGGGTTCATGACCAATACTCATCAATAAGCTCACATATCACAAAATGATATTAAGAGAAATGACTTAACTTGCTTTCGGCATTATGGGGGGAGGGTTAGCCCAACTAATTAGGACCACACCCCCCTATTTCCATGCCCACATCTAGACCAAATAAGACTGAGATGTACGAGTGAGTGCATGGGTAATCAAGACAAACTCCTGGAATCAATGATATTTAGCTCATTCCTCAAGTAGCAGAACCTTGCTTCATCAAGTGGCTTCGTGAAAATATCAGCAATTTGGTTCTTCGTGCTCACAAAAGATAGATCAATATCTCCTCGGGCAACATGGTCTCGAATAAAAAGATTCCGAATCTCAATATGCTTTGTCCTTGTGTGCTGTACCGGATTGTACGCAATTTTGATTGCACTTTCTTTATCACATAAAAGAGGCACTTTGTCACAATTGACACCGTATTCCTTTAAAGTTTGCCTCATCCACAATAATTGAGTGCAAGCACTAGCAGCAGCAACATATTCAGCTTCAGCCGTGGAGAGAGAGATACAATTCTGCTTTTTAGATGACCAACACACTAGAGATCTTCCCAAGAATTGACAAGCTCTAGAAGTGGATTTCCGATCATCCTTATCACCAGCCCAATCTGAATCAGTATAACCACATAGAGAGAAATTGGAGCCCTTGGGATACCATAGACCAAAGTTAGGGGAATGAACCAAATATCGAAAGATCCTCTTGATCGCCACTAAGTGGCTTTCTTTAGGAGATGCTTGATACCTTGCACACACACCCACACTCAACACAATATCAGGTCAAGATGCGTAGAGGTAAAGAAGAGAGCCGATCATGGACCAGTATAACTTTTAGTCCACATCTTTACCATGGGGGTTAAGTTCAAGGTGACATTTTGTTTGCATCGGAGTGGCGACACCATTAAGATCCGTCATCTTGAATCTCTTGAGCATGTCTTAGATGTACTTAGCTTGGTTGATGAAGGTTCCTTCTCTAAGTTGCTTGATCTCGAATCCAAGAAAGAACCGTAATTCCCCCATCATAGACATCTCAAACTTGTCAGTCATAAGCTTTGAAAATTCATCATTAAAATCTTTATTAGTAGAACCAAAGATGATATCGTCTACATATAGTTGGCATATGAAGATCTCCCCCTTAACCTTCTTAGTAAAAAGAGTGGGATCGATTTTCCCAACTTCGAAGCCACGGTCTAGCAAAAGCTCTTTAAGGTGCTCATACCACGCACGTGGGGCTTGTTTAAGGCCATAGAGTGCCTTATCGAGTTTGTAGACATGGTTCGGGAAGTTAGGATCCTCAAATCCCGGGGGTTGCTTTACATATACCAACTCATGTAGAGGACCATTAAGGAAAGCACTCTTGACGTCCATTTGCTGCAATTTAAAATTGTTATGGGCAGCATAAGCAAGAAGGATATGGATGGACTCAAGCCGAGCCATAGGAGCATAGGTCTCGCCGAAGTCAATGCCCTCAACTTGACAATAGCCTTGTGCCACAAGTCTCACCTTGTTCCTCACAACAATGCCATTCTCATCTTGCTTGTTTTTAAATATCCATTTAGTGCCGATAACATTGCGGTAATCTTTGGGCTTCTCCACGAGTTTCCAGGCCTCGTTGCGCTCGAAATTATTCAATTCTTCATGCATAGCAACAACCCAGTCCGAATCTTCAAGAGCTTCAAATACTTTTTTGGGTTCCACCATTGAGATGTGAGCTTGATGCTCACCAAAACTTGCCAATTCCCTTCTTGTAGAAACCCTTCGTCGAAGGTCACCTACAACCTTGTCGAGAGTGTGACCCCTTGACTCAAGGTTTCGATCAGCACGAGCCTTGCAACAAAGTTCAATAAGCTTGTTGTCTCTTGGTGGAATAGTTTCATCACTTGAATCTTCATTGGAATCATTTGCTCGACCTTGATTAGAATTCGGATTAACAGAAGTAGGAGGTGATGAAGCATGTCCTTGAGGAGGGTCAGCAGCCGTAACAGGAGACTGCTGAACAACTGGTGATTGAGGGCCAGATAATCCGGCCTGGGAGAACTTGTTGCAACTTCATCAGGCTGCCTGGGATTTGCTTGAGCTGGCGAGGGCCGGATAATCCGGGGTCAGCTAGAAAATCCGGCCTGGAGCTTGCAGTGATTTCTTCAATACCAGGAGCAGTTTGGTTGTCAGGGGAGGGGTGGCCGGATAATCCGGTGTCTGCCGGATCATCCGGCCTGGAGCTCTCTAGAACATCTTGACCTTCAGCAATTGATGGAGATGGTGTAGAAGTTACTCCCGTGGTTGGAACATGTTGAGTATGTGTAGATGAGGGCTCTTCATGAGTAGAGCATTGTCCTTCCCGATCCACCACAAGGGGTTCCTCAATGGGGCGGAAAAATCCCATGCCCATTCTTCTTATGGCATCTTGGGTACTTCAACATCTGCATCACAAACATCAACTTGCCTCGCACGGGAGCCGTCATTTTCTTCGAACGCCACACTACAAGATTCTACAACAGTTCCGAAGAGCTTATTGTAGACTCTATAAGTGTGGGATTCGACACCATAACCAACAAAAATACCTTCTAGAGCCTTAGATTCAAACTTAGATAAACAAATTCCCTTGATGAGAAAGAAACACTCACACCCGAATACCCGAAAGTATGAGATGTTTGGCTTGTTACCGGTAAGTATTTCATATGGAGTCTTGTCCAAGATTTTACGGAGGTATAACCAGTTAGATGAATGGCAAGCGGTTGAGATTGCTTCAGCCCAAAAGTTATATGGAGACTTGAATTCGGCTAGCATTGACCTTGCCATATCCATTAGAGTCCGATTCTTCCTCTCGGCTACACCATTTTTTTGAGGGGTGTACGCAGCGGAATATTGATGTCTTATCCCCTCTTCACTTAGGAACTCATTTAAGGTGTAGTTCTTGAACTCGGAGCCGTTATCACTTCTTATAGACAGAATAGGGACGTTGTGTTGACGTTGAACCTCGTTGGCGAAGTCGATGACCGTTTGTTGAGTTTCACTTTTCAACTTGAAGAAATAAACCCAAGTGCATCTTGAGTAATCATCAACGATCACAAGACAATACTTCTTCCCACCGAGGCTTGCATGAGATGAGGTCCGAAGAGGTCCACATGAAGGAGCTCTAAGATCCTTTTTGACGACATAATAGTCTTCCTTCGATGAGGAGAGTCATGCATTTTCCCTTCAACACAATCCCTCCAAACACGATCTTTGGCAAAGGAGACATTTTATATTAGTCCAAGGATGTGGCCACCCTTGTGCATACTTTGCAAAGTTCTCATATTGACGTGGGCTAGTCGGCGATGCCATAACCAACCCGCATCAGCCTTTCCGAAAAGACACATTGAGCCTGTAGTGGTTTTCCCCGAAAAGTCCACCACATACAGGTCATTTTCGACATATCCCACGAAAGCGACTTTTAGAGACTTGCTCCACAAGAGTACCACCAAATAAGCATCAATATAAACTGCAAAGCCCATCTTACCAAGGGCGCGAACAAAAAGTAAATTGTACCCTAGGGTCTCAACAAGTATGACGTCCACGAGAGATATATCGTGGGCCACCATGACTTTGCCGAGACCCAATACCTCAGATTTTGACTTGTCACCATAGGAGACGGTTATATGATTATGATTTGGCCGCATCTCTGTGATGATCTCCTTGCTTCTGGTCATGTGACTCGTGCAACCGCTATCAAGTACCCATTTAGACCCACTGGAAGCATATCCCTACAAGAAAGTTACTTCTTGGTTTTAGGTACCCATTTTTCAATGGGTTCTCTCATGTTAGTGACAAGGGTCTTGGGGATCCAAATAGACCAAGGAATGTAACAATCATAAGGACATACATAACTAGCATAAACATCACCATAATGATCGCAATGTAACTCAAAGTTAGGATTGTTAGCCCCTGCAAAACCATCATAATTAGACTTGTCATTGGTGGTGTTGCTAGTCTTTGGTTGAGCAGTCTTGTTCTTCTTCTTCTTGTTGTTTTTCTTGTTCTTTGTCTTGGGAATATAACCAAGACCTTCTTTTCTATTGTTTGTCCTTTGCTTGCTCAGTATCTCATCTAGAACTTCTTTACCTTTGTGTTGAGAACCTCTTGCAAGATCTTCTTTTCCATAAGATGATGTGGAGGTACTTGGCACGTCATATAGCTTCAATTGAGTTTGGAGCTGATCATGAGACTCATTTAGAGTAGAGTGATCACTCTCCAATGCCTTGTGAGCACTGTCAAGTTTATCAAACTTCTCCGAGAGTCTAGCATGAGCAGCCCCAAATTCAATCTTTTCTTTCTTTAGTTTCTTTACCTTGGAAAGAGCATTGTCACATTCTTTGATGAGCTGAGCCACAACTTCTTCATGTGACTCTTCAATGGATTCGAGTCTCTCTTCCAAAGATACATGAGCTTCCTCTTCTTCTTCCAAGGCATTCTTCAAAGAAGCTATCTCCAAGGCATCTTCTCTTTCAATTCTGCCCTTTTCTTCAAGAAGATCTTTGGCTTGAGCAAGTTGACTCGTAAGAGTATCAAAATGAAGTTTGTGCTCACCTTGCAGGTTAGTGAAAAAGTTGTCCAAAGCAATAACTTCTTCTTTCATTTTAAGACTAGTATGATCATCCATATCCAAGTTTATGTTAGTCTTAGGAAATGAAGAGCTAGAACTTGATACCTCGGACCCTCTTGCCATAAGGCAAGTGGCATTGTTGTTGATGATGTTCTTGTTTGGTGAGTCGAAGAGAGATGGCAGAGTCGATGTGGTGGCTATAGTAGCCACCTCGCGAGAACTATCTTCATCCTCTTCATCTTCACTTGCAGAGGAGTATTCTTCTTGTGCCACCAAGACAATCTTAGGTTGCTTCTTGTAGGGACCATTCTTTTTGATAATTGGCTTATTCTTAGGTGCCTTGGATTTTTATTTAAGAATGAGTCTACCACCATTGTCTTCTATATTTTGATATGGACACTCGGCTATGAAGTGCAGCCTATCTCCACAACTGTAGCATGTTCTCAATTTTGGGCCACTTTCTCTTCTTCCACTTGACCCATTCTTGCGCTTGAGTTTTGACTTGGCCTTGGCAGGATCCTTCCAAAATTTCCTTGTGTAAAACGCCATGTACTCACCATGAGCACATTTGAATTCATCAGGGCAGTCCATGGAGCCCCCCTCAAAAGCTCTTTCATCCTCCTCTTGCTCAACAACATTAGCCTTTAGAGCAACATTGACCCCCTTTTGCATTCCAATGGCACGGGCACGGGCGTCTTCAGCATTCTTTGTAGCAACTTTGAATGACGTCATTTCTTGCATGACTTCATTAGATGTCATTTGATGGTAGTTGTGTCTACCTTGCAAGATCTTAAAGTCTGTTGGCTCGAAAGGCATTAAGGCACTCACATATTTTCTTTTTATCCACGCATCATCAATGTGAGTGGCTCCATGCTTTCTAAATGTTGTTGCAATACCCTTGAGTCTTCTATACATGTCTTCATGGTTTTCACCATCCAACATGTAGAATCCTTCAGCTTCATTACTAAGGGCATCATACATATTCCTTCTCATGCTTTCATTACCAATAAAGAGATCGGTGAGGGCATCCCAAGCTTCTTTAGCTGTGTTGAGATGTTCAATGTGGGGCATGTCCTTGGGACCCACACCAAGCTGTATCATGTGGAGAGCCATAGCATTCAATTGGCTATCCACAACTTCTCTTCTTGTCAGATTGGTATGATCCCCAATATGAAGACCCTCTTCAATAATCCTCCAAAGTTCAATAGAGGATCTGCAAACATGAGACTTCATTAAGAATTGCCATTGATTAAAAGAGGATGCAGTAAGCTTGGGTGGATCACCCCTATTGTTTATATGAGGATGAGGGATAGGTGGGTCGGGGGAATATACGTGACGAACCTCACTATATTCCTCTTTACCACTTCCCTTCTTGGAGGTGGAACCATTATGTTTTTCACCTACCACTTCATCATCCTTGGATCCGGTGTTAGCCTTATCCTTGGATGATGGTGTGGCGGCCTCGGAGGAGGATGGAGATGGGGCTATGGATGATGTGAGACAAGCAATCATTTGATTCATCTCCTCCATCTTGTCCTCAAAGGATGTCAACAAGGTTGTTTCCAACGTCTTGAGGTCAGCCATTGTGACCTTATCCACAGCCTCATCCCCATCTCCCTTGGTACCCATACTTCACTTAGGCGGTTAAGCCCGAATAAAGAGTCGGGGCTCTGATACCAATTGAAATGGATCGTATGGGCACCTAGAGGGGGAGAATAGGTGCTACTTCAAATTTTAATGCTTTTTCAATTTTAGGCTTAACACAAAGGGTAAATTCTCTAGATAAACTATTAGGTGGAATTTCCCTATATGCAAACCTATCTACTAGCGAGTAAAGAGCGAGTGGAAGAGGAACGGTTGAACGGTAGTGAAGCACGCGGAGACACGGGATTTGTTTTACCGCAGTTCCTTCCTTGTTAAGGGAAGTACGTCTGCATTGGAGGGGTGGGCGGTACTAAGACCACCACGCCACAATAGGCCTCACCCTGTTCTCCGATGGATCCCGCCACCAAAGGCCTGATCCACCTTTCCACTATAGGAACCTTTCGAGGCGGGTACCGGTGCCTTTACACAATTAGCGGGGCACAACTCCATAATCAACTTGGAGGCTCCCGTAATGACAACAAACTGCCACAAGAACAAGTTATCAATAACAAAGAACAAGATCTAGATATTGACAAGAATACTGGATCAGGGATTTCTCCAAATTAATAGAGAGAAGTTGATGCGCTTGATTCGTGATGACGGTGACGATTCTCTCCTCCTTCAATTCCCCCAAAGATCGGGTGGTTGAAGTGGCAGATCTAGAATGGGAGCTCTTGCAAAGGGTCTGAACAATTTCGAGTAAATCAAGAGTTCTGCTTGTTGGGGAAGAAGGGATATTTATACCCCTTCCAAAACCAAGCCGTTGGAGCCTTTGGGGGCCGATTTTCCGGCCCAAGTGAGGGCCGGATTTTCCGCCTAGGGAAAACTCCGCCCCAGACTCGGATTATCCGGCAGATAAACCGAACACGGATAGAAGCTCATGCAGACTTGCCCTTCACACTTTCTCCTAGGGACTGGATTATCCGGCCCAAGGGGAGGGCCGGATTATCTGGCTGGGGAAAAATCCGCCCCAGCCACAGAATATCCGAGAGGAAATCCGCCCCTAGACAAAAGCTTACGCAGGAGCTCACTTGGGCGATTCCCCTGGAGCCGGATTATCCGCCCCAACATGAGGGCCGGATTATCCGGTCCAGGGAGAAAAAACCGCCCCAGAGCCAGAATTTTCTGGGGGAAAATCCGCCCCCAGAGAGAGACTTGCGCAGAGCCAGCCTTACCCAAGGTGGTCTGGCCGGATTATCTGGCCCATGATGGGGCAGATAATCCGGCCCCCAAAACTCTCAAAACTTCCTGCAACACTGAGTGCACATTAGAATAATCCATGGTATTGTTATCTAACACACAAAACCTAGGAAATCATGAAATGTTCTTTCAAGAAGCATTGGCTGGAGTTAGTTAAAGACTATGATCTAGCAATCAATTATACCCCTAGAAAAGCAAATGTTGTGGCAGATGCCTTAAGTTGGAAAAGCACAGATACGCAACCTATTGATAGAGAATTGCCAAGAGAGTTGCAGATGGATTTGGAAAGGTTGGAATTACAATTTATAAGTACAGCAGTTCTTGGAGGATTAGCTACCATGAGAGTGATTGAAGAGCGGAGTAGTGATCTTCGGCATGAAATTTTTAGACATCAATGTGAAGATCCTTTCATTGCTGAAGAAGTTCGAAGAATCTCCCAAGGTCAAACATCAGCTTTTCACCTAGGAGATTATGGGTCTTTGTGGTGTCAAAACCGTCTCTGTGTACCAGATGTGCCAGAAATTCGAGAGGTAATACTTCGGGAAGCCCATGAAACACCATATTCTATACATCCTGGAAGTACAAAGATGTACATGGATTTAAAAGAGTTGTTCTGGTGGAATAATATGAAAAGATATATTGCAAAGTATGTATCTGAATGCCATACTTGCCAAAGGGTAAAAGCAGAACATCAAAGTCCAGCAGGACCATTACAACCTTTGGAAATTCTAGAATGGAAGTGGGAAGAAATTGGTATGGATTTTATCACAGGATTACCCATGACACCGAAGCGGAAGGATATGATATGGGTGATTGTGGACAGACTCACAAAAAGTGTGGATTTTATTCCAGTAAACCAAAAGGATAATGCCCAAAAAATAGTAGAAATCTATATCAAAGAGATTGTGAGTAAGCACGGGGTACCCAAGAAGATTGTATCAGAATCTGTGTTTACTTAGCATTTTGGAAACAATTACATGGAGCACTTGGTTGAAAGTTGGATTTCAGCACAGCTTATCATCCAGAAACTGGAGGCCAGACAGAAAGGACCAATCAAATCTTAGAGGACATGATTAGAGCTTGTGCATTAGATTTTGGAGGTTCATGGGAAGATCATCTGCCGTTGGCAGAATTTTCCTACAACAATGAATATCAGAGTAGTCTAAAGGCAGTACCTTACCAAGTACTATACGGAAGAAAGTGTAGATCACCTATATGCTGGCATGAACCTGGTAGTAGCAAGGAATTTGCACCAAACTATATCAAGGAAAAGCAAGGTGTCATATATATTATTAGAGATTGATTGAAGATAGCTCAGAGTCGATAGAAGAGTTATGTTGATCAAAGCCAAAGATCATGGCATCCAGAAGTGGGGGATATGGTATATCTCACAGTAAGCCCGATGAAGGGAGTGAAGAGATTCAGAGTTAAAGGAAAACTAAGCCCAAGATATATTGGACCGTTCAAGATACTGAGTTAGAATAGAACAATATCTTATGCTCTTGAGTTACCAAGAAGGCTAGCTCAGGTTCACAATGTTTTTCATGTATCACAACGCCGAAGATGTCTTAAGGTTCCTGATGATGCCATCACACATCAAGAGATTGAGTTACAAGCAGATTTGACTTATGTCAAGAAACCCTGTAAGATTCTAGAGCAGAACTGGAAAAGGCTGAGAAACAGGGCAATCAAATACTACAAGGTATAGTGGGAACATCACCCAGAGCGAGAAGCCACATGGGAGAAAGAGGATTACTTGAGGGAAGCATACCTAGAACTATTCAAGTACACATCCGCAAACTTCGGGACAATGTTTAATTTAAGGGGGGAAGTCTGTACTTCCCAGCATTAGGATCAAACAAAGGGTAGATATAGGAATTATTAAGTTTTGGGGAAGTTATTTTGATTTCAAGTTTGAAATTTAAATCAATTTGAAAGTGTTTGAAAACTAGAAGATGGTAATATTGAATTGTTTTCCAAAATACCTCATTAACATTATTTGGTTAAGTCATAGATATAGTAAACCATAATAAGGATTGTAGACAGTGAAGATTAGATGAGAAATAGATTCTTATTTTCTAATTACATTACAACCTTATAATGGTAATAAATACATCAAAATTAGAAGATTACAGAGAATAGAAATACAACTTTATTATCTTATAATAAATCTTTACAAGATTGTTTACAAAAATAATAAAGAAATGAAGGTTACAATTAAGACCTATGCTACTTATCTATTCCTATACTAAATCTTGTATCTCCAGATCTTGTTCCTGCAAATAAGATAAAACAACTAAAAAGAAAACAAGGGTTAATTAGTTAGTTTTACACCACTGGTGAACAATAAAATGCATTGTTCAAAATAAATCATCGACTAATAAAAGAGGGGCTAGTTTTACCAAGCAGTAATTAGTAAAAGGGTAACAGGTGGAGATATTTTCACTTGAGCTGATCCACATGACCAGACCACACAGACACACAGCTTAGTCACCAGAATGCATGCAGTGTGTTGTCAATAAACAGCAACACTACTAGCACTCAAACAAAGCACTCAGTCGAAGCTCATCCACAGACCACACAACTCTCCTTCTCAAACACCAAACAAGAAAAACATCAATCCTGCCAAAGGCAAGCAAACCACCAGCCAAGCCATACACCTGATCATTCCAACACTCACAAGATGGTGACATAAGGAGGGGGTGGAGCAGGTGGACAGAAAGATCAAGGACAAGATTCCAGGATCCAGATGTAGTAGGAGCAGCACCAGGAGGTGAAGGATAAGATCAAGCCAGCAAAGCAAGTTAGCAAGATCAAGGAACCAGATCAACCAGCAACAACACCAACAACTCAAATATTGTGGTGAGTAATATAAAACCCTCACATGATCTAACTATCTCATTGAGATAAGAAGTCATGTGTTGTTTTATACTTAACCTTTCAGAAATCACCCAAGTGGGGTGAATCCATCATAGAAGAATTTTGAATACAGAAGCCATAAGTGGACTATGCAAACTAAACCAGGATCTCATACCAACATCATTGATCCTGGATATAAAGTTATATTCCATATTCCAATATAAAAATAGCCAAGGTTATGAATTCTGGGCACATCTCTTAAAAGAGTAGCACCCCAGAATCCATAGATATTATGGATCCCTATAAACATACCAACCATTTTATCAAAAAGGATTCCAGGCTAAGTAACTGGTATCAATACCAGAACATATCTATGAGGGACAGCAAGGTAGGAAACTAGTTCCTATGCCTCAGACCAACATCATAGGCAAAGATGCTTAAAAGAAGCTTTCAACTTATCTTTGGAATTTATCCAATCTTAAGCACTGACAAAATAAAACCCAGTAGTAGAACCAACACTTGTGTGCCATTTTAATGATGGTGTCACAAGAACAAGTTCTAAAACCCAAGCAAAACCATTACTTAGATTAAATAAATAAACTTGCAAGCCATTAACTATCATTTTCCTGGAATCAAATACCGAAATCATCACCAAGTTTATCTATACAAAGCATCATTATAATAACATGTTAACACTCAATCTGTATGTGACTATCCAATCCAACAGTTAAAAATGCAGTGAATAAATCACTGATAGAACCACTATCAATAACAAGATCCTGACAGTAGAAAACTTCCAGATTATAAGAATCCACAAGTAATAATCCCACAATAGTACCATCATTTAGTAAATGCCCAATAATCAATTGGAATTAGACTCAGAAAGCCACTAGCATCATAAAAACCAACACAGATGGATGAACCCTAATCAATTATGAACCCTAATTAGGAATAGCCACTAGAAGCATACAGAGGAGCTCAAGAGAGGCAGAGGACAGAAGGCACAACAAGAGGAAACTCACCAATGGTCCTTGCTGAAGATTAGAAGAGGAAGCAGAGGGTCCGACGAGCGCACGACGGCACGGGCAACACCCGAAGGGCGCTGCAACCCGCACCGAGCCGAGGTGGCGGCCACAGCATCGCATAAGGACGAAAAACACCACCACAGCAACACATGAGCACCTCACAGCACCATTGGGGTAGCGGCGAAGGCATCACCAGCAACACCGCAAACCCTAGGGTTTGGAACGGAGCCAGCCTAGCCGAAGGAGAGCCCTAGAGCCAAATCTAAATGGACCAGAAGAAGGAGCAGGTTCAGTAACCTCACCATACACCACGGTGGTGGCTAGACAGACCCAAGGCAGCGTGAATCACACGGTGGCGGTGTCGGCATCACCACGGGGTCGAGGAAGAAGTCGAGGTGGAACAAGAGAAGGAGAAAGGGGAAAATCGAGTGGTACTAGGCCGCTTGTGACAGGGGGTTTGACCAGCCCAGATGGGCCGGGTCAGGGTCGAGCCAGCCCAATGGGCTAGGTCCAATTTATAAAAAGAAAAATCCTAATTAAATTGTCAAAAGACCAAAATACCACTAGGACTTAAATAGTTCTAAAAAAATAAAATAAAAATCCTAAAACTACAAATAAAATATTAATGGACTCATAAAAATGTCCTCTATTTAAGAAAAACAACAAATGAAATTTTAGGTAATTAAAATTAAAATTACTATTACTGAGGTATATATTCATTTTGGAATTTTATAAAAATATACAAACACATAAAATTGAATAAATTCATTTTTACAATTCTAAAAGGAAGTGCTATTATAGCAAAATTCTAATTTGTATTTTTGAAAGGTAAATGTGATAAAATAAAGTATTATGTCCTTAAAGGAATTTTAGTTAAATATTTAAAAAGATAAAAATTAAATAAGTTCAATTTTAAACTCTTTAAATAATAATAGTCATTATAAAAAATACTAAATGTAATATTTATGAAAATTTCAAAGACTTAAAGTAATATTTTTCTTTTAATTAAAGAAAATAGCAAACTTTTACTATGACGATAAAAGATGCAAATAAGCAAATAATAAACTCTTGCATGACATTACTATGCATTGCATATTACTTCTTTAAATATTGTCCTTACCGGGCAATGATGGTTTGCTGTAGAAACCGGAGCTTAAGGTCAGGTGGAAGCATCCGACTTCACTACCTTGCAGTCACAAGGCAAGTCCATCACTTGCTCATGTCCTTTGAAGAGTCTGTATCAAAGATATTGCAAATTGTGTGTTATCATTTATGATCTGGAGAAAGAAAATATTATTTTCTCTAATAAATAAGATGTAGTTATCATCCTAAGTGATGATAAATATTGGAAATGGAACTTAGGGTTCCAAGTGCACAAGTCACCATATGATTAACAACCCATGACATCAGTGATTCTAGCGTCATATATTATGCGTTAACCATGAGATTTGGAATAGGGCGGAGAAGTCAGTTGTATCTTCTTCCTTTCATATGTAGGCAAGATGACCTTAACGTGACGCTGTGAATTCCTTGTGCGGATCCAGCATATGGGTGGGCACCCTTAGGCTCCATGTTTTTGGTATCTAGATTATCTATGAGCGGCTGTCGGAGGTAAAGCCGAACCTTTATGGAGCTTGTCAGGGGCATAACCGGCTCGTGGAGTCTTCGGGAACTCACCAGGGTTGTAGCTTGCCCGAAAGGGGGCTTAACGGAGGTGTAGTCAGCCCCGGAGGATCGTGTAGACATATGGGGTCGCGGAGAGGGCAGTGATTGGCTTGGATCACCTACTGGGATCCACATCACGGAATTATGGACGGGAAAGTATGCCCGGTTGTGCAACAAGGACTTGATCTCTCATGGGTAAAGTAACGCACCTCTGCAGAGTGTAAGAACTGTAACTTGTTACTTCCTGTTCCAGGAAGGAGCTACGAACGCGGCAGGAAAGGAACTCCATGAAGTTCTGGTCAACCTGTGAAGACTGATGGGCATAGTTTTTGATAATAAAATCAATCTTTGAAGAAATGTTTATGAAAACTGCATATTGCCAAGGACTTATAGTCCGAGGTGGTAGATAGAGCATCAAACTTCCCACCTTGCATATAATGAATTTGCTGGGTAACGCTGTTACTCACTCTTTCCTTTGAACCCCTGCTTAGACTCTGAGAATCCAGAAGACCCTTCAATGTACGCAGCTGAAGGGCAAGAAGATGTCTACTACGAGGAGCCAGACATGTCCATAGGAGTTGAAGGGGTGGACTACGAAATACGTTATGGAGTGGAGGGCAACGAGTCCGAGTAGTTACCTTAGTTATTAGTAAACCAATTGAGCCGAGCAGCGGGAACTTTATAAAATAAGTTGCTGAGCTCAATTCGGAGTATGAGTTTAAACTTTATATCTTCCGCTGAAACTACTTAAGTTTGGTTTGTAACTTTGTAACACTTGAAGTTTGGAACTCTTGGTTTGTAATAATAATAAAGTGTGTATGTTTGTAATATGGACCGGCAATGTTTTTGTTGTACCAATCTGAGGGATGTGATACTTACAGAACAATGTTCTGTGGATGTCATGTCAACGACTATAGTGTACTACACATGAAGTGGTATGCTGGGTCACCGCATTCGCTGAGTCCGACGAAGCCAGTCAATCTCCTCGTCCGTCACATCGGACCTCTCCTAGGAGCCTCGCTCGGTTGCGACCTCCTATTCTTCTTGCTCCGTCATGAAAAGATCTTGAGGGTCCATATCCTCATAGTTGTCTTCGTCGCCAGCGAAATCTGCAGCGAAGCCTAGCCTAGATTGGCGCGGTCTCGTGGCGGTGGCGAAAGTGGCGCTCGGGCCAAAGCAGCAGACGTGAGCAACGCTCAAGCACGATGGCGGCACAAGAGGAGCTGAGGGGCAGCGCAGTCACAAAGTTGCTAGATGCAACGGCGACATGGTGAGGAAGAAGGAGTGGGAGAGAGGGAAGTGAAACGAGTGTTTCCCCCGCTCCTTTATTTAACAACACGGCGCATCGTGGGTCGTGGGATCGGTTGTGCCCACGATGCCCAGGGTGCGCGCGTGTATTTCGCGAAGGAAATTAAGGAGATCGTGGCACAGGGTGCATAACCGGATCGTGCGACCATAGTTGCAAACGAGGCTCCGCACGGCGAAGTGATGGGTGCTAGTGATAACTGGCACAGTGTAGCAGAAGATAATGTGACACGTCGTCTCTAGGCCCAGAAAATAAGGTGCAACATCATGATTGCCTGACACGTAGGATATGGTAACAAAAAATAAGGGAATACGAAGGAAATCAAGTAGTTAAGGAAGATAACCCGAATATGGAAGAGTGACCTGGCGAGCGAGATATATCTCAGTTTGAGCCAAGCAAAATCGATATTGGCCGACATATAGATATGTCGGCAGTGTTGACAAATTTCGAGTAAGTTGAACCTGTTGTGGCCTTTTCAGCTAACGCTGTTAAGACCTCAACAGCTCCGGGGACTAATGTTGGGGAGTTGACCCCCGACAGGGTCAAGCTATGGTATAGATTTGGTTGACCAATACTAAGGTTGACATATGTGGAACGACTGACTAAGGCCGAGATACCTTAGCCGGGTTAACCCGACAAGACTTGGCCAACATACTTTGTATGTCTGCATAACATATGTGATGTATCTTATGTGCAGGTTCCTCCAGGCCGAGTCATCTGGGTTAGGGCAACATAAGGTTGGCGTACGCCAGAAGGGTGTATGCCGGCCTCAAGGTCAGCGCCTCTGTATCTCCCGAGATTCCTGGAGGAGATAAGCACGCTCAAGTCAAGCGTGCCCCTATATCCAGGAACAAGGTCACATCGAGGGTTTCCTGGAGGAGACAGTGTCAGACCGCCAACGGTCGGAGGGGATGGGCCTATCATGTCCCATCGAGGGTATCCAGGGGCGACCCCACGATGGGAAGAGTATCTAGGCCTAACTAACGACTTATGTACGAGAATATGCTGGACATATACCATGCCACCTCAGCCCTAAGTGTAACCTGGGCACCCCTTTATAAGGTGCGCCAGGGCCTCCTAGAGAGGGGGTCGGTTCATTTGCGCACTAGTTATCGTGAGTAGTAGAGAGAGAGGCAGAGGCTCCTTCTTCTTCTTTGCGGATGATACACCAGAGTGGTTCCTCCGCGAGTCGGTCGGTTCCCCAGGGTCCAACGACTTCGACATTGTGCACTCCAACTCAGAGATTTATCAATGACTGCCGGAGGAGCGTGGGCCGCGGGTGGGGATCCCGTTGCGGCCACGGGACCCTATGTCGCCCAAGCCCGTCATCATCTGTGCGAGCACTATCTTCATCGACTAGATCTAGGGTCCATCCTAGGATCTAGTTTTAGTTCTAGTTGCAGTTTTTGTTTTTGTTGTAATTTAGTTTAACTTTTAGTTTTAGTTTTTTTAGAAAAGTTTTAGTTGTAGTTTAGTTTAAGTTTTAGCTGTAGCTTAGTTCAAAAATATATCTTAACTATGTTTAATCTATGCAATGCTTATTTCTTTGATCAAGGTTTGTCTAAATTTGGGAGTGGACAAGATTTGGTAGAGTCTCGTTGGGTGCAAGGGGTGGACGGGGGTGGACATCGGTCCTCCTCCTCCTACTAAATCAGAGAAAAACATACAAAAAGAGGACAAAATTTGAGGGCCTCCCTTGGACATGCACTTATCCCAGGCTGCCTCCAAGAGACCAGAAACCCCTGTAGACAACCAAAAACACCCTTATTATTGCTTCGGATTGTGGGATACATGCTCATTTCTACTGAGCATGACCTCATGCTTTTGATTATCACCACTCCCTGAGTCATGAAAAACATCTCGCAGATTTGTCTAAATTGGAATGAATCTAGTAGCA
Organism: Avena eriantha; assembly: GCA_910589775.1. Classification (NCBI taxonomy): domain Eukaryota; kingdom Viridiplantae; phylum Streptophyta; class Magnoliopsida; order Poales; family Poaceae; genus Avena; species Avena eriantha. The sequence goes on along the minus strand of OU342745.1, from coordinate 291,242,145 downwards.
CTGTTTGCAGTTTTGCACCCTGGTAGTGCATAGGTTAGTTATCCATATTTATTTCAGATCGTGCTACTAGCTAGCTAGTTCAACATGGTTTGAACACTACCCCGTCCTCACTAGCTAGCTAGTTCAACATGGTTTGAACACTACCCCGTCCTCACTAGCTTATTGAGCAATATAGTACAGGACAAAGCATAGATCGATAGCTTGGAGGGACAAGAGATTGGACCAGATCATATGCGTAGGGACGGTGTCGTTATCAGTCTCAAGTACGTGGCCTTTAAAATGCTGAGCAGTTGTGCCAAAGTATTAAAGCATGCTACAGAGCTAGCTGGCGCCTGACGGTGTTGGTTTAACCCCATTGTTTTATGAGTTCAAAGCTTATGATAAACTTATCTTGGGGAGTATTGTATTGTATCGGAAGTTGATAGCTAGATGCCCAGCCGGGCCAACTCGGCTACACTTGTATACGCGCTTCGATGTGACGCATTTCCTCGATGACGACAAAAACTTGTGGCCGATGACCCTACTCTTCTCACTGTTGTGATACATGTTCTTGATTAACTAATCATTTATTTGTACGTAGTATTATAGTTCCGTTCTTAATTTGGTAGGCCAGACCGTGTGCAGAAGATGAAGCCCCAGGCAACACGCGCAGCGTCTCAAGAGCCTTTTTTTTTCCCGAATCAACGGTTTCATTCATCAATCATCAGGCTTTACTCATTTTGAAGACATGCAGCTAAAAAGTTAGAAATGTAATTCACCCAAACTCATCTACGTCTACTAGCTGAGGTTTGATTGGCACATACGATGTGCACCTTCATTAAGCTTCCCGCCCGACGAACTTAATACCGAAAAAAATCCGTATTACTAGCGAGGTCTTCAATCTCCAACAAAATTATAGCAGTCTCAGATCTCTCTCGAGCCCGATCTGTCAAAAGCTTGACAACTCCGTTTGCATCCGTCTCCACTTCAACGCGCATATATAAGGCCAAGATCAGATGCAATTTTAACACCGTCATGAACTGCTACAGCTTCCATGATCAGCACACTAGCGTCTCAAGAGGCTCGGAGACATGCGTTGATGCGTTGAGAGTTTGAGCATGTCACATACCCGAGGTCCTAACAGTTAGATTATTTAGCACGACTAAGCTTGAACAGTAGACCGCAGGATAAATACGATTAAAAGGAGTACTCACTCTTTCTCGAATTAGATGGCCCGGGTTTGTGTAGACTTACGCTACTAGGGAAAACGCTATGCGAGACGCATCAAAAATGCTATGCGAGGCGTATATCATATGCGCCTCTAGCGTCGCGCCTTGCGCCTCTTATACTCTGAATATGTGAGGCGCATATTGATCCGCCTATATTCGGCATATGCGAGGCGCATATTGATCCGAACGCGGCTCCTATATTCTACATATGCGAGGCGCATATTGATCCGAATGCGTCTCGGATATTATTTTTGAATTTCAAAAAAAAAATGGCGACCAGATCTAGATCTGGCCGGAATTTCGTCGGAGCTTGTCGGAGGCCGTGCCCGTGGCCACAACCTACCACCGCAGGCATGTGTGGGAGGCCATGGCCATGGGGGTCGCCGGAGATGGTGGAGGAGAATGAGGCTACCGGAGGTGGAGGAGGAGGAGGTAGTCGGTGTGGTTGTGGAGGCCATGGCCGAAGTGCTCGCTGGAGGAGGAGGAGGAGGAGAAGGTCGCCGAAGGAAGAGGAGGAGGATGCCATCGGAGGTGGAGGAGGAGGAGGAGGAGGAGAAGGGGAGAAGAAGAGGAGGTGGAGGAGAAGGAGAAGGAGAGGTGGAGGAGAAGGAGAAGGAGAGGTGGTAGGTGTGGTAGGTGGCTGGTTCGAATTTAAATCCTGTTTTACTTATGCGAGGCGCATATCATGAATAGTTTTTTTATTTTTTGCAGGAAAAAATCTTCTTTCGGCCATAACTTTTTTACTTTTTTTATTTTGGGGATTTTGTAAATCTAGAACGGTCTTTGGCAGTTAAATTCGAGTAGGAAATTTCGAGACGATCGTTTTGATATATTAAACTTTTTTTCCGACATCGTATACAAAAGTCTGGCCGTTTTACCGTTCCATGACTTTTTTTGCAAATACATCGAAATTCATGTTTTTCAATTTTGTCTACAACTATAGCCTAAAATCTAACTGCAACTCAAAGGGAATATTTTTTAAATTTTTTTATCATTTTTGTTTATTTTTTACAAAACTTAAAAGGCGATCCGGGGGTGTGGTGGTGGTGGTGCCAGGTTATAGGAGGCACATATTGCCATATGCGCCTCGCATATTATCAAGTATAGGAGACGTATATTGCATATGCGTCTCGCATATTATCAAGTACAGGAGGCGCATATACCATATGCGCTTCGTATATTCGGCCACAGATTTCCTCTCGGGCCCACGCAGCTTATGCGAGGTGCATTTTTTCTACATGCGTCTCGGCTATCTGATATATAGGAGGCGTATATTATTAGAATGTGCCTCGCATAATCTAGGGATTCATATTTCGTCCATACTAGGATCATAGGCGGCGCATCCTAATAATATGCGCCTCGCCTATTTTGATATTAAAGGCACATGCCAAGTCAGTGCGCTTCGCTTATTTTATAGGAGGCGCATATGGTCTAAATATGTCTCCTATAAACATGTCTCCTATAGCCTTTTCTCTAGTAGTGTTATACTATCTTTACACTAAAATACACGACATCTAATTCCTTATGGAGGGAGTAATAATACTTCTAACAAACTAAACACGTCGATCAGAAGCCGGGACCATGTATATGCATCGATCAATTCATAGATATCCCTAAATAGATGCTGTCAAATGTTACACATATCTGGGACAGCTAGCTTAAGCAGCATGCATGTGTCAAGGGGCTGGAACCTTTCCTAACCACTGTACTACAAAATATGATGATACACACACATATGCAGTCGTGCAGCTGGTTCATCAGAATATGTATAGAGAGTTGTCCTTTTGCCTCGATCCAACCCCGCTTGATTGTATTATTGATGATTATCCTTCGGTTGAAGGAATGATCAACTATTCAACTGACTGACTGACTGATTGCTCTATTCTGAAGGTCAAATACATATATATAAAGTGTGACATGAACGGAAAAATATATCTGAGGTAACATATACACAATGGATCAAATTATATTTAACAAATTACAACATTGTCTAGGATATGTCTGGAAGACACACCAAACACATAGAAGAGGAGGCTGACGGCCGATACAACGTCATTGAGGACACTATTCTTTCTTTACAGCCAGTGTTGCAGTGTTGGTGCACTGTTCTTAAAGCACTCGTTAACTAGTAGTGTGACATGTTGCACGCCTAGCCAGTAGCACAGTTCCAGATTTATAAATGACTAAAGCATCCAGAAAGCCTGGCGCTGGTATATATTATTAACCCTCGTTTCATTGAAAAGGTGACTCCGTAGCTTTCTTATTCATCTTTTTCTTAACAACCGATCCCTCCCGTACTAGCGTAGCGTGCATACATGTAGTACCAGAATGCGTCAACTTGTAGTGCAAAATTATTATTTTTACAATCGATATCGATATATATTTATGATAGCGAGTAGTACATGGGAGAGAAATGTAAACTGTTCTAGCAATTACAACATAAAGTACGAAAGAAAGCACTCCCTCCGTACGTAAAAAAAGTCGTAGATTTGTATAAGTTTGGACGTATCTAGTGTTGAAATTTTGCCTAATAAAGGTCTAGCCCATTTATATTATTCAACAATTTCTGAAATCCTAAAGGCCCACTTGGCCCATTCATGCAAGGCAAAGAGGTGGGACAAGAGTTTGGTCCCACATTGCTAGTTGAGTGGAAGTTGGACCAGCTTATAAGGAGAGCTCTTCCACCACTTGTACGAGCTTGAGAAGAGAAGACATATACACGCGCGCTCCTCTTCCTCCGCCGCCCACCTCGCCACGCCAACGCGCGCGCGTCCAGTGGAGATTTAATTCGAGCTTAGTGGAGGTTGTTCGGCTTCGGTCGATGCCTGTTCGTTTCCTCTCCCGACGCCGACTGTTCGCCTGCCTACCCGTGCCTATAAGAGTGAGAGGTCGCTCCTCTCCTCAGACACACCAACGCACACACCCTGCGCCTCCAGTTTCAGAGCATTGCGCTGCTTAGATCTTTCCTATCCCGTCTTGCGGCGTGCACCGCGAGCTAGGACAGTAGGCCTCTGAGACCCCGCTGCTTCGAGTCCTGTACGGGAGAAGGGCGATAAGGTTTTTGGGGAGCGCTACCAGCGCGACTACTGGCTTCATCACGGACTCCTTCACGGATAGCGACTGTAGCGACGTCTTCCCCAACGACGACTTCTTCCCCGACATCAACAACCTTTTCCTCGACAACATGGCTGACGACAGTGCCAACGCTAACGGGAACACTGGCGGTTCCTCTACCGTGATGTATATCATCTTTTTGTCTTTTTCTATTATTCTGCCTATGCTTTATCTGCCTTTTATTTTGGTTAAATCTCTTGGAAAATTGCTCTATTTCTCAACAATCCAAAAACCTTATTATAAGCAATTTGCTCCAAGTGGTTTCGTTGCTTCTATGAAGCCACCTGTTTTTTAGGGTACGCATTATAAGAGGTGGCGCGTGAGAGCAGTTCTCTGGTTTCAGAACATGAACTGCTATGACGCCACTCTTGGCAAGCCTGAGGGAGAGCTTACTCCTGCTCAGGAACAAGTTTTTCGGAAAACAGATACCCTGTTTAAGGCTGCTTTGCTGTTATTCTAGGGGATAATATTGTTGAACCCTATATGTCATTTGATAATGGCAAGGACATGTGAGCTGCGCTCGAGGCCAAGTTTGGGGTCTCGGACGCTGGCAGTGAACTATATGTCATGGAACAACTCTATGACTACAAGATGACTGATGACCGCTCCGTGGTTGAGCAGGCTCATGAAATACAGTCACTGGCCAAAGAGCTTGAGCACTTCCCTTGTGTTTTACCGGACAAGTTCATTGCCGGGGGCATTATTGCCAAACTTCCCCTTCATGGAGGAACTTTGCTACTTCCCTAAAACACAAGAGACAAGAGTTTTCCGTTTCAGATCTCATTGGTACTCTTGATGTGGAAGAGAAGGCGAGAGCAAAAGACACACGTGCTCGAGGTGCTGAGGGAGGTTCAAGTGCCAATCTGGTACAGAAAAAGAACTTCCAGTTACACAAGTCCAAGAACAAGGGAAAGTTTGATGGAAAAGGAAAGTTCGATGGAAAGAACAAAGCCTCACAGTCTACTAGCTTCAAGAAGAAGACTGATAAGAAGAAAGGTGCTTGTCACGTGTGCGGTGATCCTGATCATTGGGCTCCTGCTTGCCCCAACCGCTTTGACAAGCGCCAGCATGGAAAAGGCAGCAAGACTGCTAATATTGTCATGGGCGACGTTGAGATGAAAGATGTTGGGTATGGTATATTACCTACTGTTCTTTCATTATGTCATTCTCCTGATTGGTGGATTGACACGGGCGCTAATGTATATGTTTGTTCTGATGTTTTCATGTTTTCTTCATATCAGGTCAGAGGGGCTCAGTCCGTGCTGATGGGGAACGGCTCGCATGCTTCTGTTCATGGTGTTGGTACGGTCGATCTGAAGTTCACTTCGGGAAATACCGTGCGCCTGAAGCACGTGCATCATGTTCCCTCAATAAATAAGAATCTTGTTAGTGGATCACATCTATGTCGTGATGGCTACAAGATTGTGTTTGAGTCCAATAAATTTGTACTGTCTAAGTTTGGAACATTTATTGGTAAAGGCTATGAGTGTGGAGGTTTGTTCCGCCTGTCACTGTCAGATGTGTGTAATAAAGTCGTGAATCATGTTTCATCTGATCTTGTGTCAAATGTCTGGCATTCACATCTTTGTCATGTTAATTTTGGTTGCATGACGCGGTTAGCTAAAATGAATATAATCCCAAAATTCACTACTGTGAAGGGATCTAAATGCCAAACTTGTGTGCAAGCAAAGCAACCTCGCAAGTCACATATGACTGCAGAGGTGAGAGATTTGGCGCCACTAGAGCTCATACATTTAGATCTTTGTGAGATTAATGGTGTGTTAACAAAAGGTGGAAAGAAATATTTTATGACTTTGATCGATGACTCTATGAGATATTGTCATGTGTATCTTCTAAAATCAAAAGATGAGGCTTTGAGTTACTTCAAAATCTATAAAGCTGAAGCGGAAAACCAACTTGATCGAAAGATTAAGAGGCTTAGGTCTGATCGTGGTGGAGAGTATTTTTCCAACGAGTTTGATTCTTTTTGTGCGGAACATGGTATAATCCATGAGAGGACGCCTCTCTACTCGCCCCAGTCAAACGGGATAGTCGAAAGAAAGAACCGTACTCTAACAGATTTGGTTAACGCCATGTTAGACACATCGGGTCTCTCCAAGGAATGGTGGGGGGGGGCATTACTGACTGCATGTCATGTCCTAAACCGAGTTCCCACTAAGAACAAAGAGATTACTCCATTTGAAGAATGGGAAAAGAAAAGATTAAATCTTTCTTACTTGCGAACTTGGGGCTGTCTGGCAAAGGTTCATGTGCCAATCCCAAAGAAGCGCAAACTTGGACCAAAACCGTGGACTGTGTTTTTCTGGGATATGCTTTTCATAGCATTGGCTATAGATTCTTGATAGTAAAATCTGGAGTACCAGACATGCATGTTGGTACAATCATGGAGTCAAATGATGTGACTTTCTTTGAGGATATCTTTCCCATGAAGGATATACCTAGCTCATCAAATCAGGAGATACCTGACTCATTGAATCAGGAAATACCCACAATTCCTGAACATACCATTCCTATTGAACACTCGGAAAAACCTGAGGAGGATGATAATGAAATTCCTAAGAGGAGTAAGAGACAGAGGACTGTAAAATCCTTTGGTAATGATTTCATTGTGTACCTTGTGGATGATACTCCTACCTCTATTTCAGAAGCCTATGCATCTCCTGATGCTGACTACTGGAAGGAAGCCGTTCGTAGTGAGATGGATTCCATCTTAGCCAATGGAACATGGGAGATCACCGATCGTCCTTATGGGTGCAAACCCGTAGGATGCAAATGGGTGTTTAAGAAGAAACTTAGGCCTGATGGTACTATTGAGAAGTACAAGGCAAGACTTGTAGCCAAGGGTTATACCCAAAAAGAAGGTGAGGACTTCTTTGATACTTACTCACCCATAGCCAGATTGACCACCATTCGCGTACTACTATCTTTGGCTGCCTCACATGGTCTTCTCGTTCATCAAATGGACGTTAAGACGGCTTTCCTAAATGGAGAGTTGGACGAGGAAATTTATATGGATCAGCCAGATGGTTTTGTAGTGAGTGGTCAAGAATGAAAAGTGTGTAAGTTGTTGAAGTCTTTATATGGCCTTAAACAAGCACCTAAGGAGTGGCACGAGAAGTTTGAGAGAACCCTAACCACTGCAGGTTTTGCTGTAAACGAAGCTGGCAAATGTGTATACTATCGCTATGGTGGAAGCGAGGGAGTAATATTGTTTGTATGTTGATGACATACTGATTTTTGGGACCAATCTTAATGTGATTAAGGAAGTCAAGGATTTCTTATCTCGGTCTTTTGAGATGAAGGATCTAGGAGTAGCTGATGTTATTTTGAACATCAAGCTATTGAGAGATGATAATGGTGGGATCACACTGCTTCAGTCTCACTATGTGGAAAAGATCTTGAGTCGCTTTGGGTATAGCAACTGCAAGTCTTCTCCAATACCGTATGATCCTAGTGTGTTACTTCGAAAGAATAGAGGCACTACTAGAGATCAATTGGCATATTCTCAGATTATTGGGTTGCTTATGTATTTAGCTAGCGCTACGAGGCCTGACATCGCTTTTGCTGTAAGCAAACTCAGTCGGTTTGTTTCAAATCCTGGAGATGATCATTGACAAGCTCTTGAGAGAGTCATGCGCTATCTAAATGGCACTGCGAGCTACGGCATTCACTATACTGGGTACCCAAGGGTGCTGGAGGGATATAGTGATTCAAATTGGATATCTGATGCTGATGAGATAAAGGCCACGAGTGGATATATATTTACACTTGGTGGTGGTGCTGTTTCTTGGAAGTCTTGCAAGCAGACCATCTTAACGAGGTCAACTATGGAAGGAGAACTCACAACATTAGACACAGCCACTGTCGAAGCAGAGTGGCTTCGAGAACTCTTGATGGACTTACCTATGGTTGAGAAACCTATACCCGCAATTCCAATGAACTGTGATAATCAAACTGTGATTATTAAAGTTAGCAGTTCTAAGGATAATATGAAGTCCTCAAGACATGTGAAGAGGAGATTGAAATCTGTCAGGAAAATGAGAAACTCCAGAGTTATTGCATTGGATTATATCCAAATATCTAAGAATATGGCAGATCCCTTCACAAAGGGTCTATCACGTAACGTGATAGAAAATGCATCAAAGGAGATGGGTATGAAACCCACAATATAAGTTTTCCACAGTGGTAAACCACTTTATGTGATCGGAGATCCCGTGAATTAGAATTAGGAGACAAGCTGTTGGTTAACTGAGAGGAAAGTATCCCTACTTTAAAACACCACTCCGTGAAGATGCAATACTTTCCTATTCTGCATGGCAGGTTGATTTATCTTAATGTGTTCTAAGTGGCTTAGTTTAAGCAGAGATGTTGTCCTGCATAACATCTTTTGAAGAACACACCTATATGATTCTGATTGTTAAACGTTGCAGTCTATGAGAGTTGGGTGCTCTCTAATAAACTCATGAAAGGCTATGGAGTATGACACATAAGCTCCACCCGAGGGGAAGTCCCACGGCAGCCCAGTATTGGTCAAGGCTTTGTGTAAAGCTAGAATGCAGCAAACTTGCAGTTTAAGACATAGTCCACTGTACAAGTTGTAAACTAGTGTAGCATAGAGTTCTAGGTGGAAGTTTAACTTAACAGTCTCCACTAGTACCAGTATATAAACAATGTTTTGAAACCATAGGCAAATTTATATGTGCCTCTGGGATCTGGTGGGGGGTTGTTGGAATTTTGCCTAATAAATGCCCAGCCCATTTATATTATTCAACAATTCCTAAAATTTTAGAGGCCCACTTGGCCCATTCATGCAAGGCAAAGAGGTGGGACAAGAGTTTAGTCACACATTGCTAGTTGAGTGGAAGTTGGACCAGCTTATAAGAAGAGCTCTTCCACCACTTGTACGAGCTTGAGAAGAGAAGACATATACACGCGCGCTCCTCCTCCTCCGCCGCCCGCCTCGTCTCGTCTCGTCTCGTCACGACGCGCGCGCGCCGCGGGTTGCGGGAATGCCTCGAGCCGAGAGCTTCTCTTTCTTTTTGCCACGCATAAATGGATAATAATTTGAACAGTCTGCGTGAGTGTATTTTTAATACACACGAGCTTAGTGGAGGCTGTTCAGCTTTGGTCGATGCCTGTTCGTTTCCTCTCCTGACGCCGACTGTTCGCCTGCCTACCCGTGCCTATAAGAGTGAGAGGTCGCTCCTCTCCTCAGACACACCAGTGCACACATCCTGCGCCTCCAGTTTTAGAGCATTGTGCTGCTTAGATCTTTCCCATCCTGTCTTGCGGCGTGCACCGCGAGCTGGGACAGTAGGCCACCGAGACCCCGCTGCTTCGAGTCCTGTACGGGAGAAGGGCGATAAGGTTTTTGGGGAGCGCTACCAGCGCGACTACTGGCTTCATCACGGACTCCTTCACGAATAGCGACTACAACGACGTCTTCCCCAACGACGACTTCTTCCCCGACATCAATAACCTTTTCCTCGACAAGATGGCTGACGACAGTGCCACGCTAACGGAAACACCGGCAGTTCCTCTACCGTGATGTATATCATCTTTTGGTCTTTTTCTATTATTCTGCCTATGCTTTATCTGCCTTTTATTTTTGTTAAATCTCTTGAAAAATTGCTCTATTTCTCAACATCTAGACAATATTTTATATATACGTACATCCGAATTTGACAAATTTACGATATATTTTTCAGACGGAGAGAGTAGCAAAATTTCGAGGTCTTCAAACTTTTTTTGTATGTATAATCTTGCATTTTTCTGAAGGAAGATGAAAAACCAATAGATCTATAAATATCCACGGGTGCTTTCCCATAATTTAATTTGAGCCGCAATGCCAACGTGTACGCATAGAGCCATTAAAGTAATCAACCAACATCGATAAAAGTATCAACACGGGTGTTTCAGGAAAAAAAATCAAACAGCCTGAACCGACGTCGCTCGGGAACAGAGAGTATGAATCATTATTATCGAGAATGTACAGCCGAGACAAATAACTTGAGGAAAAATCTCATCGCAGCAACCATGAGAACAAATCCAAAATCGATCTCAAAGTAAAGACCGAAGGTTCATATCTAAAGAATTAAAGACCGAAGGTTCGTATCTAAAGAATTTTAATCTTCCAACACCACCCATTGACGGCAAAGAGAAGATCTCGTTGTCGAAAGAATTGCCAGAGATTGCTTATTGTAGAGAATGCCATCTCCATTGACGCGTTGATCAAGAAAACAGCTACTCCCTCCGTCCCAAATTAGTTGACTTAGATTTGTCTAGATTCGATTATATCTAGACATGATTTAGTACTAGATACATTTGTATCTTATAAAATTTAAGTCAACTAATTAGGGTCTAGAGGGAGTAGCAAAACTCTAGACTAATTTATGGAAATCACTGATTTTATTAAAAACTCCGCTCGTAGTGAAGATCAGAGTATACTCATAGTTTTGCGGCAAAATAGGAGTAGTACTATCAATGACAACATGGGCTCGACCATTTTCGGGGAAAAAGGCAAGCAGCTATTCTGGGAACGGAACTACTACACGGACGATCTTTCTGATACGATTGTTGTACGATGTATAATCTGGCCGTGTGGTGCCAACCATGAACGGTCTGATTTGATATGTTGGATAAGGATCGTGTGGAAATAGTCGTGCATGGGTCTGATTTGATATGTTGGACAAGGATCGTGTGGAAATAGTCGTGCATGGGAGTATAGTGCTACTAGAATAACTCATGCATGGGAGTAGTACCGAGAGCATCTCCACTCCGGGCCCTAAAACCTATCGGCGCGCGCCGACGGCCGAATTCACGCTCAGCCTACCCCAAATTATTTTTGGTGCTGGCGCGGCTCGGTTTGATATCCGGCGCTCCCAGGCCGAATCCAACCCAGAGGGGCTAGCGGGGGCGATGGATGACGAGTTTCTGGAGGGGAATCTGGCACGCGAAACGGCTGGTCGTCGTGGGCCACCCCTGTCAGCTTCAGCGGCCGACGCGCTCGGTCCGCGATCGGTCCATCTTTCTGCTCGCCTGCCACACCCTGATAATGGCGTTGTAGTTCGCCGATCAGCCTTTTACAGGCGAGTAGCCGATGCGACCCATCCGCCACGCCTCCCACCTCACCTGCCGCGCCACTGCCCGCATTCAATGGCCGAGCCATCGCCCCGCGCATAATCCCCTCCTCCTTCGTGGCTGCTCCATCCTCGCATCCCCCTCTCCTGTCTTTCCCAACCACCCAAACTGTCGGCCATGGAGCGATACCCCGAAGACGGAGCCGCTGCGAACAGGTTTGGTCGCCGATCCCTGCGCGTCCATGAGGCGCGCGCACTGTGGGAGGCGGGGTACCCAGAACCGCCAGACGTGCGTTGACCTAGCGGCTGGGTCCTTAGTGTCGGTGGCCGGCCTGTCCTGCTGGTCCCCCGTGGGCAGGCGCGGCAGGCAGAGATCTACCGCCACTACTAGGAGGTCCTCTCGCCGGAGGAGCGGAATGACCCGGCCTGGGATCCTGATAACGTGGAGGCATGGACCAAGTTCTTCGAGGCCCGACACCAGGACCGCCTCGCTGCCTACGACGGTAACGGCCCCCGCCCGCTGGACAGCAACATCGAAGGGCGGACCCGGTGGTGGAGCATGCCAGGCCGGTCGATGTCCTGGGTCCTCGAGTACATCGCCGCCGGCAACAACCCGTTGTTGACAATGCCGCCTCGTCACGCCGCGCCACGCCGCCCGGACCAGCGGTGGGCGCCGCGCCACGCCGCCCAATCTTCCTACATGTCTTCCTCGTCGAGGTCTTCATCACCGTCGGCCCGCTACTTCCCGTACTCCACAGCATCCCGCGCTTCTCGGTTATCCTCGCGCCGGGGAAGGACGAGTACGAGGAGGCCCCTCTATCACGCCGACGCTCGGGATGGCGTGAGCAGTCTCCTCCCCGTGGACGCCTGCGCATCAGCACGCCCCAACGCCAGGTGAAGAAGGAGTGGACGCCGCCGCCGGAGTACAAGGCGACCGTCCTCCAGCTAAAGATTGACGAGGACCCGGAGGAGTTTCCGGGCCAGGGCGTCACCGAGCGCGCCTCCTACGAGGCCGTGCCGCCAGTGTAACACCCCAAAAACACTAATCAAGATTATCAAGTTCTAATCACCCAATTTTAGGGTTAACAAAAACTTTTATTCCAAAAATCTATATGAATGCATGTGTGATTTGCATTAGAGTATGATTGATTGAATTTGCCATGTTTGATTGCTACAAATGATAGGAAATGGTTTAAAGATGAATACTACAACATCTAGGCCATTTACAAACAAAATCCAAAGAGAAAGAAATCAAATAAGAATAAATAAACCAAATGGTCATTTTGACCATTTTAAACCACTAGGCCACTTTAGGTGTTCCTAGAAAAGAAATTCTAACACAAACATTTCTATTTATTTTCACCCCCTGCTAGACCAAGTAAAAGTGTATCAAGGCCCACTTTACAAACTTACAAAAACATCTAGCAAATCAATTTAAAGGACATTTGAAAATTGAATCGAGTGTATGTGTTAAGATCACACTTTTTCAAAAACCTAACAAAACAATTCCCCTTGACCTCTCCAAGCAAACATAACCTCTCAAGCTTAATTAAAGATCACTCAAAAAATTTGAATCAAAATTTCCAAACTTTGTTTCATGCGGCCATTAACACAAACACCTGAGCTGCACTAATTAAGCTTCTGCCTAACTTCACTGTTTAAACAGTAATTAAACGACCAATTGATCTCCCCTTAACTCCCATGTTCCCTCCTGGTGTCGAGTAGCAGCAGACCAGCATCCCCCTTCACTGTGTGCACAGTGGAGCTCCGCCCGCAAATGGTCACCGCTGGTCCACCAAGGCCAGCTCGCTCGAGATAGCCACGCGCTCAACCAGGATGTCCAGGAGCATCGCCGCAACCTACCGCCACCCCCTGTCGAGCCCACGATCGCAACCCGGCCGTGGACCACCCTAGCATTGCCGCGCTCTACGCGTCTGCGCCATGTCCAGAGCGCGCCAGTGCGCCGCGCCCGACCAGCCCCGGCAGCTCGCACCTTGCCCTTTCCGCGCACGCGTAGCCTCGCCATGATCACGCCACCCCGGCAGACACCCCCGTTCGCCGCCGCGTGACCCATAGCTCTCGCGCGCCGTCGAGAACACCGCCTATCCCGCGCGGAGCGCCGCATGCGCCAGAGCAAACTAGACCGCCCCGTGACGCGCCCTTACTTCCGTGGGAACCGCCAAGGAGCACCGTGATACATTGCAAATGTATCTATAATTTTTGATGTTCCATGCTTCGTTTTATCTACTTTCTTGTGTTTTGTCCACACTTTGGAGTACTTTTCATATGATTTCTTGGACTAACCAATTAACAAGAGCCACAGTGCTAGCTGCCTGTTTTCTACTGTTTTGGTTCCAGGAAAGTCAGAAAATGAATATTCTCGGAATTGGAAGGGACAAAAGCCAAAGTGCCTATTTTTCCGGAAGACATCTGATGCCAGAATACGAGACGGAGAAGGGCTGGGGGCCGGCCACACCACCTGGCCGCGCGGCCAGGCCTGGCCCGTTCTAGGGGGTGGTCTGGCCGACCCCACCATCCCCTCAGCCTCTCCTTCCGCCTATCTATTGCCCTCAGGACGAAAACCCTAAGGACCCGATCAAAAATCCACAAAAGAGTCTGTAGCCGCCGTCGTCTCTGTCCCTAGATCGGGAGGGAAATGAAGCTCTTCCCGGCACCCTGCCGGAGAGGGGAATTCACCCTGGAGGCCTTCTTCATCATTATGCAAGCCTCTGGTGTGATGCGTGAGTAGTTCATCTCTAGACTACTGGTCCATGTAGTAGCTAGATGGTCGGTTCTCCTCCTTTGTGCTTTCATGTTTAGATCTTGTGAGCTCCGTTTATGATCAAGATCATCTATTTGTAATTCTGCATGTTGTGTTTGCAGGGATCTGATGGATATTGAGATGCTATTTCAGATTGATTATTGATTCTATCATGTCTTTGTTATTTGTGATCTTGCATGCTTTCCGTTGTTAGTAGCTATCTTGGCCAAGTAGATGCTAGCAACTCCAAGAGTTAGTATTTATGCTCGATAGTGGGTTCATGCCTCTGATAATCTGGGGAAGTGACAGAAATCTCTAAGGTACTAGATGTGCTATTGATACTAGGGAGAAAACAACAATCCTTTGTTCATAGAACAATCGTATTGTTTACTTTACACGCAGTTAGTAAAGCAATAATATGTTGCTTGCAACTTAATACTGGAGGGGGTTCAGATGATAACCTAAAGGTGGATTATTAGTCATAGATGCAGTTGGATGGCGGTCTATGTATAATGTTGTAATGCCCAATCAAGTCTCAAAGGAGTCAAGATGATTAGTATATGCATGTATTGCTTTCTCGATGTTTGTCAATTGCCCCGCTGTAATTTGTTCACCCAGCATGTTATCTATCTTAAGGAGAGCCACCTCTAGTAAACTATGGATCCCGGTCCTTTATTTTACATACAATCTACAAAAAAAATTATTGCTTTGTGTTTACTTTCTACAAACTATTACTTCCTTCCATTCGATACGTTTAATCCTTTGTTTTTAGCAAAACCGGTGAGATTGACAACCTTATCGCAAGTTGGGGACAAAGTTCTGTGGTTGTGTTGTGCAGGTCTCCACGTTGCTACTAGCACCGGTAGTGCGCCCTGCCAAGGCTCAGCTAGCAACACCTTTGGGGGTGTTTCCTTGATCCTACTGGTTCGATTAAAACTTGGTTTCATTACTGAGGGAAACTTGTTGCTGTGCTCATCATACCTTCCTCTTGGGGTTCCCCAATGAGCTCTACATCAACACTGAGCCATCAAGCATTTTTCTGGCGCTGTTGCCGGGGAGTCAAGGACATCTTCACAAGGGGAGTCCCTCATAACCAATCTCTTTACTTTGTTATTTTTGTTTTGCTTTGTTTGCTTATTTCTTTATCAAAAACACACAAAAATAGTTTTACAAGTTTGCTTTCTTTATTGAAAAAACAAAAAAATTTAGTTCCTACCTTAAGTTGCCAATATGTCTAGCCTTGCTCCAGTCACTATGTCACCAGAGGAAATGATTTTCACTTTTAAACAAGGAATTGAGGAAAGCTAAATGAAAAAACTGCCTAGAATGAAAAAACTTGGTCTAGAATCTCTGATCTACGTGAAAAAACTGAGCCTAAAATGACTCAAAGCTTGGTCTAGAAAAAACTTCCTTTATGTCTAGCCTTGTTCCTACCTTGAAGCTTGGTCTAGAATCTATGATCTACATGAAAAAAAACTGAGCCTAAAATGACTCAAAGCTTGTTCCTTAGTCGTTTTTATCTTGGAATTGCTCTTTGCTATAGATATGCTTTAGACGCTGTTGTGGGAGGAGATTTCCTCCAATGTAATGAGGATGATGCTATTAATTCTATAAAGAAATTGATCCTTACTTACAACTTGCCTAGACAAACTGATATTTCCTTCGCAAGAATATTTGCTAGATTGAACACTCTTGAGACTAGCACTACTGATAGATTACAACTTGCCTAGCCAAACTGATATATCCTTACTTAAAAGATTGATATAATACTCTTAGGGAGCATCATAATTATGTTCCAATAAATTCTGAACCATCAAAGTGGTTCCCCATAGTAAAAATTGATATAAATACTGAAACTTTTCAAGCCCGCTGTGATATCATGTCTAAATTTTGTCTTATGCCCAAAGATATTTATGAATCTTTGAATTTTTGGGGGCTTACTAAAGGAGGAAAAGAAATATCTCTTGCTAATAATGCTACCATATTACCTATTGGAATAGCTGAAGGAGTGTTTACAAAAATCCTTGGGAAAATGATTTTTACTGATTATCTTGTTATTGAATGTGCAGGAAAAGGACAAATTACACTTGGAAGGTCCCTATTAGAACTCCTTGGAGCAATAATAGATGTGGGAATGGAGACCATGCACCTTTATTCTGCACCAAACAATCATAATTTCCTCAAGGTTAAGAATAAAAGTAAGAGAGGTAAGGGCAAGAAATTTCGTTTTAATGCTTCTTCATTTTAGAACACTTGATTTTTTATTGCTTCTTATGTCTAACTTAAAGGCGTTAGAGAAAAGTACTTATTGGGAGATAACCCAAAAGTTTTAGATGAGTCTTGGAAGTTATTACTTCAGTAATAACCGCTCCTTATCCTTTTTATTTGCTTTGTGTGCCAAGAGTAACCTCTAATGAGAGAAAAGTAATGATTGGGAAAGTTGCTGTCCTGAAACAGATTTTTGTGCTTCACCGTAAATATTCGTGTAAAATATTTGTACGTCCTTTTGAGGCGTGAATATTTGTGATTCTGTCCCAAGTTGTTATCTAACTTTCGTTAGTTCAACACTTTTTGATTTGAGCAACAGAAGGTCTTCTAAAAAATTCGTCTTTACCTGCTGGTCTGTTTTGACAGATTTCTGCCATTTTCTGCATTTGCTTCTTGTTGGTTCCTTTTTGAGTTCTTTTGGTGAATTGAGATTTTTGAGGGAAGTGTTACAGTATCTAGTGTTCTAATGGAAGTTTATTTGATGTTAAAACTGAACCTTAAGACTTGTTATCTTGAGTGCACTAATGTTGCTAATAAAGATTGTGTGAAGTTTTGTATGAAGAAAAAATTTCAGGTGTATGGAAGGAATGAGTAATGAGATGAAGAATGGACTAAAGTTTAAGCTTGGGGATGCCACGTATGTCACTCAAAGAAATATCAAGAAGTACAAGCGTCAAAGCTTGGGGATGCCCAAGGCATACCCTTCTTCATCAATAAAAATTCCAGGTTTCTTCCAAACGCTTCATTTTTATTGTTTCATGCACAGTTCTGTTGTTCTTGGAGCGTCTTCTTTTTCGTTTCCGTTTTGGTTTTTGGTTTTATTTTGTTTGCTTAGTTTGCTGAATAAATTGGTTGGAGCCCATCTTTCATACATTGGTTTTCAAATAGTTTGGTTTGGTTTGGAAAAGAGTAGGAAAGCTCATGCTTAAGTGGTAAAAAGAGCTTGTTTTTTGACTGTGGCCTATGCTTTGTCATACCATGCTTGATATTGTTTTGGATTTATGCTTAGTATTCTGTGTTGTAGCATGACTTGTTATAAACAATTGAGATTGCTTAATGTGAATTGGATGAATCATGACTTGTCTTAGCATATTAAAGCATAGTTGAAAGATCACGGATATCGCCTAGAGGGGGGTGAATAGGCGATTAAAACTTCTACAAGATGGGCTTAACAAAGGCGGAATAAAAATAGCGTTTTCTTTTGTTAAGCACAAAGCCTAGATATACTAAGGTTCACCTATGTGCACCAACAACTTATGCTAAGCAAGACAAGCAACAATATGATAGCAAGATAATTACCTCAAGCACGATGGCTATCACAATGTAAATTGCATAAGTAAAGAGCTCGGGTATAGAGATAACCGAGGCACGCGGGGACGACGATATTTTACTGAGTTCCTCCCAACAAGAGAGTACGTCTCATTGGAGGGGTGGGCGGTACTAAGACCACCAACGCCACCAAGGCCTCACCATATTCTCCCGAGCACCTACCACACGGGCAAGCACCCGTTCCACTATGGGACACTTAAGGGTGGTCACCGAACTCGTACAAGATTGGGGCTATCTCCACAACTTAATTGGAGGCTCCCAATAATCGCCACCAAGGCCTCAATCTTGGGGGAGCTTCACAACTTAATTGAAGACCCCAAGAACACGCCACAAAGTCCACACAACCGTCTAGGGTTCCAAGAACCCAAGAGGGACAAACAACAATGAATATCACCGAACAAATCCTCCGGAGAGAACACACACCAATGCACCAAATGCAAAAGGCAAGAACACCACAAATATGCTCCACAACTTCACTCTCAAATTCCAACAAGGCTACTAAAGCACTTGGGGGAATAAGAGAGGAAGAACACAAAAGGGGAACACAAAAAGGCCCAAAGATCTAGATCCCAAAGATTCACTCACAAAGAGTGGATTTGGTTTGGTCAACTTCTAGATCTAGATCTCCTCTTTCTTCCCCTCAAATATTGGCAAGAATCATTGGAGGGGTGTGAAGAAATCAGGCCAAGGAATGTATCAAAGAGTAGGCAAAGCTTGAAGAAAGAAAGAGGAAGAAGCACTAGTCAAAAAGCAAAAGAGGCTTTATATAGAAGGGGCCAATGCCTTGCCTGTTGGGGCAATCTACAGGGTGGGCCGGCAGTACCGGTCCAAACCGGTAGTACCGGACCCAATCCCACCAGCACCAGCGAGCGATGAGGAGCGAAGGGGATCGAGGCATCCCAGCGAGCGAAACCAGCGGCAGCACGCGCGATGCGGCAGGGCGAGCGACAGGCGGGCTGGCGAGAGGGAGCGGCTGCTGCGCAGCTAGGCTGGCCCAAGCTAGCAACGCGCGCATGCGCGGCAACCAGCGGGAGCGAGCAGACTGGCGGCGGCTGGGCCGGCCCACGGGGCGCGAGCGAAGGGACGCAGGGCGACACGGAGCAGCGCGGGAGGGAGCGGCAAGGCGAGCGGCAGCGCGGCTGGGCTTTGCAGGGAGCGGAGGAAGCAGCGAAGCTGGCGGGGCCTGGAAGAAAAAGGGTCGGCCGGTACTACCGGCCCACCCGGGAGGTAGTACCGGGCCGAACTGGTAGGGTCGATCGGCGGTGCTAGGCCAGGCAGAAGGAGGGAGGCTGTGGCTCAGGGGCGGGCGGTACTGAGCCCGGTAGTACCGCCTGGCCCAACAGATATTTTTCTTTTTCTTTTTAAATACAAAAGGCAAATTCAAATTGCGATAACTTCTGCTAGGAGACTCCGATTGGACCGAAACCAATTGCGTTGGAAAGAGGACGACAACAACTACTCAACTAAATGTGGAAATATTGCATATCACCAAGTTAGAATGTATCAAGTATTAATATGTGAGATACCTCACTCGGTGAGCATCCAGAAAACCGCCAAGATCAAAAACGCAACAAGATATAAAAGGGGGATCCGATTTTGATGAACAAGAGCTTGTTATGAAGATTACCACAAACTCTATATCCTCACATGGATAAGACAAATAAACAATCATATACGATGATGCAAGTATGCAAAGGTTTGAGTGTTGGGTTCGCAGCATGGAAAACAAAAAATTTCTAACGCAAGAATGAACAAAACCCAGATCTAATCTAGATAAAAGCCAAGATCTAATCTATTAGACATGTGCAACGAGATAGATCTGTACTAACCCTTGTAGACCCGAAAGCGTTACGAGATTGGGTCTCGTGGTTGATGTAGTCGATCACTTGCCGATCTCAAGATCGAGTGGACGATCCTTCCGGCGCCGCGTTCCGGCAGCGCTTCCGCAGTCGGTCACACGTGCAGAGTCGAAGCAGACCTACCTCTCCTCGTTCCAGCGAGCAGCGGAGGTAGTAGATCTTCTCCATGGAATCCCAGCAGCACGACGGCGTGGTGGTGGTGGTGGAGTAGAGAATTCTGCAGGGCTTCGCCTAAGCCTGAGCAGAAGAAAGGAGGAGGAGAGAGGCGGCTAGGGCAAGAGTGGAGGGGGCAAGGGGGTGGCGCCTCCACCCCTCTATTTAAAGGAGGGAGGCGCCATGGGGAGGTGGAGTCCTTGTAGGACTCCCCTCTCCCTTGGCCGGCGGATCAAGGAGGTAGGGGGAGAGTCCTACTCCCCCACGAATCCTTGTCTTACCCCACAAGGATTCCTTGATCCTTTCTTGGTTTTCAAGTAAACTCCAAGAAATCTTCCAGAACCTTCCGGAACATTCCGAAACCTTCTAGGATCCCCATACAAATACTTCGAAACATTTCCTAACTTAGAAAATGATCCCCAATATATGAATCTTATTCTACGAACAATTCCGGAGCTCCTCGTGATGTCCCAAATCCAATCCGAGACTCCGAACAACATTCGGTCTCCAACGCACATTCCATATCTACTTAAAACAACTTCGAACCTTAAGTGTGTCACCCTACGGTTCGTGAATATGCAGACATGATGGAGACACCTCTCCGATCAATAACCATCAGCAGGACCTGGAGATCCATAATGGCTCCCACATACTCAACGATGACTTTTTGATCGATAGAACCATTAAGATACGAAACCAATTCCCTTTGTCACGCGATACTATACTTATCCGAGGTTTGATCGTCGGTATCTCCATACCTAGTTCTACCTCGTTACTGATAAGCACTCTTTACTCGTTCCGTGATATGTCATCCCTTGTGACCTAGTCACATGCTTGCAAGCTAACTAGACGACATTCCACCGAGAGGGCCCAGAGCATATCTATCCGTCATATGGATGGACAAATCCCAATCTTGGTCCATGCGCTACAACACATACTTTCAGAATACCCAATGACACCTTTATGACCACCCAGTTACGAAGCGGTGTTTGATGTCATCAAAGTACCCATCCGGTGATGGTGATTAACATAACCTCATGGTCGAAGGATTAGGTTACTATGTATTTTAAAGCTTATAGCAAACAAACTTAATGACTTGATCTTATGCTATGCTTACTACGGGTGTGTGTCCATCACATCATTCTCCTAATGATATGATCTTGTTATTAACGACATCCAATGTCCATGATCAGGAAACCACGATCATCCATTAATTAACAAGCTAGTTTAACAAGAGGCTTACTAGGGACCCTTTTATGTTTACAAAACACACAAGTATTAATGTTTCCGGTTAATACAATTATACCATGGGATGTAAACATTTATCATAAACATAAAGATATAATAATAACCACTTTATTATTGCCTCTTGGGCATATCTCCAACGGTCTCCCACTTGCACTAGAGTCAATAATCTAGTTAAAAAACTTGTGCATTCAACACCTATGGCTTTCTGGTGTTGTATAGACACTATTGCTAGTGGTAAACATAATCTTCGGATCTGACACTTCCAGGTCCGTGTGTATTTGCATGTCCTTGCGTCTCTACGCATTACTCATTCTCCAATGAGATGGCATTGTATAAATTTGGTCCTTTGGTGAGACCTTTAGTTCCTTGGGATTAAATTATGTTGATACAATTGTCATACAATGTATCTTCATAGTATTATCCCGCTATGAACCACAGCTAGTTTGATAACAAACTACTTAACACAAATGCCCTCCTTTGCTGCTACTATAGCAGTTATATACTTAGCCTTTTGTTGTAGTATCCATCACAATATCTCAACTTTGGAACTCATCCAAATCCATCATGGAACATCCTTTCCATTATATTATGCCACCCATAGTCTAAATTGAGATAAATTTAATTTGTATCTTGTGACAAAACTAGTATTAATGTAACACTTTACAATGAACTACCTTTAACTATTTGTCACTTATACATGATATATTCTTAGTTCTTCCAAAGCTCATAAGAATATCTTTACTATTGTCCAATGATCATCTTATGAATCATTCTGGTATATGCTCATAACATTTAGAGCATAGGACATATCTGGATGTGTACATCTCAAAGAATGATTGATCAAAATATTCTTGTGATTTCACCAAGTGTCAAAACACTTGAATCTCGTGTCAAGAACCTTATCAAAGTTCTATTGTCCTCCCACTTAACTTTTCATGAAAAATTCTTTCTCAAGAAACTTGATGTTCCAAGCGACAAACTCTTTTGTCCTCGGCGTTATGGAGAAATTCCCAACAAATTCTTTGGAATAACCTACAAAGATGTGCTTATCCGACTTTGGTTGTAAACATTTTACTTATGCATAGCATACCAAAATTTAAGAAAAGACAATTCGGGTTTTATCCCAAACCATAACTCATATTGTGTCATTTCAACGGATCACGATGGAGCTCTTTTCAGTGTAAAAGCGGTAGTCACTAAAGCTTTAATCTTTAATATATAATGGTAGTTTTATAAATGACACCTTTGATCTTACCATGTCAAACAAGGTTTCATTACATATCTTGAACACTCCATAGTCCTATGGTGTTTTGGGAAATGCAAATCCATGGAACGATTCCTCAAATCTTAGGTGTGTTGCTAAACTTGTAACTCAAACATCTTTCTTTATGATCCAATCATAAACTCTTTTATTTTCTTGTTACAACGATTTTCCACTTCATCTTGAAAGTCTTTGAACATTTTTTCAAATATTTCATACTTCTTCCTTATTGAGTAAGTATATACATATACTCACTCAAATCTTCACAGAAAGCATATGAAGTTGAAATCCATCGCCCACGACTACACATAATGGACTATATACATCAATATGTACAAATTCCAATCAATTAGTCGTCCGTTCCTCTTTTGGCCTACGAACGGAGTTTTAATTATCTCCAGGAAAGTATCACAAGCGTCATTTGATCCAAATCAAAGACTCCAAAAATCCATCAACATGGAGTTTCTTCATATATCCTTTCAATATAATTTAAACGGCGATGTCACTTCGCAAGTGATCTTTCAATCATTTTTCTTGCGACATTTTAGCATTAGTTTTATGGTCGTTATTTCTCCTACCAGACTTGTATATTATCCATCTATTATGGAATACTGTAATTATTTGAACAACCTTTTGTCATCATAATACCTGATCAAAATAACAATTATTGAAACAAATCTTGAAGGCAAGCTTTGATGTTAACGAGCAACACAACAACCCTTTGTTTGTTTTCGATGAACATCATCACATTTTCTCTTGCTAGTTACTTAGGCCATTGCAGTTCATGAATTGTGTTGTCATGTATGACACTTCATACCAACCAATTCGGTATCCAATACCGGAGAACCACATTGTTTAACAAGCAAGGAATACAACCATAACATGTATATCTTATATATGCCTAAGTTGGATATCTCCAACCTTTTATTTTCTGCCAAATATTTTATAGATTCTCTTTCAGCAATTCCGTTTCTTTTAAAAGAATCTATCAACATCAATAGTGGTGTCATCAACATGACACATGGTACCTTTGGACTTGCACTTTGAGGTGGATCACCATCATCAAATGTTTGGTGTTCTTTCAAAAATCCATTCTTTAGTAATCTTTTAGTGTAGTAAACATTTTACTTACATCTTCTATTCATCCTTATCATGACAACTTTTATGATCAAGCTGCTATAGCTTATAAAGGTGAATTGCGAGTATAATGTTTCTTTTTCAAAACCTTTTGCAGGATTAGGACGACGAGCGTCTCCAACCTTCACAAATTCTCATCAAATATGAGGACGTATACTCTATCATATTGTAACCAACACATTGTTTTAGATATCGCAATACCTTTCACATATGATGGTTTCTGAAACATTGCTTTCAGCTCTTAGATAAACTTGATATTAAAAACAATCTTTTGAGTATCAAGAATCATGGAGGAAAACATGATACATTAGATACTAACACTGGAATTATTACTCTTGATTTAATACTATTTATTAAACTTCATGGAGTAAATAGAGTTTGCTGAAAGTTTGCAATATGACTTATAAATTTTAAATTGACATTCAAAACAACACGATACCAGTTCGTAAAGTAAATATCTAGAATTTCTATAGTTCCACTATCTCAACTATAACTAAGCGTAAGGTGGTGAACGGATGCCAATGACTACAACAAACTATGCAAATTCACTTTGATTGTGTTTATGATAAATTGAGTTCGACTAATCCAAATTACAAATGAACTCCCACTCAAAACAACATCCCTTGAGTTGTTTTAGTGATTACACGAACCAAATCCACTACACCAAGTCCGATCATCACTTGAGATGATGTAGCTTTAAAGGTGAACAATCAACATGTTCATCATATCATCCATATGACTCATGCTTTACCTTTCGGTATTCCGTGTTCCGAGACCATGTCTGTACATGCTAGGCTCGTCAAGGTTAACCTCAGTTTCCGCATGTGCAAATCTGGCTTGCACCCGTTGTATGCACACGTAGAGTCTATCACACCAGATCATCACGAGATGCTTCGAAACGACGAGTCTTAGCAACGGTGCCAACTAAGGACGAACACTTTATTACTTGATATTTAGTGAGAGGGATCATCTTATAATGCTACCGTCGCGATCTAAGCAATACAAGATGCATAAAGGATTAACATCACAGGCAATTCATAATTAGTGTGATATGATATGGCCCTTTCTTCTTGTGCCTTTGATCTCCATCTCCAAAGCACGGACATGATCTCCATCCTCACCAGCATGGCGTCAAGGTCAGTGGCGCCGCTTCATGGTTGTCCATCATCACTAGCAACTATTACAACTACTTGGAACAAAGCTATTACAAGATGAATAGACACGCAGGTCTTAACAGAATTGAAGACAACCATTAGGCTCCTGCCGGTTGCCATATTACAACAAGGATCATTGCATACATCAAATATAATCACAATCACATGATGGCCATATCACATCACAAAACCCCTGCAAAAACAAGTTAGACACCTCTAATTTTCTTTGCATGTTTTACGTGGCTTGAGGCTTTCGAATAAGAACGGATCTTACCTACGAAACTGAACCACAACGTTGATACAAGTGCTATCAAGTTGCAAAGTGTAAATTGGATCTATACTATGGTGAGAGAGACAGACACCCGCAAAGCCACTTGTGTAAAGCAAGTTACACGTCAAGCGTGGAGCAAGTCTCATGTGCGATGACATGTAAGGTTAGCCCGAGCCGCTTCATCCCACCATACCGCAAGATGCAAAGTACACAAAGCAAAAGACGGCACGAGCACCAACGCCCACAAAACCATTGTGTTCTACTCGTGCAACAGATCTACGCATAGATACGGCTCTGATACCACTGTTGGGTTCGCAGCATGGAAAACAAAAAAATTCTACCGCAAGAACGAACAAAACCCAGATCTAATCTAGATAAAATCCAGGATCTAATCTATTAGACATGTGCAACGAGATAAATCTGTGCTAACCCTTGTGGACCCGAAAGCGTTATGAGATTGGATCTCGTGGTTGATGTAGTCGATCACTTGCCGATCTCAAGATCGAGTGGACGATCCTTCCGGTGCCGCGTTCCGGCAGCGCTTCCGCAGTCGGTCACACGTGCGGAGTCGAAACAGACCTTCCTCTCCTTGTTCCAGCGAGCAGCAGAGGTAGTAGATCTTATCCATGGAATCCCAGCAGCATGACGGCGTGGTGGTGGTGGTGGTGGAGTAGAGAATTCTGCAGGGCTTCGCCTAAGCCTGAGCAGAAGAAAGGAGGAGGAGAGAGGCGGCTAGGGCAAGAGTGGAGGGGGCAAGGGGGTGGCGCCTCCACCCCTCTATTTAAAGGAGGGAGGCGCCATGGGGAGGTGGAGTCCTTGTAGGACTCCCCTCTCCCTTGGCCGGCGGATCAAGGAGGTGGGGGGAGAGTCCTACTCCCCCACGAATCCTTGTCTTACCCCACAAGGATTCCTTGATCCTTTCTTGGTTTTCAAGTAAACTCCAAGAAATCTTCCAGAACCTTCCGGAACATTCCGAAACCTTCTAGAATCCCCATACAAATACTCCGGAACATTTCCTAACTTAGAAAATGATCCCCAATATATGAATCTTATTCTCTGGACAATTCCGGAGCTCCTCGTGACGTCCCGAATCCAATCCGAGACTCTGAACAACATTCGGTCTCCAACGCACATTCCATATCTACTTAAAACAACTTCGAACCTTAAGTGTGTCACCCTACGGTTCGTGAATATGCAGACATGATGGAGACACCTCTCCGATCAATAACCATCAGCGGGACCTGGAGATCCATAATGGCTCCCACATACTCAACGATGACTTTGTGATCGATAGAACCATTAACATACGAAACCAATTCCCTTTGTCACGCGATACTATACTTATCTGAGGTTTGATCGTCGGTATCTCCATACCTAGTTCTACCTCGTTACTGATAAGCACTCTTTACTCGTTCCGTGATATGTCATCCCTTGTGACCTAGTCACATGCTTGCAAGCTAACTAGACGACATTCCACCGAGAGGGCCCAGAGCATATCTATCCGTCATATGGATGGACAAATCCCAATCTTGGTCCATGCGCTTCAACACATACTTTCAGAATACCCAGTGACACCTTTATGACCACCCAGTTACGAAGCGGTGTTTGATGTCATCAAAGTACCCATCCGGTGATGGTGATTAACATAACCTCATGGTCGAAGGATTAGGTTACTATGTATTTTAAAGCTTATAGCAAACGAACTTATTGACTTGATCTTATGCTATGCTTACTACGGGTGTGTGTCCATCACATCATTCTCCTAATGATATGATCTTGTTATTAACGACATCCAATGTCCATGATCAGGAAACCACGATCATCCATTAATTAACAAGCTAGTTTAACAAGAGTCTTACTAGGGACCCTTTTATGTTTACAAAACACACAAGTATTAATGTTTCCGGTTAATACAATTATAGCATGGGATGTAAACATTTATCATAAACATAAAGATATAATAATAACCACTTTATTATTGCCTCTTGGGCATATCTCCAACAGTCTCCCACTTGCACTAGAGTCAATAATCTAGTTAAAAAACTTGTGCATTCAACACCTATGGCTTTCTGGTGTTGTATAGACACTATTGCTAGTGGTAAACATAATCCTCGGATCTGACACTTCCAGGTCCGTGTGTATTTGCATGTCCTTGCGTCTCTACGCATTACTCATTCTCCAATGAGATGGCATTGTATAAATTTGGTCCTTTGGTGAGACCTTTAGTTCCTTGGGGTTAAATTATGTTGATACAATTGTCATACAATGTATCTTCATAGTATTATCCCGCTATGAACCACACCTAGTTTGATAACAAACTACTTAAACAAATGCCCTCCTTTGCTGCTACTATAGCAGTTATATACTTAGCCTTTTGTTGTAGTATCCGTCACAATATCTCAACTTTGGAACTCATCCAAATCCATCATGGAACATCCTTTCCATTATATTATGCCACCCATAGTCTAAATTGAGATAAATTTAATTTGTATCTTGTGACAAAACTAGTATCAATGTAACACTTTACAGTGAACTACCTTTAACTATTTGTCACTTATACATGATATATTCTTAGTTCTTCCAAAGCTCATAAGAATATCTTTACTATTGTCCAATGATCATCTTATGAATCATTCTGGTATATGCTCATAACATTTAGAGCATAGGACATATCTGGATGTGTACATCTCAAAGAATGATTGATCAAAATATTCTTGTGATTTCACCAAGTGTCAAAACACTTGAATCTCGTGTCAACACACTTGAATCTTGATTTAGTCCTTTCCGTGCGTCAAGAACCTTTCTTGTTGTTTCCATATTGAACTCATTGAACATCTTATCTATGTACATTTGGCAAAACCATATTAGCGCCTCAAACTATCCATATAGACATTGATGCCTAATTCTTGAGTTATGCCTAAGTCTTTCATCGAATTGAAATTCTTAACCTGTGTCAATAAAAGATACATTATTTCTAATCAACAATATGTCTTTCACATAATGTATTAGAAATATGTCTTAGCACTCCCACTTAATTTCTTGCAAAATTCAAACATCTTCATCGTATCTGAAGATTCCAACTCCGTGATGCTCACTTCAACCATTGAAGTTTTGCATACTCTTTTAGCATCCTTTGAATTAACAGAACCCTTTGGATCGTGTCATGTACACGTCCTAGGTAACCATTCTATTAGAAGAACTTGTTTTGTTTGTTCAACTACCATATACCAAAATATATGTAGTGGTTGCTACATTAATCCGTCCAGACTAAATATCGATATGAAAGATCAAATCTTATCATAGTCAATTCCTTGAAAATTGTCGTAAACTCTTTCCGACATGTCGACTATTTCATAGATTTGAAACATCCATGTCTATTTCTTTATAGATCCAAACACGATCGATAGGCTTCACGCCTTTTCGGAGGGTCTTCTAAGTTCAGAAACTTGATTTCTCGTGTATGGATACTCTCACGGATTCCATGACTTCAAGTCATTTTATGGAGTCAGGGCCCATCATCGCTTCTTTGCATGTAGTCGGTTCATCATTGTCAAAACAATAATGACTTTCTTATCAAATCTTACTATTTGATTCTTACCGACCCACACGGTTCTATAGGAACTCTAATCTCCGAGATCACACCTTTTGTAATCACGAGAGCCATGAGCATTGTGGCCGCCACCGGGACACTTTCCGGCGCTGCGCTACTTAGCACATATAGCTAAGGTTCAACAACCTTATCAAAGTTCTATTGTCCATCACATCATTCTCCTAATGATATGATCTTGTTATTAACGACATCCAATGTCCATGATCAGGAAACCACGATCATCCATTAATTAACAAGCTAGTTTAACAAGAGGCTTACTAGGGACCCTTTTATGTTTACAAAACACACAAGTATTAATGTTTCCGGTTAATACAATTATAGCATGGGATGTAAACATTTATCATAAACATAAAGATATAATAATAACCACTTTATTATTGCCTCTTGGGCATATCTCCAACATTGAGCTCTCTCCGAACGATATGATCGAGATACCCACTCGAGAGCCTCTGTTGATGGTACGGCTATCTATCCTAAACCCGGTCAACACGAGACCGGCAAAAGGGAAAAACCTATCAAGAATACCTTTGCCTTGAGCATCCATTGGCCTTGTCTTCATCGATCCATAAACACCGAGGATGGCAAGCACCAAACATGAGATCTTCTCGGGAAGACGCATTTTGAGCTGGCACAACACATCTTCTTCAACATATCTTCCACCTTAGAGCCAACACATACTCCAAGCGATGCCAATGGACAAATCCTACAAGTACAACTTAATACACACATTAGTCCATAAAGATTGTGATTAATTACTAAAACCACACATAGGGGCCCACATGCTCTTTCAATCTCCTCCATTTTGGTAATTGATGACAATCCCTTTGAGAGGGTTTATATAATGAATTTAATGAATAAAATGGTAGCACCAATATCAAATACTACATAAGTATGTGATATTGGTACAACCACCATATATAGAGAAAACTCCCCCACAATCTATGCATGTGTGATGAACTTGAATTTCATTGCATATATTGCCAATCAATATCATTGGTGGAGTTTCCTATATATATCACATGCTAAGAAACACAAAGACGCAAGAGCATGAAAGGAAAATGCTTAAGAACAAACTCAAAGCAAGAACCAAATTCCCTTAAACCCTATAAAACTTATCCCCCATTGGCATCGATTGCCGAAATAGGTGACAAGTTCTAGAAGACAAATATAGTGATAGTTCCACCAAAGATGTGCATTCGCACAAATCCAATGATGAATACTTGGGAGGAAGTAAAACTATATTGAGGACCCAAAGATTACCAAAGAAATAAAAAATAAGCATCAACACGTGACGCAAGCAACCATAAGATCCAAAAGAATCAAATGTAAACAACAAATGATACCAAATGAACAAAATAAGATGTTATGATGAGATCAAAGGTGTGATTTAAATGAAAATAGGGAAGCTCCCCAAGATTTGTGCACAAATAGAATAGTTTCATTTGAATACATCATGCACAAATATGGAATCCTTGCTCCTCCATAAGCATTTAAAACACAAACAAAGAGAAAGAAGACAAATGAACATTATTAAATGAATTAGAGGAGCTCCCCAAAGATTATGCACCAATTATAATAATTATATTGGGGAACAAGGTGCATGATCATGGAATCCTCACTCATCCATGTTAATTTAACAATACAAGGCATGAGAGAAAAAAAATATGAGTGCCCAAAGATGCAAACAAGAGAAACAAGCACTCATAATCAAATAAATTTGGAAGCCACCGAAGAATCAAAAATAAATAAAAGGTGGTATCCAAGAAATAAAAATCTTCAACAAAAATTATATTCTCTTATGTGTATAAGTTTCTAAGTGGAATGCATCACAATGACATATGTCCACAAGAAACATGCACACATAAAGAAGATACACAAGAAAGCACATGAAATCCAATATGAAGTCATAATATAAACCAATAAGATTTTTGCTTATAAGCATGGCCAAAGGCATAAATTTATCTTATTGTTCATTAATGAACTTCCAACACAAACACACTACATATATTACAACAATCACCAATGGAAAAGGGGATGGTTGGAATATATGGAGAAAGGCAACAAGTATCAGAAAGGAAAAGACAACTAGCAAAATCTCACTATTGCACATGAGAGAAATTGAGGAAAGGATAGGCAATAAAATTGTTAGATTGACATATTTGGGATTGGTGGATCATATGCATGATTTTTAATAGTCCCACTAATATGTACTCATCTCAATTTACACACAATTGCAATAGGAGGATCTCTTAAAACCAAGGCTAGAACCATAATAGATACAAATACACAAATTCATGCTAGAAGGCAACCCACACATGGTTTGAAGCAAGATATATAAGCATGAGAGAGAGATACTTTCTACCGAGATATAATTGGTAGGATGTAGAGGATATGAATTCGTAGATCATCCTATAGCTTGACTCCAATTTGCATGAATGCACCACTTCTTCAAACTTTGAGAGACAAGGATCCAATATATCTCCAATGTACCTAAAACACATTAAGTACAAAAATGGTTTCCAAACATACTGGGTCCAAAGTAGTTAGTGACACTACAATACATAGGAGAGACTCCACATAAATATGTGCATATTAATATGAAATTGAATTTCATGCGCATCTTAGCCATTTAGGATTTGGTAGAGTTTCCCCTATATATTGGATCTAAGAAAGCAAGCATGCCATGAAATAAACATGTAAAGAATATGCATGCACAAGGATTTCAAGAACCAACAAGTAGATGCAATTTGACAAAAACACCAAGTTAACCGAGATGGCACACACAAGAGTGTGGCATGACAAAAGGTGTCCAAATTGTATCAAAGAACCAATTAAACACATGAATGACCATAAGTTCAACAAATGAACAAGGAAAAATCCAAAGAGCAAAAGATAGATAAAACACACATGCTCGAGGATTTATCTCATTCTAAAAGGTCAAAACATGAAACAAGGAATGAGACAAGACTAACTCCCAAAAGAGCAAGGTTCCAACACATAACCAAACTCTCACACTTTTCATGATGGCACAAAATACCAAAACGAAAAGATCGAACTTCCAAAAACATAAAACATGATATGGATCAAAGCAAGAAGCATAAATAGGTGTGTTCTAAATAATATAGGAGAGCTCACCCATAAGTAGTACATTATTTAGGATTTTTGCTTTTGAATGCAACATGCACACAAATGAGATCATCACTACTAATTATATTAAATAAAACACAAGAGTATACCAATAAACTAAGAGGGTCCATAAGAGGCAAGGAAATCTTGGGAGAAGCACACAACAATTTCTTGGCCAAAGATAGGACAAATATAAACCAAGGCCAAAGTGAATATGATCACAAGATTATACCATATAGGTTACTAATTATCCAAGGACAAGAAGTAATAGGAATAATTTTCACAAGGTAGCTTACAAAGAAATCCAAGATCATATTCACAACAAGAAGCATATAACAAAATATAAGAATTAAACTTGATGCTTCAAAAGAGATTCTTGGTAGCTTCCAATAGTCACACAATCACTAGTGATTAGAGTAACTTGAAGATAATGGTTTCCACGAGGATAGAAGGATCCGAATATGAGGAAAACACATACCAAGAAACACTCTCACAAACAAGATCCAAAGGATGGGAGGCAAAGCCATTCAATAAAAATTGAACTTGTTTGTGCAAATGTGTCATATAGGAGCTATATAATTCAATATCAATTCTAAGTGACACAACCTCGAATTTTCACATTTTCTAGGTTTTTAATATGCACTAAGCATATGACTCCCCCATAATGTGATACACAATAAATCTCAACACGAGGCAAAGGAATACAAATAGAGATAATTAATGGACATTATAGAACTTAAATTTCTCATGGGAATCATACCACATAGAGACTAGATAATATTGATAAATCACTACTAGGTGGTATTTCTCATGTACACACATTTTTAGGATTGTGAAATGCCAAAGCATAACACTCCCCCAAAATGGGATAGTCCATTAATCTCTCACAAGAGCCAAATAAGATACCAAATATAATCCAATCATAGATCCAACACAAGAAACACTCATACATGGTGTGCAAACCAACAAACACAAATATACTTGATAACTCAAGATAATAAAGTGGTAAGCACAACATATACAACAAACATGCAAGGTACAAAACCAACACATGCACAAGGGGGCGAGTAACTTTCAATGTAATGAGTTAAGCATATGTTACCGCAAGAAGGAACATTGGAAATAATATAGAGGCAATATAATACACATGAATTGTCTTGACAAATATAATATATGAAGATCCCTCAATTCTTCATGATGAAGCCAAGTCTCCATTGTCCTCCAAAAATCACCTATTGATCAAGTTTTGGCTTGTTGGTCCCAGCCAAGTTGGGTCCTAAGAGGTTAGTCACAATAGGCTTGGCAACCCAAATGGTTCTTTTCTTGACACCACTTTGGGTACCAATATATTTGGCAAACACATTGCCAACCTCATCCTTACGAAGAGAATAATCATCATAAGTTAAGATAGGATTGGATGAGGAGGTACCACTAGTTCATGATGAAGAAACGTGCCCCTTCTCACGACAAATGTAGCAAGTTCTTGTCTTGCTAGCTTTCTTATTAGGTGATTCCACAACTTGAGGAAGAGCTCAAGTAGTCCTCTTGGGAATACGTCCATCTACCACTTGAGGTAGAGCTTGAGGCCGCTTCCCTTGTTGCTTCACACCAAGAGGCTTTTTCTTTGATGGGCAAGATCTAACATGATGCCCTTCTTCCTTGCACTTGAAGAAAATGATGTTGGCCGGATACTTCACTTGAACTTGGACATTCTTCTTGTTACCCTTTTTCTTCAACACGCCAGTGGACTTGTTCTTGATATTGGATTTGAATCCAAGTCCACTCTTGTCATTGGGGGATTTTTGCACACTCAAGATGTGGTTGAGTGTGGCCTTCCCTTTATGACCCTTTTTCAAGTCATTCCTCAAAGAAGTGACTTGAGCCTTGAGCTCTTTAATTTTCTCTACATGGTTAGTGTCAACAACAATAGTAGAGGAACTAGATGCAACATTGTTAGAGCAACAAGGCATGGGATGTAATTCATCACAAGATATAGCATGGTTATGAGATGATGAATTACAAGGACTAGCACATGGCAATATGACACTAGGAGTGGATGTAGTGAAAATGTCCACATGAGGCCCACTAGATGTTACCTTTGACAAAATGGCCTCATGAGCTAACTTTAGCTTATCATGGGAGACTAGAAGATCCTCATGTGAGCTTGAGAGCTTAACATGAATTTCTTCTAATTTCCCATAATTGCTAGTTAGCAAAGCAAGTTGAGCCTTTAGCTCAACATTCTCCTTCAAAGTCGATGCTTCACAAGAAATAGAGTTAGTAGCACAAGCATCATTATTAATAGCAAGAGGTGAGGTCAACTTTGCAAGCTCTTTTGAATATGAAGCTTTAAGTTGCTCATGCGACTCGGTGAGTTTGATAAGCTCACTGTTAACGACCCGAGAGCCATTTTCGAGGTGCTTAAAATCCTCAACAAGTTTAGCATAGGCAACTACAAGTTCATCATTTTTAGTTTTGAGAGAATATGCCACCACAAGTTCTCTATCATGGTTTTCCTTTACTCTAGATAATTCTAGAGTAAAGGTCTCCTCAAGATATTCCTTGGTGGTTTGTTCTTCTTCAAGGGAGCTTTGTAGATAAGTAATCTCATTAGCCTACTCACGCTCATGTTCATTCTTTTCAAATATGATATTTTCTTGCTCCTCAATAAGTTTCTTGCCTTCAATAGCACAAGTCAATATTTCAACAAATTTGGAGGAAGCAATTTTATTTCTATGAAGAGCAGGAAAGACAATCTCTCCCATCTCTTGAATGGAGGCAATATCATAATCAACTAGATGATCATCATTATTATCACTCTCAACATCATCATCATCATCAACATTATCATGGGAAGCAATGGGATCCAATGAGGTTACCTTTGTTCCCTTAGCCATAAGGCATATATGAGAACCGGAAGAAGGTGATGATGAGATTGCATTTGTAGCTCCATTCAAAAACTTGTCTTAGCCCACATAATCTTCGGTTTCCTCTACATGGTTAGCAACACAAGTACTAGAGAAAATAGAAGAACTTCTATTATGGAAACAAGACAAGGCAAGCATATCATCATGTGATTTATTCAAGCCATTTCTACATGATATGCAAGGACTACCAACACTAGCATATGAGGAATTTTGAGTGCTACAAGTGTAGGAGTCCAAAGATAGATCATTGCAACTAGATAGAGATGAAGGATTACACATAGTATGCACACTATCCAAATTGCAATTTCTATCACCACTCACCATATCATTACCTTGTGAATAATCACATGTAGGTGAAGTGGTAGAAGATGATATCTCATCGCGGCCAGAGGTGGAGGGAAAACAATCATCCTCAATAATGTTGGACACACCATATTTATCTTCAAGCTTTGTCCAAATATCATGAGCACTCCGATAAGGCATGATTGAAGAAATAACTACATTGCTTACAACAAGTAAAAGCATTTTAGTAGCTAGAGCATCTATATAAGAATTCATCTTCTCCTCTAAAGATTCGTTTTGGGGATCCATAGGAGAAGAGGAACCCATTTATAGAATTCCCTCAATAGATGGGTGAATGTCCCGAAAATAATCTAGCATGCGAGATTTACAAACATCATAATTTGTGCCATCGAATATATAACAGGAATTGTGCACTACTCCACTATACGACATCTTTACTCTCAAGGCGGTGAAGCCTAAAAGAGAGAGACCTCGCTCTGATACCAATCGAAAGATCACGGATGTCGCCTAGAGGGGGTGAATAGGCAATTAAAAGTTCTATAAGATGGGCTTAACAAAGGCGGAATAAAACTAGCGTTTTCTTTTGTTAAGCACAAAGCCTAGATATACTAAGGTTCACCTATGTGCACCAACAACTTATGCTAAGCAAGACAAGCAACAATATGATAGCAAGATAATTACCTCAAGCACGATGGCTATCACAATGTAAATTGCATAAGTAAAGAGCTCGGGTATAGAGATAACCGAGGCACGCGGGGACGACGATATTTTACTGAGTTCCTCCCAACAAGAGAGTACGTCTCATTGGAGGGGTGGGCGGTACTAAGACCACCAACGCCACCAAGGCCTCACCATATTCTCTCGAGCACCTACCACACGGGCAAGCACCCGTTCCACTATGGGACACTTAAGGGTGGTCACCGAACTCGTACAAGATTGGGGCTATCTCCACAACTTAATTGGAGGCTCCTAATAATCGCCACCAAGGCCTCAATCTTGGGGGAGCTTCACAACTTAATTGAAGACCCCAAGAACACGCCACAAAGTCCACACAACCGTCTAGGGTTCCAAGAACCCAAGAGGGACAAACAACAATGAATATCACCGAACAAATCCTCCGGAGAGAACACACACCAATGCACCAAATGCAAAAGGCAAGAACACCACAAATATGCTCCACAACTTCACTCTCAAATTCCAACAAGGCTACTAAAGCACTTGGGGGAATAAGAGAGCAAGAACACAAAAGGGGAACACAAAAAGCCCCAAAGATTCACTCACAAAGAGTGGATTTGGTTTGGCCAACTTGTAGATCTAGATCTCCTCTTTCTTCCCCTCAAATATTGGCAAGAATCATTGGAGGGGTGTGAAGAAATCAAGCCAAGGAATGTATCAAAGAGTAGGCAAAGCTTGAAGAAAGAAAGAGGAAGAAGCACTAGTCAAAAAGCAAAAGAGGCTTTATATAGAATGGGGCCAATGCCTTGCCCGTTGGGGCAATCTACAGGGTGGGCCGGTAGTACCGGTCCAAACCGGTAGTATCAAACCCAATCCCACCAGCACCAGCGAGCGATGAGGAGCAAAGGGGATCGAGGCATCCCAGCGAGCGAAACCAGCGGCAGCGCGCGTGATGCGTCAGGGCGAGCGACACGCGGGCTGGCGAGCGGGAGCGGCTGCGGCGCAGCTGGGCTGGTCCAAGCTAGCAACGCGCGCATGCGCGGCGACTAGCGGGAGCGAGTAGACTAGCGGCGGCTGGGCCGGCCCACGGGGCGCGAGCGAAGGGACGTAGGGCGATGCGAAGCAGCGCGGGAGGGAGCGGCAAGGCAAGCGGCAGTGCGGCTGGGCTTTGCGGGGAGCGAAGGAAGCAGCGAAGTTGGCGGGGCCTAGAAGAAAAAGGGGCGGCCGGTACTACCGGCCCACCCGGGCGGTAGTACCAGGCCGAACCGGTAGTGTCGATCGGCGGTGCCGGGCCAGGCAGAAGGAGGAGGCTGCGGCTCAAGGGTGGGCGGTACCGAGCCCGGTAGTACCGCCTGGCCCAACAGATATTTTTCTTTTTCTTTTTAAATACAAAAGGCAAATTCAAATTGCGATAACTTCTGCTAGGAGACTCCGACTGACCTGAAACCAATTGCGTTGGAAAGAGGACGACAAGAGCTACCCAACTAAAAGTAGAAATATTGGATATCACCAAGTGAGAATGTATCAAGTATTAACATGTGAGATACCTCACTCGGTGAGCATCTAGAAAACCGCCAAGATCAAACACGCAACAAGATATAAAAGGGGGATCCGATTTTGATGAACAAGAGCTTGTTATGAAGATTACCATAAACTCTATATATTCACATGGATAAGACAAATAAACAAACAAATTCGATGATGCAAGTATGCAAAGGTTTGAGCTCTCTCCGAACGATATGATCGAGATACCCACTCGAGAGCCTCTCTTGATAGTACGGCTATCTATCCTAAACCCGGTCAACACAAGACCGGCAAAAGGGAAAACCTATCAAGAATACTTTTGCCTTGAGGATCCGTTGTCCTTGTCTTCATCGATCCATAAACACCGAGGATGGCAAGCACCAAACATGAGATCTTCTCGGGAAGACGCATTTTGAGCTGGCACAACACATCTTCTTCAACATATCTTCCACCTTGGAGCCAACACATACTCCAAGCGATGCCAATGGACAAATACTACAAGGGCATAGGATGGTGCAAGGTTTGGTTGGGAGGGCATGGTTTAACTTAAACTTTGTGAGGGATCGTTCTACTTCTATCATCTAAGCATGCATAGTAGTAAAACGTATAAGAATAGCATTCACATAGATGTGATACAGTATGGCCCATTTTCGCATGGTGATCTCCATCGCCATAGAACCTGTCCACCATGATGATCTCCATCTTCATGCTCTATGTGAGCCATCCTCCAAGTGATGAGTTCTCCAAGAACTAATACAAGCTATTACTCCTAACATCTAGTAATCAAAATTACATTGTATTGGGATCATCACAAGTTGGCACGCAGGCCATTACAATAATTGACAACACATATGGCTCCAGCCGTGTTGCCCAACTCACGACACGCAGGTCATGAAAAATACATACATGCATCACATACATTTTTGGGCCATACTGATCACATAAATCATGCAAAAACAAGTTGTGCATAGAATCGCATTCTACCGGATCATGTGAAATCGTACCACCTATGAACCTTAACGAGATACAAAAAGGGGGCTACGACTAAGGGGGGTCTAAGGGGTCTCCCCCTGCGGGGTTCGAAGGGGCAGCACCCCTCGCGGTACCTTTGTGAAAAATGAGAGATCAAATCTATACAATTTTCTTTAAGGATTTTGATCGGCAAATCCAATTTACCATAAACCGACCATAGTTCCGATTCGACCAAACTCCTTTGATCACGGTACATCGATTCAGATCTAATTCCCGATTCGATCAATCATATTGATCTTCGCGTGATTCAGAAGGATTTATGTGTCACTGTCTACCCCGATGGCGGAAACCGACCAGTAGGGGTAAGTCGTTCGACGACCTTAGAATCACGATCACGGAAAGTAAGATCATAGATCAATCCAGAAACACCGCCATACAAATGATCATATCATTCATATCAATCTACATATCACCATATGCAAACTTCCCGAACCTATGACTGAATAGCATCGGCTCTGATACCACTGTAGGGTTACGGGTAGGCTACACTAGCGTAAAATCAAAATTTTCTACCGCGTCAACCAGGAATACTATTGTCATAGATCACGGGATTACCGCTAGACGCGCAGGTGCGGAACTCGATGAAGCACGTTGCGGCAGTGTAGATGTTCTACGTCTCCTCCTCGTCCTCGTCCCACGAGCAGCTCCCCTTTGCGCGGCTCGTCCAAGTGCTACAGATGCAGCACCTCCGAGGTATCCACACGTCCGGAGTGGAAGCCATCACACGCCAGACTGCTAGGTCTGCGCGTGCAACACAGGCGGAAGAGGAGTGGCGGCTGGGTGGAATGCTCTCACCTTTTCAGCTCGCCTCACTCCCTCTTATATAGGCATCCCTGGTGGGCTTCTACATTAGCAGCCCATTAGCAGCCTAAGCCTGGTCTAATTCGGATCCAATCCTCATTAGGCTTCCAGCCCCTAAAGTGTGACCTATAGGTTCATACACGTATAGACATGACGCGAGTACACTTACTCCGTCAATAGTTGGTAGCGGCCTCTAGCAAGACGTGCCAACTCCTAAACGCATATAAAGATCATTCGGACGAACCATCACAAGGTTGAGTACATGTCTTTCCCTTTGCCTCACGATATTTGGTCTAGCTCTAAGCTGACCTCTCTTTCTCGATACTGTGATTCAGAATCCCTTTACTAGGTTAACTTTTAACCATATGTAGCACGGCCATGCATTTCTGGATCCGATCACTCGAGGGGCCCAGAGATATCTCTCTCAAGTAGAGAGGGGCAAATCCCATCTTGATTGACCGATGCCTTGCAGCATGTATTAGGACAAACCCGAAAGCTACCTTTATAACTACCCAGTTACGGAGTAGTGTTTGATAGCCCCAAAGTAGGTCGATCCACATCTCAAGTACATGCGACAATCTCAGGTCTAAGGACAAAACGTACACGATGTGTAGAGAGAGCTGCAAGTATTATTGCTAGTCTCATGTTGGGTCAGTCCAACCCCATGTTCATAACATGTGTCCACATCATTGGTTTGACATCTCTATATCAATGACTTGCGAAACATAGTCATTAACCAATCGATGTGCTAGTCTAATATTCACGTGTGTCCTCGCATGAACTCCGACTAGGGACAATTATTAGATAACCATACAAGTAAAGAGTTTCACAAACAATTCACATAATTGCCAATCAATACAAGTTGCCTGGTATATGGATATTCAAGGAACATTATAATAACTCATGGATACACATGAAATACAATCATCTCTATGATTGCCTCTAGGGCATATTTCCTTCATGGATCCCGGTCGTTTCTTTTACATACAATCTACAAACTATTTACTGCTTTGTGTTTACTTTCTGCAAACTATTACTTCCTTCCATTCGATACGTTTAATCCTTTGTTTTCAGCAAAACCGGTGAGATTGAAAACCTCATCGCAAGTTGGGGACAAAGTTCTGTGGTTGTGTTGTGCAGGTCTCCACGTTGCTACTAGCACCGATAGTGCGCAATGTCAAGGCTCAGCTAGCAACACCTTTGGGGTGTTTCCTTGCTCCTACTGGTTCGATTAAACCTTGGTTTCATAACTGAGGGAAACTTGCTGCTGTGCTCATCATACCTTCCTCTTGGGGTTCCCCAATGAGCTCTACATCAACACTGAGCCATCACACTGCACCATCCTACACCCCTGCCCATTCCACTAGCTCGTTGTACCGTCCTCGCCGGAGACGCCAACCCATCCTGCTCGGTCGCCTCGTTGGT
The DNA here is from genome assembly GCA_910589775.1 of Avena eriantha. Taxonomy (NCBI): domain Eukaryota; kingdom Viridiplantae; phylum Streptophyta; class Magnoliopsida; order Poales; family Poaceae; genus Avena; species Avena eriantha. Next base: position 291,201,859 of record OU342745.1, on the reverse strand, counting down.
GTATAAATAGAGGGCCTCTCTACCCAAATTCTCCACACCACTCGACTCCCCACCTCTCACTGACCTTACCCACTTCTCCCTGGAGCAAGGCGAGCACCACCATGTCGGAATTGCACCGGAGTCCGCCGCTACTGGAGGAGAAGGGTGTCAGCGATTCCGACCACCCCAAGCTCCACCATGACCGTGCCTCGCCTCGCCTCGCCGTCGTTTGCCCCTGTCGCCGACCCTAGCTGGAGCCTAGGTGAGCCCCACGATACCCCCACCACCACGCTAGGTCACATTCCTTGCCAGAGCTGTTTGTCGTCGACGATGACGCTCGGCCGTTGGATTAGAATAGGATTGCATGGTCTAGATTCACTGATACCGTTTCGCGTTAGATGAGTCGCTGACCAGTGGGTCCACGTTATCAGCAGCCCGCTGCGCCGCGGAGTGCCACTGGGCCGGCCCGTTTAGCTTTCCTGCCCAGGCCTAGAAATTCAAATATGGATTTTCCTTTTTAGTTGAAATCCTATTATGTGCCTAGATTCAAAAATCAATTTAGAGAGTTTCACTGAACCAAATTGCATGATTCAATTTTTTTTAGAAAGACAATTAAAATATATATCCAAGCACGTTGGATTTAAATCAATTGGAGTTAGAGATCATATATAGTATAAATAACAAGGCAAAGACTTTTGTAACTTCAAACATTTTTCAAAAATCAACCATAATAGCTTTTGAGTTGATTCCAACTCTCAAAAATCCCATTTGACAATATCTATCTGAATATGTAAAAATTAATTTAGTTTTACATGCAGTGACTTTGGGCTGGTACCAAAATGATGCTATTAGGGTATTTCTAGTCACTTTAAATCTATTAAATGATAATCTTAAACTTTATAAAATGTGACCAACCCTTTTAAATCACATTCCCATGTATTAGAATATGTGGTGATGACATATGTCCACATGATCCCATATTTTAATTGTAGAATATTAAATCTTAAGTATTTTCAATGAGTAGAAATTACTTTTCTAAAATAAAATAAATAAGACTAAGTCTTTATTTCATATGATGATTGTGATGATGCTAGATCATCAAGTGTGAACCTTAGTGTGCTAAATAGAAGTAGTTAAGTATTTTTTTTGTGATTGTGTACCTCGTATTCATTTATAGACGATAGTACCAACCTGGGATACGAGGAGGAGGAGTACTACCAAGAAGAAGACAAAGAAAACTTGAACCACTTCACCAATCAAGGCAATCCATCACTACTAACAAGCTAGAACCATGCAAACTAACACTTGCAAGTTTCATAACCTAAGCAAGATGCATTAGGCATGCTTGGTTATCCAATTCTGATTATACCAATCCCAAGTTTTACTTGCAAGCTTTATTATTTTACTTTACCCAAGTTCTTTACTTTTAGTTAGTGCTTTCTGAGCATTGGAAAATTTAGTACAGATAGCATAAAAATTATAAAACTGGGCCTAACTAGTTATACTTATATGTCATTCCATGGCATGAGATTGGAGATTAGCACCCCTCATTAGTGAACACTCTTAACTATAGTGGCTAGTGCTAAGCATAAAAGTTGATCACTCTAGATGGGAATACTTGGTGAAAATGATTATGAAAACCTTGGAATGAGGATTCATTCTATTGAAATGTTTTGACATGTGTTGAGAAACACAATGGTTTGATGATGAAAATGTTGAGGCATGAACCTTAGCCCTTTATAAAAACTGACGGTGGCGATACCATTCCAATTTTACCATACAACCATAATACCTGAATTGGGTAGGGCTTAGCCGGAAGTTTATATGCCTTAGTATGGGTTCCCTTGCGGAAGAGGTTGATCTAAGGCTACCTCGTGCTGAATGTCCACCTATGTAGTGCCCAGGATGGTAGATGGCCATGGCTAGGAGGCCAAGCTCATAGGGGAGGTGCCTATACTAGAGTGTGTAATTGAAAGGTTATGATTGATTATCCGCATACTAAGTATGATGATTCAGGGTTATCTCTGACGGATGTATCGAATTTTGTGGTGAAAGAGTGCCACGTCTACAGAGTGTCAAACTCTTTGAATAGCCACGTCCGTGGTCATGGACAGTTGGAGTGGCCATACTGTTCCGTCGTCAGATGTTTTCAAAATGACTTGTGAAATGATTTGTGACTTTGACTTGACCACAACAGTGTTGTGACTATGAAAACTAAGTTCCCACTTAGGTTATTTAGAACATTAAATTAGCTTTCTTTACTTCTGAACTCAGCTTAAGTTAAATCTAGCTTTTACAAATAAACCTAGAGCTTAGTATTCCTACTAGAACTACCTTACTTGTTAGTGATAGTTTGCGAGTACTTAAACAGTACTCATGGATTTGTCCCTGGCTATTCCCGTGGCCAGACTATGAGGAGGACTACCAGGATGATGGACAGCAGGATGTCTACGACAACTAGGATCATCTCCCATTGTCAGCATTGCCTGTGAATCTGAAGATGGATCCCCCACTACGTTTACATTCCGCTGCTTGATTTGTATTAAGACTAGATCATGAGATCCTTTATTTGTAAGACCTCATTATGGTTTGTAATGGATGATGTACTGTGATATCAATCTGTTATGTCTCGCAAAAATGGTAATCCTGGGATTGCGAGGTATGGCATAACAGGCGTCTGGGATTAAAAATCCGGGTGTTGACAAGTTGGTATCAGAGCCATCCTAACCATAGGAGACCCTAGTTAGAATGGACGTCCGAACAAAAACTTAGTTTCAAAAACAAAGGAAGTGAGTATTTATGAAAACCTATTCCGACTCTTATCCTTGAGATTCTTTCAAAAAAATCATGTTCCTCAAAACTTCTTACATTCTACATAAAAATTGATACACTTGATCACCTCACTAACTTACTCATCCTAAATTCTTATAGATGGAAGTTCAGTATTGCAAGTTCTACCAGTTGGGCAACGAAGGCCAACTGATCTTTGAGAGGGATCTCGATGCACTGCCAGAGTATCTTGAGCGCCCGCATCCGGAATTCTTTGGTGCCCAACTCAAGGAGTACCTAGGAGGAGATCTATAATGGCTGATAGTTGCAGATCTTAGAGGCAAGATGGAAGCACCCATTTCTGAGAAGATTCAATTCACCGTGCGAGAGAACAACTGGCTAGATGGATTAGCTAGGGCTATGCATGAAGCTCTTGCCCGCCTGTGTGGGCAAAACATCAACTTGATCCAGGGAACTCGCTTTGCGCACTATGCAAGGCATGATTCTATGGGAATGCCATTCGAGATGCCAAGTCACCCAGAGATAAAGCGCCAAGTGGAAAACCTTGACTTCCTGTTGTATGATAGGCAGAAGGAATTGGACAATGCTCGAGCCTAAGCCAGCCACAACCTTGCCATTGCTGCCAAGAAGGACCAGACTCTCGCCATGCTCGTCAAGGATCGCAAATCACTTCGTCGTCAACGTGAGAAGAAGGATCGCACCATTGCTCGTCTTTGCAAGAAGGTGGCCGACCTCGAGAAGACCATCCGTGAGTAGGAAATCCATCTTGAAGCAAAGGAGGAGGAGGAAGGTGAAGATATCCAAGGAGATATTTACTCTTACCTCAGTGATGACAACGATTACCTGGAGGATTATGCCATGGAGTTCCACACTGATGATGATGATTCCGACTTCATCAATGATCAGTAGATGCACCTGATCGCTACCGTAGGAATGAGTTGTATCGGTCCCATTGTATCGTAGTTTCACAGAATGGTTCTTAAAACCATGTGTTTTCCATTTGTGTGTGGTGTGTGTTTGTATTGTGTGTTTGAATGAATGAATGAGAAGAAGTGTTAGTTTGCAAAATCTGAGTCAAACTCAAAGTTTAAAGCTTTTTGAAAACAAAACCATGAAACTTAGAAATTTCCCCTTATCTCATTACCTATCTCAATCTTCAGATGACTCGTGGAAACCAAGGAGGAAGCAGCTCATCGCAGGACCCGATGTTGCAGATTCTGCAAATGCTAGTTTTCGACCGTGAAGCTAGTAGAGCCGAATGCCAAGTTAATCTAGCCACCCTGCAACAGATAGCTTAGATGGCCCACAATAATCAAGGCCATGGAAACCAGGATCACCATGGATCCAAACTCAAGAACTTTCAGAATACCAATCCCCTATCTTTAGCAAGTCTGAAGACCCGTTAGATGCGGATGACTTGCTGCAAACCATGGAAAACAACCTGGAAGTCGCAGGAGTTGATGCTAATGAGAAGGTACTGTTTGCCACCCACTATCTAGCAGGAGATGAAAGAGCCTGGTGGAATAGCACTCGTACCATGAACCATGGTCAAGTGATGACATGGGAAGCTTTCAAGATCAATTTTACCCGCACCCATGTGCCGCAAGGTTTAGTCACCAGAATGAGAGATGAGTTCAGAGAACTGAAGCAAGGCAGGATGACGGTAGTGGAGTACCGTGACAAATTTTCGTTGCTAGCTAGATATGCCCCTGACGAGATCAACACTGAAGCCAAGAAGAAGGAAAGGTTCATAAATGGATTGCATGATGAGATGCAAACGGTGTTAGTCAACATCCATTTTGAAGATCTCGAAGAGCTTGTAGATTCCGCCATCCAGATGGAAGGGAAGATCAACCAAGCCAACGACAATCGCAAGCGCAGGATGATGCACCAGAGTGGATCCAACCATGCTCAGAAGCATCACCCCAACCCGTCTGCAGGATATGCCCCAAGAAACAATAGACCCCCGATGAACCATCCAAGCTACCCCAATCATAGAGGAGGAAACTTGAAGTCTGGAGGAAACAACAACAACCCTGGCAACTCCAACAACTTCAACCATGCACCGCCCAAGTCCAACAACAACAACAACAAAACAATACTGCCCCAAGGACAGGAAGCAATGATGTGCTTGTTGCAGCCAAAGACAAGTCTCAGATTACTTGCTTTGAATGTGGAGTCAAGGGTCACTACTCCAATGAGTGTCCCAAGAAGCTTGCAGCAGCCACCAAGGCAAATGCACCAGCTCAGCAACAACGATGTGTTCAGCCCGGTCCCTAGGGAATTCGCTCAACCGCAACAGCCGTCTGTTCCACATGAATGCTGAAGAAGCCCAGGAAGCGCCAGATGTTGTGTTGTGTATGTTTTCTGTTAGCTCAGTTTTAGCAAGAGTGTTGTTTGATTCTGGAGCATCGCACTCGTTTGTTACAGAAGAATTTGCATGCACTAGTAAGATTCAACCAACCAAATTGAAGCATGTTATGATAGTTCAAATACCTAGTTCAACCACCAAAGCTAGAAAATTTGCAAGGCGGTACCTATCAGAATCCATGGGATAGATTTTTATGCCAATCTAATAGTACTTGGAACCAAAGGTTTGGAAGTAGTACTAGGAATGGATTGGATGTCAAAACATAAAGGATTGGTCGACTATGCCAAGAAAGCCATAACCATGACCAGTAGCTCTGGAGTATCAGTAGAGCATGTATCTGAAACCTTGCCCCGTCAATTCAAGTGCAACAAGAGTCTAGCCCAACCAACCATAGACCAAGTCAGAGTAGTCTATGAATACCCCGACATATTCCTAGATGAATTGCCCGGTATGCCCCCGGATCGGGATATCGAGTTCATCATTGAACTAATTCCTGGAACTGGACCCATAGCTCAGAGACCCTATAGTATGAACCCCTCTGAATTAGTGGAGCTGAAGAAACAACTTGATGCTATGCTGGCAAAAGATTTGATTCAACCAAGCGCATCGCCATGGAGATCACCTGTTTGTTTGTTGATAAGAAGGATGGAGGTAACCGTTTGTGCATGGATTACCGGAAGCTCAATGACGTCACCATCAAGAACAAGTACCCACTGCCGAAGATAGAAGATCTGTTTGACCAGTTGACTGGTGCCAGAGTGTTTTCTAAGATTGATCTTAGAACTGGTTATCATCAACTCAAGATTCGTGCAATGGATATCCCAAAGACCACTATCACCACCAGATATGGATTGTATGAGTACAATGTCATGTCTTTTCCACTAACCAATGCCCCCGCTTATTTCATGAATCTCATAAATAAGATCTTTATGAACTTCCTAGATCAGTTTGTCGTTGTTTTTATCGACGACATTCTTATCTATTCCAAGTCAGAAGAAGACCATGAGCTACACCTGAGAACCATCCTTGAAACCCTTAGAGAACATCAGTTGTATGCCAAGTTTAGAAAATGTGAGTTCTGGTTGAAGGAAGTAGGATTCCTAGGACATATTGTGTCGGCAGGAGGAGTCGTTGTCGATCCCGCCAAGATCAAAGATGTTGAAGCATGGAAAGCCCCAACCACTCAAACCCAAGTCCGCGCATTTCTTGGATTAGCGGGATAGTACCGCAAGTTTGTTGAAGGATTTTTGAGCATCGCAAGACCAATGACCCAACTGTTGAAGAAATATAAGAAGTTCGAATGGACGGACAAATGTGAAGCGAGTTTTCAAGAGCTCAAGAAGAGATTGATTTCAGCCCCAATCTTGATTATGTCGGATATCAAGAAGCCTTTTGATGTGTATGTGATGCATCCAAGATTGGTCTCGGATGTGTGTTGATGCAAGAAGGCAAAGTCATAGCATATCTGTCCCGACAACTGAAGCAGCATGAGCAAAACTATCCTACCTATGACCTTGAACTAGCAGCTGTAGTTTTAGCCTTGAAGACCTGGCGTCATTACCTTATGGGTAACCGCTGTGAGATTTATTCAGATCACAAGATCCTGAAGTATATTTTCACCCAGAAGGAGCTGAATATGAGGCAATGAGATGGATAGAGTTAATCAAGGATTATCACCTTGACATTCACTATCACCTCGGCAAAGCCAATGTGGTAGCGGATGCTCTTAGCAGATTGCCGTGTAGATTAAACACCATGATAAAAGAAGCCCAGCCAAGTTTGCATGAAGAGTTGGAGCAGTTTAGAACGGGGCTAGTTAGCAAAGGATTTTTAGCTAGTATTGAACTTCAACCCACAGTGATCAGTCAGATCAAGGAAGCCTAGAAGGGAAATGCAAGTATCAACAGAATCAAATGTCATATTGGTACAGGAAAGATACCTGGATTCACCAAAGATGAAGAAGGAGTTTTGTGGTATAAAGGACGTATCTGTGTGCCAGCAGATTCGGAGCTGAAACAAGTTATTATGCAAGAAGATCATGATACTCTTTATTCTATCCATCCCGGAGGAACGAAGATGTATCAGGATTTGAACGAGCAATTTTGGTGGCACAAAATGAAGAGAGAAATCAGAAGCTACATCGCCAAGTGTGATATTTGTCAGAGAGTCAAAGCGGAACATCAGAGACCCACATGACTGTTGCAACCATTACAGATTCCGGAATGGAAATGGGATTCTGTCGGAATGGACTTTATCACCGGTTTGCCTACTTCTAGTAGGGGAAATGACTCTATTTGGGTCATAGTAGATAGACTGTCCAAGGTAGCCCATTTTATACCTGTCAAGACTACCTACCAGAGTTCGAAGCTAGCAGAGTTGTACATTGCTAGAATTGTTAGTTTGCATGGAACCCCCAAGACCATAGTGTCAGATCGAGGAACCCAATTTACCTCAAGATTTTGGCAAAAAGTCCAAGAAGGATTGGGAACCAAGCTGAACTTCAGCACAGCTTATCACCCACAGACCGATGGACAGACTGAAAGAGTCAACCAAATCTTAGAAGATATGTTGAGAGATTGTGTTCTAGAGTATGGATCAAAATGGGAAGATTGTCTGCCTTTCGCAGAATTCTCATACAACAACAGTTATCAAGCCAGTTTGCAAATGGCCCCATTTGAGTTTCTGTATGGAAGGAAGTGTCGTACCCCCTTAAATTGGTCGCAAGTAGGAGAGAGTCAGATTTTCGGACCCGACATCCTACAAGAAGCCAAAGAGAAGGTTCACAAAGTCTGTGAGAACCTCAAGACCACCCAATCCAGACAGAAGAGTTATGCTGACAAGAGACGTAGAGACCTGACTTTCAATGTCGAAGATTTTGTGTATCTGAAAGTGTCACCTTTGAAGGGAATGCAACGTTTTTGCCTGAAAGGAAAGTTAGCCCCTAGATATATTGGACCCTTCAAGATTTTGAATCGCCGAGGAGAAGTATCATATCAACTGGAACTTCTAGAGGAGATGTCAGCCATCCATATTGTGTTCCATATCCCGTTATTTCACAAATGCCTAGAAGTTTCGGAGAAGATCGAAGTGTTCAAGAACATTGATCACCGAGCCATACATATCAACAAGGATCTGATGTATTGTGAAGTACCCATTCGTATTTTGGAAGAAGCCTTCAGAACCACCAGGACCCGGAATATCAAGTTTCTCAAGATCCAGTGGAGCAACCATACTGACGAATAAGCTACTTAGGAGCGAGAAGAATATATTAGGACTGAGTTTCCAAATCTCTTTAGTTCCTAGTTTTTCTTAAATCTCGGGACGATATTTTGTTTAAGGAGGGAAGGTTTGTAACACCCCAAAAACACTAATCAAGATTATCAAGTTCTAATCACCCAATTTTAGGGTTAACAAAAACTTTTATTCCAAAAATCTATATGAATGCATGTGTGATTTGCATTAGAGTATGATTGATTGAATTTACCATGTTTGATTGCTACAAATGATAAGAAATGGTTTAAAGATGAATACCACATCATCTAGGCCATTTACAAACAAAATCCAAAGAGAAAGAAATCAAATAAGAATAAATAAACCAAATGGTCATTTTGACCATTTTAAACCACTAGGCCACTTTAGGCGTTCCTAGAAAAGAATTTCTAACAGAAACATTTCTATTTCTTTTCACCCCTTGCTAGACCAAGTAAAAGTGTATCAAGGCCCACTTTACAAACTTACAAAAACATCTAGCAAATCAATTTAAAGGACATTTGAAAATTGAATCAAGTGTATGTGTTAAGATCACACTTTTTCAAAAACCTAACAAAACAATTCCCCTTGACCTCTCCAAGCAAACATAACCTCTCAAGCTTAATTAAATATCACTCAAAAAATTTGAATCAAAATTTCCAAACGTTGTTTCATGCGGCCATTAACACAAACACATGAACTGCACTAATTAAGCTTCTGCCTAACTTCACTGTTTAAACAGTAATTAAACGACCAATTGATCTCCCCTTAAATCCCATGTTCCCCCTGGTGTCCAGCAGCAGCAGACCAACATCCCCCTTCACCGTGTGCATAGTGGAGTGCCGCCCGCATATGGTCACCATCGGTCGACCAAGGCCAGCTCGCTCCAGACAGCCCCGGGCCCAACCAGGATGTCCAGGAGCATCGCCGCAGCCTACAGCCACCCCTGTCCAGCCCACGATCGCAACCCGACTGTGGACCACCCTAGCACCGCCACGATCTATGCATCCACGCCATGTCCAGAGCGCGCCAGTGCGATGCGCCCGACCAGCCCCGCCAGCTCGTGCCTTGCCCTCTGCGTGCATGCGTAGCCTCACCATGATCACGCCACCCTGGCAGACACCCCCGTTCGCCACCGCGTGACCCGTAGCACCCGCGCGCCGTCGAGAACGCCGCTTGTCCCGCACGGAGCACCGCACGCTCCAGACCAAACTAGACCGCCCCGTGATGTGCCCTTACTTCCGTGGGAACCGCCAGGGAGCACCGCATCGTCCTACACCCTTGCCCATGCCACTAGCTCGATGTACCGTCCTCGCCAGAGACGCCAACCCATCCCGCCTGGTCACCTCGTCGGTGTATAAATAGAGGGACTCTCCACCCCAATTCTCCACACCACTCGACTCCCCACCTCTCACTGACCTTCCCCACTTCTCCCCGGAGCAAGGAGAGCACCACCGTGCCAGAATTGAACCAGAGTCCTCCGCTGCTGGAGGAGAAGGGCGTCAGCGATTCCGACCATCCCAAGCTCCGCCGTTACCACGCCTCGCCTCGCCGTCGTCTACTGATGTCTACGCACTTCTATTCTTGTAGACAGTTGCTGGGCCTCCAAGTGTAGAGGTTAGTAGAACAGCAGCAAGTTTCCCTTAAGTGGATCACCCAAGGTTTATCGAACTCAAGGAGGAAGTGGTCAAAGGTATTCCCTCTCAAGCAACCCTGAAATCAAGATACAAGAAGTCCCTTGTGTCCCCAACATACCTAATACACTTGTCAGGTGTATAGGTGCACTAGTTCGGCGAAGAGATAGTGAAATATAAGTGGGAACAGTGATAGAAAATTGCTTGATGGCATGAAAGAGACTAAAAGCAAGCTGAAATAAAGATGGAAGCAAGCAAACATGTAACAGATCTAATTGCAAACGGTGTTTCAATGCTTAGAAACAAGGCCTAGGAATCATACTTTCACTAGTGAACACTCTCATATAAATATCTTCTCTTTTTGATACTACTCTTAACTACTCTCCGGTTGGACACTCTAATCCATGGTAGGGCTATAACAGCACTCATCAAAGTTTGCTTTCCCCATCTAGATAACCCCACACTGTCACCTTGAGCACTATATGGTTCCAACAAACACCACAATTTCATAGAAACATCCAACTCCAAATATAAATCATAACAAGTATTTGTAATATCTAGCCTAAGTGCCACCATGGTGTGCACGCTGTCACTTTCACACATATGGGGAGAGTAGAGATCTATTAAAGCACTTGAGTAGCAAGGTAGATCTACTTGATTACAAAGCTCATGATCACAATATGATCATGCATAGAGAGAGAGATGAACACATAGCTACCGGTAGAACCCTTAGCCTCAAGAGAGAACTACTCCCTGCTCATCATGGGAATCAGCAATGGTAATGGAGATGGTGGTGGAGATCGATGGAGATGGCTTCGGGGGCACTTCCCCGTCCGGCAGGGTGCCGGAACAGAGACTTTCTGTCACCTGAATCTCCCCTTCGGTGGCGGCAGCGCTGCGGAACTTTTCGTGGCTAGAGGCTGGACGATCTAGGGTTTCTGTATCAGGAGGAATATATAGGCGAAGGGGCGAGGTCGGTGGCCAGCCAGGGGGCCCATACCATGCCCTGGCGCGGCCTAGGGGGACCGGCGCCTAGGGGTGGTTTGGCCACCCTGTGGCCCCCCTTCGTCTCTCCTTCTGGCCCCATGAATCTTCCGGGTAAATAACGACTTTGGCTTTTGTCTGGTCCAATTCCGAGAATATTCATTTTCTGACTTTCTGGAACCAAAAACAGCATAAAACAGGCAACTGGCATTGTGGCTCTTGTTAATAGGTTAGTCCAAGAAATCATATGAAAAGTACTCCAAAGTGTGGACAAAACATAAGAAAGTAGATAAAACCAAACATGGAACATCAAAAATTATGGATACGTTAGCAACGTATCAACATCCCCAAGCTTAACTCCTGCTCGTCCTCGAGTAGGTAAGTGATAAAAAGAAAGAATAATTTTTGAGGTCACATGCACCATCATAAACTTGATCAAAGTATTTGTAAAACACTAGGATCATAGTACTTCAATCATAACATCAAAGACAAAGTTCTAACAATAAGGCAAAGCAACTATGTTGCAACATGAAAAGACACAAACAAAAGATTCATGAATAACAATGCTTTGCAAGACATTTGTTTGTTTCACATAAAGAAAACATAGCATAGTGGCATTCAGCTTGTCCCTCATAGAGTAGCAAACATAAATGCATAGGACACCTTCAAAGTTCATAAGAGTGACTAGATACAAATAGTTTAAAACAAGCAATATCAAAGCTATGCATCAATCAACAAGTCTTGGGACAATGCACATAGAACTAAGAATGGCCACTATGCTCTCAAAGTAGGTGCATAAAGATAGAAGGTGGAGACTCAACATAAAAGTAAAAGAAAGGCCTTCATAGAAGGAAGTAGGGATTCAAGTCTCATAAAGAGCTTCCAAAAATTATGGTTCTTTTTAGCGTTCAGCTCTCATTGCCCATATCATAAGCATCTTGAAGTTATTAAGGTTAAAGTGAACAAACTATGGAGTATATGGTTGAGAAAGTATAAGTTGGAAATCTCATGTCCCTTGAATACGAGGGCCGCTCCTCATGCTACTCAAGTTTAGTCACCGGTAAGTTCTTTTCATCGTAAGTACATGTGTATCATAGAGAACGGCCAACGGGGTACCCCTTGCCCGATGATATGGAAGAATCCCCATATCAAAATGACAAGGCAAGCAGACAACGAGCATCTCAGCAATCTTCTTATTTACCATGGGAAAATGGTGCTTTTTTCTCTCTTTCCTCTTTTCTCATCTCTTTTTTTCCTTTTCTCTTTTTCTCAATATCAGACTCTTTTTTTATAAGAAGAATGCTTCATAGATTGCTCATTATGGTTACGCTGCAGGTTTCCACCATGATTAGGCATGGATTAGACCAGCGGCCCAGGAGTTTCTCTAACACACATACATAACTCCATGGACTTACAATCTCCCCTTTCATTTCACACCGACGACATCCATAGACAAAAGAGCATCATATCATCTAGGTACAAAGTACCAGTGCAATGTTGAAAGCGTTCCCCATGACAGCATGGTTCTGCTAATCCCCAACAAATAAGTGCAAGCATATACAACATAGACGACACAATGGTTCAAGTTTATTAAGGACAAGAAAAGTAAAGTGTGCCATCAAGTTCGTCAGAGCTTTAATCACTAGTTTTCTCATAACAAGTTTAATTCGGAAGGTAAACAAAACATGAATATACTTGGAATAGCATATGCTAATTGGTAAGTATGGTGGACTCTTTGTAATAACTTGGTTTAAGGAGTTGGATGCATGAGTGGAACTCATACTTGGTTGCGAAGGCTACCAAAAGACTGGGAGCGACAAACTAAGAGAGCAATAATGGCCATAATCATGCAGAGCGACAAAACATCATTGATCAAAGCATAAAGTGATACTACAAGTTGAAAACTAAAGGATCATAAAGGCTTATGGTGACTTGAGATAGTCATAACATGGTGTGAGCATGCGCCAAGTCAACCCAAATAAAGCATCAAAGGAGAATACCACAATACTATGCTTTAATATGCTAAAACAACGCATGATTCTTCCAAGGCACATTAAGCAATCTCAATTGTTTATAACAAGTCATGCTACAGCAAAGAATATTAAACATAAATCCAAAACAATATCAAGCATGGCATGACAAAGCATAGGCCACAGTCAAAAACAAGCTCTCTTTACCACTTAAACATGAACTTTCCTACTCTTTTCCAACCCAAACCAAACTATTTGAAAACCAACGTATGAAAGAGGGGGTCCAACCAATTTATTCAGCAAACTAAGAAAACCAAGCAAACGAAAAACCAAAACGAAAACAAAAAAGAAGACGCTCCAAGAACAACACAACTGTGCATGAAACAATAAAAATGAAGCGTTTGGAAGAAACCTAAGATTTTTATTGATGAAGAAGGGGATGCCTTGGGCATTCCCAAGCTTTGATTCTTGTACTGCTTGCATCTTTCTTGGGGTGACACACGTGGCATCCCCAAGCTTGAGCTTTAGTCCATCCTTCATCTCATTACTCATTCCTTCCATACACCTGAAATTTTTCCTTCATACAAAACTTCACACAATCTTCATTAGCAACACTACTGCACTCAAGATAATAGGTATTTAGGTTCAGTTCTAACACCAATAAAACTTCCAATAAAACACAAGCTACTGTAGCACGTCCCTCAAAAAGCTCAATTCCCCAAAAGAACTAAAAAAGGAACCAACAAGAAGCAAATGCAAATAATGGCAGAAATCTATCAAAACAGACCAGCAGGTAAAGATGATTTTTTTCAAAGACCTTCTGTTGCTCAAATCAAAAAGTGTTGAACTAACAAAAGTTAGATAACAACCTGGGGCAGAAGCTAAAACATTCATGCCTCGAAAGGACGTACAAAGATTTTACACGAATTTTTACGGTGAAGCACAGAAATCTGTTTCGGGACAGCAACTTTCCCAATCATTACTTCTCTCTCATTAGAGGTTACTCTTGGCACAAAAAGCAAATAAGGAGGATAAGGAGCGGTTATTACTGAAGTAATAACTTTCAATACTCATCTAAAACTTTTGGGTTATCTCCTAATAAGTACTTTTCTTTAACGCATTTAAGTTAGGCATGATAGTTTGAGAAGATGCTCACATAAGAAATATGAATTGAAGTAAAAGAGAGCATCAAGAAGCAAATTCAAAACACATTTAAGTCTAACCCACTTCCTATGCATAGGAATCTTATAAATAAACAAGTCATGAAATCACAAAGCAACAAGCATAGTAAAGCAAAACAAGTGCAACTTCAAGACTTTCAACATAAAGAGGGGAAACTTAATATTATTGAGATGCATAAAACCATGTTTCCCTCTCTCATAATAACTTTCAGTAGAATCATGAATGAAATTAACAATATAACTATAACATGAAACATTCTTATCATGAGCCACATGCATATAATCATTTTTACTCTCCACATAAGCATAGTTATTCTTATTAATTGTAGTGGGAGCAAATTCAACAAAATAGCTATCATTATTATTCTCATCACCATAATCATCAAATATAGGAGGCATATTGTAATCATAATTACTTTCCTCCTCAATAGTAGGTGGACTGAAAATATCATATTCATCATCGCAATCGTCATATATTGGAGGTGTAGTATCATCATAAGTAATAGAATAATTATCTTCCAAAGTGTGTTCATTTGTAAACATATCATCATTGGAAGGATCATGGATAGCACTAATAGTGCAACAATTATTAATATCATCATTTTCAGAATTGGTACCAAAGAGATTTTCAATATCAAAAGAATTGTTATTTTCCCAATCATGATCACTACTATAGGTAACAGGCATAGGAACATAATCGAGTTCAGACTCATCAAAAACTATAATAGGAGCTACATGCTTAGGGGAAAATACCGTTTCCTCCCTCCTTTTACTCCTCCTTTTCTTCTTTATCTTCTTCTCTTTAGGAGGGAGAGGCTTGAAAGGAAGCTTCTCCATATACCCTAGTTTATTATTAGAGACAATAGAAGAAACTTTGGAGGATTCCTTCTTTTCATTAATAAGATCAAAACACATATTAGTCCTATCATATTTTGGTAAAATCTCATCTTCTATAATATTTTGTATGTGAGTATTTGTGTGGCAATTATCAACACAATAAAGATGACAACCATGCAGGACACTATTCGTATCAAAAGCACTCATATCTACCAAAGAGGTTTTTCTTGATAAATCTTCATATCCCAAAAATAATGTAAGTTCATCATGCTGATTAGGAGTGATCATGTCATCACAATACAAACTTGTAGTACTCATTGGATTAGAAGGGCTATTATTATGGCCTGAGCATTGAAAATTGAAATCACCCACTTCAAAGCAAAGTTCACAAATAAAAGGATAAAGGGCACAAACTTTTTTACCAAGATCATTTAAAGCCCTATACCACATTCTAGTTTTTTTCATTCCTGTGGGTGATACAATATTCTTCTTCAATTTTATTATTCTCACAAGGTCTATGTATTCCACAAAAATTAACATGCTTATAAGAAATAGTACTTTCAGAGGTTTGAGCATGTTTATTGCTATCATTAACAACAATTTAATTTTCCATGCAAGTGTCTTTAAAAGGCTCATGATACATGTCCCACTTTTCTTTAGGAGAATTAATATGAGAAGCAAAGGTTCTATAACAATCAACAAGAATTTGAGGATCAAGACCATATTTAGCACTAAGCTCTTGAAAATCAGCAGTTTCAGCGAAAGACTTAATGCAATCATACTCATAGTTTATACCTAGTTCTTTACCTTTGTTGTTATCCCAATCTTGGGTATTGCTTTGAATTGTTTCAAG
Source organism: Avena eriantha (assembly GCA_910589775.1). Lineage (NCBI taxonomy): Eukaryota > Viridiplantae > Streptophyta > Magnoliopsida > Poales > Poaceae > Avena > Avena eriantha. The sequence continues at coordinate 291,186,011 of OU342745.1, read as the reverse complement.
AAGATCCCAGTTAGCTTTAACCTCCTTACTTGTGAAGGATCCCTCTAAACAAGTATATAGATAGTCCTTGTAATGTCCTGAAAGCCTTGCATAGAAATTGTTAATAACAATATTATTGGGGAGCTCATGAATGGGACATTTGAGCATTAGTGACTTCAATCTCCCCCATGCTTGGGCAATAATTTCTCCATCATGAGGATGAAATTTATAAATATAATTCCTATCTTTATGAATTTCATGAGGAGGATAAAATTTAGAGTAAAAGAGAGATTCAAGTTCCTTCCACTCCAAATGATGAGGATGATCTAGTAGCTCATACCACTCCCTTGCTTTGCACTTAAGTGATAAAGAGAATAGCTTCCTCTTAACTTGGTCCATTGAAATACCTGCACACTTGAACAACCCGCATAATTCATGTATAAAGAGTAAATGATCACCGGGATGGACAGTTCCATCTCAAAAATAAGAGTTGTTCATAACACGTTCAACAATTTTTATAGGTATTTTAAAAGGGATGCTTTCAGTATGTGGATTTAAAATATCACAAGTATCATTAGAATTACCACATATGGGAGATAAAGTATCATCAGAGCAAATTTTCTTCTTTATAACCGGGGAACTAAAAAGATCATTTTCATAAAAACCAACTTCCCCAAGCTTAGACATTTCCATAGCATTAGTAACAAAGGTGTTCAAAAGATTCATACTATAACATTGCTATTAGCATGCAAAGAAAATTCAATGGTTTTTTTAATTTTCTTTTCAGACAATTCAAGTTCTAACTTAGGAAAAATACTAAAAAGCTCTCTAATATTTTTGTTGTTTTCCATTAAGCCTAACTAGTGAAAGCAAGAAACAAAAAGATAAAATTGCAGAATCTAAAGGAAATAACTTCGAGCACTCACACCGAAGGATGTGAGTACCTTTTACCTTACCTCCCCGGCAACGGCGCCAGAAAATAGCTTGATGTCTACGCACTTCTATTCTTGTAGACAGTTGTTGGGCCTCCAAGTGCAGAGGTTTGTAGAACAGCAGCAAGTTTTCCCTTAAGTGGATCACCCAAGGTTTATCGAACTCAGGGAGGAAGTGGTCAAAGGTATTCCCTCTCAAGCAACCCTGCAATCAAGATACAAGAAGTCTCTTGTGTCCCCAACGCACCTAATACACTTGTCCGGTGTATAGGTGCACTAGTTCGGCGAAGAGATAGTGAAATACAAGTGGCAACGGTGATAGAAAATAGCTTGATGGCGTGGAAGAGACTAAAAGCAAACTGAAATAAAGATGGAAGCAAGGAAACATGTAACATATCTAATTGCAAACGGTGTTTCAATGCTTAGAAACAAGGCCTAGGAATCATACTTTCACTAGTGAACACTCTCATATAAATATCTTCTCTTTTTGATACTACTCTTAACTACTCTCCGGTTGGACACTCTAATCCATGGTAGGGCTATAACAACACTCCTCAAAGTTCGCTTTTCCCATCTAGATAACCCCACACTGTCACCTTGAGCACTATATGGTTCCAACAAACACCAAAATTTCATAGAAACATCCAACTCCAAATAAAAATCATAACAAGTATTTGTAATCTCTAGCCTAAGTGCCACCATGGTGTGCACGCTGTCTCTTTCACACACATGGGAAGAGAAGAGATCTATTAAAGCACTTAAGTAGCAAGGTTGATCTACTTGATTACAAAGCTCATGATCATAATATGATCATGCATAGAGAGAGATGAACACATAGCTACCGGTAGAACCCTGAGCCTCGAGAGAGAACTACTCCCTCCTCATCATGGGAATCAACAATGGTGATGGAGATCAATGGAGATGACTCTAGGGGCACTTCCCCGTCCCGGCAAGGTTTCGGAACAGAGACTTTCTGTCCCCCGAATCTCCCCTTCGGTGGCGGCGGCGCTGCGGAACTTTTCGTGGCTGGAGGCTGGACGATCTAGGGTTTCTGTATCGGGAGGAATATATACGCGAAGGGGCGAGGTCGGTGGCCAGCCAGGGGGCCCACACCATGCCCTAGCGCGGCCTGGGGGACCCGCGCCTAGGGGTGGTTTGGCCACCCTGTGGCCCCCCTTCGTCTCTCCTTCTGGCCCCATGAATCTTCCGGGTAAATAACGACTTTGGCTTTTGTCTGGTCCAATTCCGAGAATATTCATTTTCTGACTTTCTGGAACCAAAAACAGCAGAAAACAGGCAACTAGCACTATGGCTCTTGTTAATAGGTTAGTCCAAGAAATCATATGAAAAGTAATCCAAAGTGTGGACAAAACATAAGAAAGTAGATAAAACCAAGCATGGAACATCAAAAATTATGGATACGTTAGCAACGTATCATCTACCACGTCGTTTGCCCCCGTCGCCGACCCTAGCTGGAGCCCAGGTGAGCCCCACGAGACCCCCACTGCCGCGCTAGGTCACATTCCTCGTCGGAGATGTTCGTTGTCGGCGATGACACTCGGCCGTTGGATTAGAATATGATTGCACGGTCCAGATTCGCTGATACCGTTTCGCGTTAGATGAGTCGCTGACCAGTGGGTCCACGCTGTCAGTAGCCCGCTGCGCCGCGGAGTGCCACTTGGCCAGCCCGTTTAGCTTTCCCGCCTAGGCCTGGAAATTCAAATATGGATTTTCTTTAGTTAAAATCCTATTCTATGCCTAGATTCAAAAATCAATTCAGAGAATTTCACTGAACCAAATTGCAAGATTCAAATTTTGTTAGAAAGACAATTGAAATATCTATCCAAAACCATTGGATTTAAATCAATTGGAGTTAGAGATAACTTATAGTAAAAATAACAAGATAAAGACTTTTGCAACTTCGAACATTTTTCAAAAATCAAGCATAATAGCTTTTGAGTTGATTCCAACTCTCAAAAATCACATTTGACAATATCTATCTGAATATGTAACAATATTTAGGTTTACATGCAGTGACTTTGGGCTAGTACCAAAATAATGCTATTAGGGCATTTCTAGTCACTTTAAATCTATTAAATGATAATCTTAAACTTTATAAAATGTGACCAACCCTTTTAAATCACATTGCCATGTATTAGAATATGTGGTGATGACATGTGTCCACATGATCCCATATTTTAATTGGAGAATATTAAATCTTAAGTATTTTCAATGAGTAGAAATTACTTTTCTAAAATAAAATAAATAAGACTAAATCTTTATTTCATATGATGATTGTGATGATGCTAGATCATCAAGTGTGAACCTTAGTGTGCTAAATAGAAGTAGTTAAGTACTTTTTGGTGATTGTGTACCTCGTATTCATTTATAGACGATAGTACCGACCCGGGATACGAGGAGGAGGAGTACCATCAAGAAGAAGACGAAGAAAACTTCAACCACTGCACCAATCAAGGCAAGTCATCACTACTAGCAAGCTAGAACCATGCAAGCTAACACTTGCAAGTTTCATAACCTAAGCAAGATGCATTAGGCATGCTTAGTTATCCAATTCTGATTATACCAATCCCAAGTTTTACTTGCAAGCTTTATTATTTTACTTTACCCAAGTTCTTTACTTTTAGTTAGTGCTTTGTGAGCATTGGAAAATTTAGTATAGATAGCATAAAGAGTATAAAACTGGGCCTAACTAGTTATACTTAGATTTCATTCCATGGCATGAGATTGGAGATTAGCACCCCTCATTAGTGAACACTCTTAACTATAGTGGCTAGTGCTAAGCATAAAAGTTGATCATTCTAGATGGGAATACTTGGTGAAAATGATTATGAAAACTTGGAATGAGGATTCATTCTATTGAAATGTTTTGACATGTGTTGAGAAACACAATGGTTTGATGATGAAAATGCTGAGGCATGAGCTTTAGCCCTTTATAAAAACTGATGGTTGGGTTTGGATGCGATACCATTCCAATTTTATCGTACAACCACAATACCTGAATTGGGTAGGGTTTAGCCGGAAGTTTATATGCCTTAGTATGGGTTCCCTTGCGGAAGAGGTTGAGCTGAAGCTACCTCGTGATGAATGTCCACCTATGCAGTGCCTAGGATGGCAGATGGCCATGGCTGGGAGGCCAAGCTCATAGGGGAGGTGCCTATACTAGAGTGTGTAATTGAAAGGTTATGATTGATTATCCGCATACTAAGTATGATGATTCAGGATTATCTTTGACGGATGTATTGAATTTTTTGGTGAAAGTGTACCACCTCTATAGAGTGTCAAACTATTCGAATAGCCGCGTCCGCGGCATGGACAGTTGGAGTGTCCATACTGTTCCATCGTCAGATGTTTTCAAAATGACTTGTGAAATGATTTGTGACTTTGACTAGACCACAACAGGGGTGTGACTATGAAAACTAAGTTCCCACTTAGGTGATTTAGAACATTAAATTAGCTTTCTTTACTTCTGAACTCAGCTTAAGTTAAATATAGCTTTTGCAAATAAACCTAGAGCTTAGTATTCCTACTAGAACTACCTTACTTGTTAGTGATAGTTTGCGAGTATTTAAAGAGTACTCATGGCTTTGTCCCTGGCTATTCCCGTGGACAGACTATGAGGAGGACTACCAGGATGATGGACAACAGGATGTCTACGACAACTAGGATCATCTCACATCGTCAGCATTGCATGTGAATCTGAAGACTGGATCGTGAGATCCTTTATTTGTAAGACCTCATTATGGTTTGTAATGGATGATGTACTGTGATATCAATTTGTTATGTCTCGCAAGAATGGTAATCCTGAGATTGCGAGGTATGGCATAACAGGCTCTAGGATTAAAAAACCAGGTGTTGATAGCAAGCGACGGACAACTTCACGGAAGCGTGGTCCGCGGAGGAGTACTGGCGCGAGCAGGCAGAGTGAGCGCGCCGCCTCGGCCTATTCGTCAACCTTGAGGGCGACGTCAATGGGCCCGGCTGCTCGAGCTGGGGCGTTGATCCGGGCCAGGGCTGCGGCACCATGTCACCGCCGAAGCAGGAGGGCAGCGACAACAACGGCAGCAACTATGCGGCAGTGATGTACCGTCTCCTTGAACTGGGCGGACATGGCCAGGGCCGCCGCTAGGGTTTAGGTTGTTCTTTTTAAATTTTGTACAAACATGTTTGAACTGCAGTAATATCGACATGTTTTATATTTTCAAATGTTTGAATATTTTGTATGGGCGCACGGCTGGGAAGAAGCGCCCCCCAAACCATGAACCAATCTAGTGCCCCCCTCCCCCATACAGGTCAAAATCGGGCCGCGTCGTACGCCGTATGAGGGATGAGTGGAGATGCTCTAATGGGATAACATTTCCCTACTTCTAGTACTCCCTCCAAATTGTTATTAAATTTGATGTATCCACCACTAAAACATGTCTAGATACATCCATTTTGGAGACAATTAATATGGATCGGAGAGAGTAATTAAGGCATTTTCCAATGGGCGTTTCTTAGCACGGTATCATAGACAAATTGCTTATGTGGCACTATACTTAATGAAGAGAGAAGGTGACATGTGAGGTTGTATCTTAGCTTAGATACAACCATGCACGGTATTATAGGCAATATACATGGTTAGTACAATCACATGCATGCATATACTCAGAGTCATTGAGTGTAGATACAACTCTTAATATACGATCCATTGTACTAGTTATCTCTTATGATACACCACTGGCTAGGATAACAAGCTATAATACACTCTATTGTGAAAGGTCTAACATCAAGCTACTGCTAATCAGAATTTACGCATATCGGGTGCACTGAAAGGAGACTATTAGATGTTAGATTTATATGGGCTGTGGCCCATGTAGACAGCTCATCTAGTCTAATAAATCCTGAAATCTCAAGGCCCATCTACTATGGCAGATTGGGAGCTCTGTGGGAGACAAAGTTTAGTCCCACATTGCTAGTTGGGAGAGAGTTAGACCAGCTTATAAGGTGAGTTGTTTCACTCCCACTAAGTGAGTGAGAAGAGAAGGAGTCCACGCGCACTCCTCCTCCTCCGCCGCCCGCCTCGCCTCGCCCGCACACGCGTTTTGTGAATCGAGTTCGAGTTAGAAACTCGTTTTGTGAAAGACTAAATTTTTGCTTGGTGCACTAGCTGTTGGGTACGTGTCAACATTCGTGTGCATGTTTGACGCATGTCCTTGTCTTCCAACGTGTGGCGACTTGGTCGGCTCACCTCCCAGGCTTTATAGAGCGAGAGACAGACAGATCTAAAGTAATCCCGTTCTCTCTTAGTCTCTCTCGCTGTGTGTTCCTCTTGCTACGATTCTCTGTAGGCTTCCCCATCCCGCCGGCTGCGTGCACTGCTGTCCGGGAGAGCAGGCCTCCGAAACCCCGTCCGTTGAGATCCTGCACCGGGAGACGGGCGATAAGGTTTTTGGGGAGCGTCTCGGCACGACTGCTCGCCTCCGTTCGCGTGTTCTTCTTCGAAAACCGACGACCTCATCAGCACCATGGGCGACATCAACAAGGACCAAGGTGCTACTGCGGTGACGACCTTTCCGGTCAACCTGTATGTGCTATTCTTCTTCTTGTATGCACTAGTTCTTACTAGATTTTTAGATCTACTAGATGTGGTTGTTTGGCTGCATGTGTTTAGATCTGCTAGTGCTTACATAATGTTGATTTCGGTAATTAATCTCATGGGGAAATTGCCTAATACTCCAACAATCCAAAAACCTTATTTATTTAGGCAATTTTCGTCATCTGCCTTTGCTGCTTTGCTGAAACCGAGCCCTTTTACGGGTGCTAATTTTAAGATATGGCAAGGGAAAACCCTCTTGTGGCTCACTGCAATGGGCATAGAAAAAGTTGCAGCTATCACTCCTAGAGGTCCGCTTACTCTCGAGGAAGAGAGAGCGTTTAGGGAGGCCATTGTACTTTTCGTGGGCTCTGTACTCAGTGTGCTTGGAAACAAGTTGGTTGATGCATATTTGCATATCCGTGATGCCAAGGAACTGTGGGATGCGCTGGACCCTAAGTTTGGTGCTGCCGATGCCGAGGGTGAAATGTATGCTATGGAGCAGTTCAATGACTACAAGATGGTTGAAAACCGATCTATAGTAGAATAGGCTCATGAGCTACAGATCATGGCAAAGGAACTCTAACTCCTCAAGTGTGTGCTTCTGGACAAGTTTGTCGCGGGATGCATTGTCGCTAAGCTTCCCCCTTCATGGAGGAACTTTGCCACTTCTCTAAAACATCAGAGGCATGAGCTCTTTGTTGAGTACCTAATTGGTTCTCTGGATGTTGAAGAGAAGGCGAGGGCAATAGACAAACACACTAGTGGAACCGAGGGACATTCTGCTGCCAATATGGTACAGAAAAATGCCCACAAGTTCAAGGGAAATAACAAAGTCTACCAGACTACCAACTTTAAGAAGAAGAAGGGGCAGAACAAGGAAAACAAAGAACCTTGCTGGGTGTGTGGCGAGATTAGCCATTGGGCTCATCGTTGTCCACAGAAGAAAGGCAAGAAGGGTCAGGCTAGACAGAGTTCTAAATCTGTCAACATGGTCATTGGCAATACTGATGCAGGAACTTCAGGTTCTAGGTACAGTAATTTATTACCTACTGTTTTTTCAGTATTTCAACCTACAGAATGGTGGGTTGATACGGGTGCCAATGTTCATGTGTGTGCTGACATTTCCATGTTCACCTCTTATCAGGCTCGAGATTCCTCAGTCATGATGGGGAATGGGTTACATGCTACTGTTCTTGGTGCTGGCACGGTAGATCTGAAGTTTACTTTGGGCAAAATCATGCAATCGAAGAACGTGCAGCATGTCCCTTCTATCAAGAAGAATCTCGTTAGTGGATTCCGTCTTCTGAAAGATGGGTTTAAGTTGGTATTTGAGTCCAATAAAGTTGTACTGTCTAAGTATGGAACCTTTATTGGAAAAGGCTATGAATGCGGAGGCATGTTCCGTTTTTCATTGGTAGACTTCTGTGATGATATAGTGAACCATGTTTGCACTACTAGTAATGAAACTAATATTTGGCATTCACGACTTTGTCATATTAATTTCGGTTGTATGTCGCGGCTTGCTGGTATGAGTTTCATTCCAAAATTTACTATTGTCAAAGGCTCTAAGTGCCATGCTTGTGTGCAAGAGAATCAGCCTCGCAAGCCTCATAAGCCTGCGGAGGAAAGAAACTTGGCACCCTTGAGCTTATACATTCAGATCTATGTGAGATGAATGGTGTGTTGACAATTAGTGGAAAGAAATATTTCATGACTTTGATTGATGATTCTACTAGGTACTGTTATGTATATCTCTTGAAAACAAAAGATGAGGCCTTAGATTTCTTTAAAATCTATAAGACAGAAGTTGAAAATCAACTTGAGAGAAAGATCAAAAGAATTCAGTCTGATCGTGGTGGAGATTACTTTTCTAATGAGTTCAATTTATTCTGTTCGGAACATGGTATTATACATGAGAGGACGCCTCCCAATTCCCCTCAATCCAATGGGATTGCTGAGAGGAAAAACCGGACTCTAACAGATTTGGTCAACGCCATGTTAGACACTGCCGGTTTATCTAAGGAATGGTGGGGGGAGGCTATATTGACTTCGTGTCATGTCCTAAACCGTGTTCCAACTAAGAATAAAGAGATTACACCATTTGAAGAATGGGAAAAGAAAAGGTTGACACTCTCCTACTTACATACTTGGGGTTGTTTGGCAAATGTCAATGTGCTAATCAACAAGAAGCGTAAGCTTGGACCGAAAACTGTGGATCGTGTCTTTCTTGGCTATGCTTCTCATAGCATTGCTTACAGATTTCTTGTGGTGAAATCTGAAATGGACGACATGAGTGTCAGTACCATTTTTGAATCAAGAGATACTACATTATTTGAGGATATATTTCCTATGAGAGATATTCCTAGCATATTTAATAAGGAATATGATCCAGTTTCTGAACCTGAAACTCCCATAGAGACTGATGAACAATCAGATGATGTGAGTTCATATTCGGATGAGGATGACAATGAAGCTCCCACAAGGAGTAAGAGACAAAGGACCGTAAGGTCTTTTGGTAATGATTTCATTGTGTACCTAGTGGATGACACTCCCACTACCATTTCAGAAGCTTTTGCATCTCCGGATGCAGACTACTGGAAGGAAGCGGTTCAAAGCGAGATGAATTCCATCTTGGCTAATGGAATGTGGGAGATATCTGAACGCCCATATGGGTGTAAACCTGTAGGATGTAGATGGGTATTTAAAAATAAGCTTAGGGCTGATGGTACTATTGAAAAGTACAAAGCTCGGCTTATGGCTAAAGGCTATACCCAAAAGGAAGGCGAAGATTTCTTTGACACTTACTCACATGTGGCTAGATTGACCACAATTCGAGTACTGCTATCACCGGCTGCCTCAGACGGTCTTCTCGTTCATCAAATGGACGTTAAGACGGCTTTCCTAAATGGAGAGTTGGATGAGGAAATTTACATGGAACAGCCTGATGGTTTTGTACTAGAAGGTCAAGAGAGAAAGGTGTGTAAATTAAAGAAATCTTTGTATGGCCTCAAACAAGCTCCCAAGCAATGGCATGAGAAGTTTGAAAGAACTTTGACATCTGTGGGCTTTGTTGTAAATGAAGCCGACAAATGTGTGTACTACCGCCATGGTGGGGGTGAGGGAGTTGTCCTATGTCTCTATGTTGATGACATACTAATTTTCGGGACAAGTCTCAAAGTGATTAATGAGGTCAAAACCTTCTTGTCTCAATGTTTTGAGATGAAGGATCTTGGAGAAGCTGATGTTATCCTAAACATCAAGCTTCTGAGAGATGAGAATAATGGGATTACACTTGTGCAATCACATTATGTAGAGAAGGTGTTGAGCAGATTTGGATATGATGATTGCAAATCTTCTCCCATGCCTTATGATCCTAGTATTTTGCTTCGAAAGAATCAAAATGCGGCTAGAGATCAATTGAGATACTCCCAGATTATTGGCTCACTTATGTATTTAGCTTGCGCTACAAGGCCTGACATCTCATTTGCTGTGAGCAAACTTAGTCGGTTTGTGGCCAACCCGGGAGATGATCATTGGCATGCTCTTGAGAGAGTAATGCACTATCTAAAGGGAACTGTGAGCTATGGAATTCATTATACCGGGTATCCAAGAGTACTTGAAGGATATAGTGATTCAAACTGGATATCAGATGCTGATGAGATAAAGGCCACAAGTGGATATATATTCACTCTTGGTGGTGGCACTGTTTCATGGAAGTCTTGCAAGCAGACCATCTTAACGAGGTCAACTATGGAAGCAGAACTCACAGCATTAGATACTGCGACTGTCGAAGCAGAATGGCTTCGTGAACTCTTAACTGATTTGCCCATGGTTGAAAAACCAATACCGGCAATCCTCATGAACTGTGACAACCAAACTGTGATTGTCAAAGTAAACAGTTCTAAGGACAATATGAAGAGTTCAAGACATGTCAAGAGAAGACTGAAGTCTGTCAGAAAGCTGAGAAACTCCGGAGTTATAGCATTGGATTATGTCCAAACGGCTAAGAATCTAGCAGATCCTTTTACGAAAGGACTATCAAGAAACTTGATAGAAAATGCATCGAGGGAGATGGGCTTGAGACCCACGTGAGTTGTCAAGGGGGTAACCCAACCTATGTGATCGGAAATCCCATGAATTAGGACCTGGGAAAACAAACCGAAACAACTGAGTTGAGAGAAACTTCTAAAACTCCCACTCCGCTGCAGATGCAATTCTCTCATAGAATACTGTAAGGAAGGTTGATTATATCTTAATGTGTTCTAACTGTCTTCTTGGGATCAAAGACGCTGTCCTACAGAGCGATCTTGAAAGAACACACCTATATGAGCCACACTGCTGGTCACAGTGTATGAGATTTGGGTGAATCTCTAGGAAGCTCATGAAAGGCCGAGGAGTATGACTTATAAGCTCCACCCGAGGGGTAGCCTATGGCAGCCAAGTACCGGTAACGGCATTGAGTGAAACTTGCTGCGCAAGACTGGCAATTCAAGGCATAGTCCATTGTTCAGTTGTAGTAAGCGTATCTCTTTGTCTAGGTGGAAGTTCCACTTAACAGTCTCCACTGAACTGCAGGTATATTAAACAGTGATTGGAACTAATGTGCCATATGATGTGCCTCTGAGATATGGTGGAGGATTGTTAGATTTATATGGGCTGTGGCCCATGTAGGCATCTCATCTAGTTTAATAAATTCTGAAATCTCAAGGCCCATCTACTATGGCAGCTTGGGAGCTCTGTGGGAGACAAAGTTTAGTCTCACATTGCTAGTTGGGAGAGAGTTGGACCAGCTTATAAGGTGAGTTGTTTCACTCCCACTAAGTGAGTGAGAAGAGAAGGAGTCCACGCGCACTCCTCCTCCTCCGCCGCCCGCCTCGCCTCGCCCGCACACGCGTTTCGTGAATCGAGTTCGAGTTAGAAACTCGTTTTGTGAAAGACTAAATTTTTGCTTGGTGCACTAGCTGTTGGGTACGTGTCAACATCCGTGTGCATGTTTGACGCGTATCCTTGTCTTCCAACGCGTGGCGACTTGGTCGGCTCACCTCCCAGGCTTTATAGAGCGAGAGACAAACAGATTTAAAGTAATCCAGTTCTCTCTCAGTCTCTCTCGCCGTGTGTTCCTCTTGGTGCGCTTCTCTCTAGGCTTCCCCATCCCGGCAGCTGCGTGCACTGATGTCCGGGAGAGCAGGCCTCCGAAACCCCGTCTGTTGAGATTCTGCATCGGGAGACGGGCGATAAGGTTTTTGGGGCGCGTCTCGGCGCGACTGCTCGCCTCCGTTCGCGTGTTCTTCTTCGGCAACCGACGACCTCATCAGCACCATGGGCGACATCAACAAGGACCAAGGTGCTGCTGCGGTGACGACCTTTCCGGTCAACCTGTAAGTGCTATTCTTCTTTTTATGCACTAGTTCTTACTAGATTTTCAGATCTACTAAATGTGGTTGTTTGACTGCATGTGTTTAGATCTGCTAGTGCTTGCATAATATTGATTTCGGTAATTAATCTCATGAAAAAATTGTCTAATACTCCAACATTAGACCTGTCGACAGGACAGGGGCACGGGGCCACGACGTAATTAAATACAGCTTGATTTAATCATGCTAAGCTCTAAGTAACCAGCGAGCATCCAATGACAGGCCGGCCGATTTAATTTTAAAACCTGACGGCGGGCGAAAAGATGGATTAAAGTAGCGTGCGTACAAGTGGGTTAGGGGATTAGATTAACTATAGTTTAGATTAGATTAGCAGATCAGATCATCATCAGAGGTGGCATTAAGATAATCCCCGCGCGGCGCTCTGTCTCGTCCCCGGGCACGCATGTGCCATCTCCCGTGCTTGTCGCGTTGCGTCGACGTCGATCGACGGCTTTATCTTAATGCGAGCTCTGACGATGATCTGGCTCCCCCGCTCTCTCTCCCGGCCAGTCCGGACGGACGATGGGTAGATTAAATTAGCTCGCTAATGGGATAAAAAAAATTGTTATTAAGGACGCTTAAGGCGTGTCTGACCTTAGCGCTCGATCGATCGGCTGTCAACAAGGACCCTCCCTTGCCGCTTTTACTGGCAGCTGACTGATTGGACTCGGAGTGAAGTGACGCGCCAAGTTGCCAACTGACCGGGCTCCGGCCGGCCGGCCGGTCTTAATCTGGCCATTGCCTAATCCGGCTAGATACATGCACACACGCCCGCCGCTTAGACTCAATGGCCGGCCAGCTCCCGTGCGCTTGCATCTCTCCTTGTCATTTCATGGAATTCTGTGTCCCCCTCCATTTCGAGACGTCCTGGTCGATCGAGATCAGCTATTAGTAGTAAGTAGTAATCCAACCACATCGTTCTCCATCGATCGACCTTTAATTACATCTATGAGTGGGTCTCGTTTCGGCAGGTCAGGTTTTTTTCTCTTCTCGGCAATGCGTACCTTTTCCTTCGAATATATTTCCAGTATGATCGTGACCCAATGTCGTTGATCGATTATTGCCATTGGGGAGTCCTGGGCAAAACCGACATCGGAATAAACCGGACCGAGTATAAAATTGGCTGTTCAGGAGTATCAGTACTTATGATCCTGCGCTTTGATTAATAGTCTAACGAAATCGCCAAGGATATGCTGCTAGATTGTTACAGTTGAAGCATGCAATAAGGCAAGCGCAGGAAGACACTTGTCGACCAATGGACGAACGACATCCCCCTCTCTCTCTCTCTCTTCCAACCTCACACAGAAAAAAATACACAGACCTCTCCTCTTTTCGTTGGTGCTGCATGCGGTAGGGCAGCGAGGAGCAGTAGTTGCACCAGAAGCGGGGCGCGGCGTCACGTGGGAGGAGGAGCCATCGCTGGGCCCGCGCGTACACGTGGGAGGCGGCCCCCGCGGCGACTGGACTGGAGCAGGGAAGGAGAACTGGAGGTGTCACGTCAAATCTTTGACGCCCGCGATGGGCCGGGGGCCTCCAGGCGAAGCGAAAGGGGGACGGGGCGGCGGGCCGCGCGCCCACGTGACGGTGCCGGCGACCATCCAGGCACCGATCGATCAATGCGGGCCCGAGGATGCCACACGTCACCGAACTGCAGCGGTCGCCGGCCATGGCAGGAGCCCGACCGCGGCACCACCGGGGGTGACGGGAAATTTCCTGGTGGAACTTGCGTGTCTCAGGACCGAGTTGGCCCGGGGAATAATGGGCTCCGATCACTCGGCCCATCGTAGCCCTGGCAGGGCCCATCGGCGACTTTTACTGGAAGAAAAAATAGTGACTTCTCTTTCTTTTCGGAGGAGGAAAGAAGTGGACGAGAACTCGTACTGGTAGTACGGAGATTTTGTACAGCATGATTCGGTATCATATGCTTGTACTTAGGCAAAATTTGTTAGTCTAGTCAAAAAAATTCATCAAAATATTTCTAGCTTGAACTAAGTTTTGCTTTCGGAGACTCTCCCGGATTGCCACTTCGCAAACCTACTTGCACTCCACCGAGAAAGCGAGGCGCACCCATCCGTTTTCTATTTTACAACAAAGGAGAAGGAAAAAAACATTCAGGTTGTTCCTAGTGCCGCGCAAGAACCAGCATGGTCGGCAAAGGATATTCGTTTGACAAACGCAGAAAGCGGCCAGCGATTGGGATTGTCAAGAGATTTTTTCTAACCGAAATCTGCTGAGCTGAAGGAACCGAAGCATATTTAACCTTTTGAAATCCGTGTGCAGCCAATTGCCCATGGAATTGGTGCTTTTTCTTTTGTTCATGGCAGAAAGCGGCTGACAACAACAAGCACCGTTGCAAAATGAAACAAAAACGAAGAAGGAAACAACACACTTGTGATTTACTGTAAATGTCAACGTGCAACACCATGGAACAGAACACGTCCGGAGACCGGCAGAACTGAATATAAGCACTGAACTCTTCATGCTGCAGACAAAACAAACTGTACTGAATAAAAACGAATAGTGTAACAACAATCACAACTTAATCTGATATATATTCTAATCTGCTGTTATCTAAAAGAACTGGAAAACAAAAGTCTAACTGGTTATAAACGTAAGCATCTGCAAGGTCGCGCAAACAAAATTACAATCAGAAGCTGAACGATAAGTTAGGTGTTTTCTTCACAAATTTATACGAGAAACACAGGTTGTATCTGACACCTGCAACCTCAAGGGAACCTAAACAAGACTCGCTAGCCTAATCAGCAGTATGTACTGGCAAGCCTCTCTACTCTGCTGATTTGCTTGCTTCTCGACAACCTCGCTGTCTGGTGATTTTCCTGTCTAAATATGGTCAGCAACTGGATGGATCCTAGGGGCACCAAGAAGCAGCCTTGGCAACATCTTTACTAGATCGGTTGTACTTCATGTGGCTCTTCACAAGCTGGCCAGCGGCTAGAGCAGCGAGGAGGGAGAGCTCGCCGGCAAGTACACTGCCGGCTACAACGGTGGCCAAAAGTCTGGCATTTGCGCCAGGTGAGCCATGGTTGGAACCTTTCACACCGAGGAGATTCAAACAGGCGGCCTGTGAGGCAAGACAAGTGCCGCCCCCAATTGTGCCAACCTGAAAAAACAAACATTGAACCCATTTAACATGACAAATTAATATGAGAACAAATCTAACTAATGCAGGATTGCAGTGCCCTCATGATCGAGTTATGAATTATATAAATCATAAAGCAAAAAACGAATGGTCCAATAAGACATCTTCGCTATAAAATTCATCATTTCAATGACGACTGGTGATGGCAGACTGCGCTGCAATCTACAAAGAGTAGGAACTTGATTCCAGTTACCAACAACTGGAAGGAAAAAGGGATCACCTCAATGGACGGCATGGTCACCGAGATGTGGAGATCCTTCCCGTCATTCACTGCCTCCAACATGGTGATGCACTGTGAGCTTTCAACATTTTGCGCAGGGTCCTGGCCAGTAGCAATGAATAGGGCAGTGACAATATTGCTTGCATGGGCATTGAAACCTCCAAGAGCTCCAGCTATAGCTGATCCAGCAAGATTTTTTATAATGTTAAGCTCGACAAGTTTTTCCACAGTGGTCTTTAAAACACTCTGTACAACTCTTCCTTTAATTGTAGCCTCACAAACAACAGATTTCCCGCGACCTTCTATCCAATTTACAGCAGTAGGCTTCTTGTCTGAACAGTAGTTACCTGATATACCCAAAGTTAATTCATTTTGCAAATGCTGGGCGCAGAACAATGGTGATAACAGGCACGATACATCCTGAACTAGTCCACTATAAAATATGTCATAAATAAGGCTATGATAAGTTCGCTCCAAGACAAACGAAATTTAGCAGATTCATTGTTTCCTTTCATCACAGCAGCTTCTATTTTACATTTGAGGTATTGAAGCTAACAGGAAATGAGTGCATAGAAAAATTAGAGTCCACCTAATAGCACATACTACTGGAACAATTTTCTAATGTTACAGCTTCACCAGGTGAGGATAAAATATATGTCTTGGATGCATTGATCAAACAGTTCTTTCAGCACGCCATGCCTGTCACCCAGCATTCTACTACGAATTCCAGAACAACAGTGTTTTAGTTATCTGCTAAAAGGATGCATTGGTTTTCAGAGAAAGAATGCAAAATTAGCTGCGGTTTGCCACAACAGAGGAAAGAGTTGAAACCAGATATGCTGATGACATCCATGTCGGGGAAATTGTTTAGCAGATATCCCAAGACATTCTCAACACCTTTGGACACCATATTCATCCCCATAGCATCACCAGTACTGCAGGTAAACCTCATGTAAAGGTTTCTTCCAGCTAGTGCACACTTAATACCTTGAAGCCTACCAAATCTGCTTGATCTGCAGATACAGAGAACATTCAACTTAGTTGTTAAACTGATACGGAAGTTTACCATTACATGCACTGTACTATTACTTTAGCTGAGAAAGAAGATCAATGAAACATACAAAATATTGGAGGATGTATAGTATACATATGATTGATTCATAATTAATTGTCTGATACTCCTTCCGTCCCAAATTAATTGACGCAGGTTCACTGGATTTAGGCAACATTTTGCCTAAATCTGCGCCAATTAATTTGGAGTGGAGGGAGTACGTAATAGGGTAACCAGCTTCAGCACTGATGACAGAAATCACATAAAGAGTAAGAGACGTTTGCAAAATTGCAACCAGTGTTCGAACATTTGCACCAAAGCAGAAAACATTGTGTAAGAACCAAAGTGCCATCTTTTTGGTACAAACAACAGCCCATGTCTCTAAACTGTGAATGACTTGACAGATAAAAACCCAAAGAACAAAGTGGGGGAAAGCTTAGATAGGTTCATAGGGGTTACATGGCAGTGAACTAATGTGTTTGAGAAATCAGAGTAAATACAGAATTAGGAAAATATACACCGGATCGTTAACCTGAAATGCAAGAGCCAAATGCTAAAACACAAGCTAATAAAGATGCCATTTGTCAAACTTGTTAGTAGTAGCAAATGCTAAAACACAAGCTAATGAAGTTCCCATGGATGCTCACAAATGCAACAGTTGGTAAGGACTGACCTAAGCTAACATCTACCGATGGCAACAAATATTTCCATGATTTCTCGAGACTTTGAAATGACAACATAAAGAACCCTTATGAAACAGTGCGAACTAACAACACCCTAATTCTGAAGAGTACTAAATGACAACATTTAAAACTTCTAGAGGTTATCTAGAGGTTCCAAACAAGGGAGAGAATAACAGTCTAAGCTTCTACACAACATACACAGGAGCATAGCTAGATTTACTAGGCCAACAATAAGACCCAAACAGCAAGTAATACTAAGCTGAATATCCTACACACCGCAAACGGGCAAAACATATTTAATGTGCATCCTGAAAGAGGATACGCGTGCACTAGCTAAAGGTTCAAAGTGCACAAGATGACATCAATTGTGCATGCTCCCAAGTTTTAGAAGCACAAAACGACACTTTGTTGCCGTTCCCTGAAGCTTTAGGAAACAAAAAAGCAAGAATTTGGGGTCAATAATACTGCCGAAAAGGTAACTGGCATTTATCGTGGTCAGCTAGTACCAAACGAATGAATCAGGCCATATTATCCTAATGATGCCTTAATAGGCTGGTAAGGCCGTTGTAGTATGATCGATTATTCCACACACCATAAATCGACAGAACATATGCATCCTGAACCAGTAGCTGAGCCAGATTTCAGAAAATGGTTGTACTAGATACACTCCAAAATGAGTGAGCCTATACACTAAAACACGTCTAGATACATGTGTTTTAGAAAAATGTTAGAATGTCTTACATTAGTGAACGGAGGAAGTAAAACATTCAGATTTTCAATAGGTATATTGTCTAGTATATATGTATTGTATAGAGGTGAAGTTTCCCCCCCCCCCCCTCGAAAATAATGGGTGTACACATGTACACCCATGCATATAGCTGGCTCCGCCCATGTCCAGAATCTCTGAGGCCTTGTTCTGTTAATCCCCTACCCAGGTGGATTAGAGTGGACTGGAGTGGATTTCAGGGAATTTTAACTTGCAAAGGATTTAATCCACCTCAATCCATGTCGATCCCCTTTAAATCCGCCACCCACCCCCCCCCCCCCCCCCCCCCCCCCCAAACCGAACAAGCCCTGAAGGAAGAATAAACGTGCACCTGCTAATGGTTCAAAGTGCACAAGATGACATCAATTTCACATGCTCGGAAGTTTGGGAAGCGCAAAACGACATTTTTTTTGCCGTTCCCCGAGGTTTTAGGAACCACAAAGCGACAATCTGGGGTCAATAATACTGCAGAAAAGGTATAAACTGGTATTTATTGGGGTTAGCTAGTAAGAAAAGGATGGATCGGGGAATATAATGCTACTGGTGCCTCAATAGGCTGGTAAACCCATTGTAGTTGCATTAACAAGTGCATGTGCAATACGCCCATCATCAACCATATGAGATGATCGATTATTCTACACACCAGAAGTCAACAGAACATATGCATCCTGAATCTCTGAAGGAGGAATACACGTGCACACCTCTGAAGGAGGAATATGCATGCACCCGCTAAAGGTTCAAAGTGTACAAGATGACATCAATTTCGCATGCTCTGAAGTTTGAGAAGCGCATAATGACACTTTGTTGCCGTTCCCCGAGGTTTTATGAAACGGAAAGTGACAATTTGGGGTCAATAATACGGCAGACAAGGTATAAACTGGCATTCATCGTGGTTCCCTACTCCCTAGTACCAAAAAGATGGATCAGGTATTATAATGCTACTGATAGCTCGATAGGCCGGTAAAGCTGTTTTAGTTTCCTTAACAACTGCATGTGCAATAAGCTCGTCAACAACCAAACACGATGATCGATTTTTCTACACACAATAAATCGACAGGACATATGCATCCTGAACCTTTGAAAGAGGGTACACATGCACCCGCTAAAGGTTCAAAGTGCACAAGATGACATCAGTTTCACATGCTCAGAAGTTTGAGAAGCGCAAACCAAGAATTTCTTGCTGTTCTCCAAGGTTTGAGGAAACGCAAAGCGATAACTCGGGGTCGATACTGTCAAAAAGGTATAAACTGGCATTTATCGCAGATAGCTACTACCAAAAGGATGGATCGGGCAATATATGCTACTGATACCTCAATAGGCCGGTAAAGCTGTTATTGTTACCTTAACCAAATGCATGTGCAATAAGGCAATAATACGTTGTGGCATCTAACCTATCATTCATTAACCAAATGTGAAAGGGACTTGCTCCGGTGTGCAATCACCTGACCTTTTAAATAATACATGCAATTCTACTTCTAGCTATCAACATCACACCAATACTGAGAACATCACATGACAACCAAAGAATGCAATTTTTTATCATCACTCACACTATACTAATCCATTGTCAAGATTGACTGAGAGTGAGAGACCTACTTATTGAAGACGGCAGCCAGCGCCTCAAAATTGGAAGGTGCCTCGACAAACATCTTGAGCTCTGCTGCCCGCTTGGCACTAGGCAACTTGAGGGCGGGTGCGCGGGACATGGCGTCCCGGAGCAGCACGCTGACGGCACCCCCGGACACTGCAATAGCCCTGCATCCGCGGTTGACGCTGGCGACGAGGCATCCCTCGGTGGTGGCCATGGGGACATGGTACTGGCGCCCGTCCAGGAGCAGAGGGCCGGCGACCCCGACTGGCAGCTGCACGTATCCGACGGGCATCTCGCAGCATTGCCCCAGGATGGCCTGGTAGTCCATCCCCTCGAACGGGAGCCCCTCCACGCCCCGCCCGGTGATCCGCCGCAGCGCCTCCCTCCTCAGCCTGGCGGCGCGGCGGCAGTCCCCTAGGCGCGACTCGAGGCGGTGCGACGGGAGCCCCCCGGACACCACTGCGGAGACGATCTCCTCGTCCCCATCATCCGGCCCGTCAGGCATTGGCGCGGGCGCGACCGCCGCCGGCGAGCGGCGGGAGTCGCCGTCTCCGTCGCCGCTGGCGGGGGGCGCGGACTGCGCGAAGGGCACGCCGAAGAGGCTAAGGAGGTAAAGGACGGAGCCGAGCTGGCAGACGACGGTGGCGAACTCGCGGCCGCCGAGGGGGAACCTGAGGTGCCGGTCCCGGTCGCTGCAGAGGCGGAGGAGGTCGCAAGAGGAGAGTACGAGCGAGACCATTGCGAGGCCGTTGGTGATCCGCATCGGGAGGGACGCAGTGAGGGCCCGCCGCGCCGCCGCGATGCGTCCGCCGATCCGCCGCGCGTCCATCCGTCTAACCACCGGGCCGCTCGCCGCGTGCGGGGGATTGGCGAGGACCCTGGCAGTTACGAGCGAGCCGGAGCCGGAGCCGGAGCCGCCTGTGTGACCGTGCTGCGATGTGTGCCGTGTGTGCTGCCGCTGCTGGTTCGGGAGGCGCGTGTCCCGTGTGCGGCCGGGCCCGGGTCCGCCGCGGGGGAGATGGTCGGTTGGTCGATAGACGGCTAGGGAGGGGTCGGGGAGGGGATCGAACGGTGCGGAGTGGGTCGCGGGGTTCTTGGTGTGCACGGAAAATGCAGGTGCGGAGGTGGAGGTCAGATGTTCGGCGTGACACGGATCAGAGGGACAAAGCCGGGCACGGTGCCCCCGCGGCCGACGTATGTTCTTTCTTTTCTTGCAAGCAGAGGATGAACAACAGGTTTGGTCGTATCTAGTGGACGAGAGAGACAGCAAATAGAACTGGTCCGTAGAGATCGGCCAAACATGCGTGGAACGAGGAAAAGTCTGGTCTCATGGTCTGTACACGGTGATGCATGTTAGCGCTGGTGCTCCTAGTTCAAAATCACCTAGGTGACCAACTCTTACGATTGACATGGCCAAGAGAGAAAAATCATATGATTTGGTTGTCTATCTTTTATCGGTTGAACCACTATGTCCACAATTGAATTAATCCGTTATCCGATTCCATTTGTGTCGTGATATATTACTTGTCCGAGATTCGATCGTCGGTGTATGTATACTTAGTTCAATCTCGTTACCGGTAAGTTCTGTTTACTCATTCCGTGATGTGGATCTTCGTGACTAAAACCATTAGTCATATGTGTTGGCAACCATTTTTGTCTTACAAATAGAATTTTCCAAGATTAACTCAAATGAAAAGTGCACAGCATGAAAGTTGTGCGTCTCATCGATATAAGAAACTTTGTTTTTTGAGTCATCGTGATTCAAGATAGTGTGCAACTTTGAAAGCCAAAATACTACCGAAACCTGAATTTTTCAGGTTGGGTCACCGACCACAGCCAGACTCTGCCCCTAGCTGCGAGTTGGGTCGTCAGATGTGACACCCCTGAGATCAAGGTTAAACAAACCCTAGACTTTAGTCTGACATAAGTTTAACCTAGAGCTCGAGGATATCCAGTGAAGAACCGGTAACACAACAGTAACCCTGCGACATAAAAATTATTATAGCAAGCTCATAATTGAGCAAAGAACCAAAATATTACAAGCAGAGGTCACTGACCACAATTATCAAACAACGAAAGCCAAATTATGCTATTAAGTATAGCAAACTTAACAAATGGCCTAAGAGGGCCGAAGCATAACGATGACGTCCCAGACCATACTCCTCGGTGTCGATGTCGTACCAAACTTGTCTTTAGGAGAACATTACTCTGCTACAAAAGTATCAACAAAGCAAGGGTAAGTATAGGGTGTACTTCGTAAGACTTATGCTAGTGGGGTTATTTTGCATAAATACATCTTTGCTTGTAAAATAAGAGGGAGTAGAAGCTCGTCTAATTAGAATATTTTAAAAGGGGATAAGAGAGCGACATCTCCAAAGTATTGATCATCATATTTGATATCCACCAAGTCATCATCATCCTCATCTCGCAACTAGGATCACCCTCTCGTACCCATGAGGAAGCATCCTTAAGCACACGTTGAACTCCAAGTTTTACGATTAGGTTATAGTTCTCTATGATCTTAGAATTCGGTCACCAAGCGTTCATAACTATGAACACGACTTTTTGAAAATATTTAACCATTCAGGGTTGTACAACATTACCCACATGTAACAACCTTCTCTTAGTGCCACATGATTATCCCTCTTTCTTGGAAGGCCATCAGAGGGCGGTTGGACACGACCTTTACCTTACTTTCGTCGAGACCATGAGTCACGCCCTAAGGAGTATTCCGCCGCAACGCGTCAAATCCTGAAACTGGACCCTAGAGATGTGAGTCGGGGTTGGTTTATCAGGGGCTCTATCCACCCAAGCAACCCAGGCCATGCTTACCTACCTGTTATGATGCACCTTCACCCACCAAATCTTTCAAAACGTTTTCTATGCATATGTCGAATGGAACGCTCGAACTATGTGACTCATGGAATCTAATAGGAAAGTTAGTTACTCGTGAGGTTTTCTAGGCCCCGTGTGGTTGTACGCTCGTTTTGGTTCCAAAGGAAAGAACTCGGTTCCTAGTGATGGCGAGCATGGGACTACAAAAACCCCATCCTACCGTGGCCTCCCATACAAGCCTTAGCATGGTTAACCTTTACCACTAATCTCACCTCATCAGTATACATCGTTCTCTTGTCATACTAGATTATTTGCATCTGATACATCATATGGATGAACTAGCACTAACAGCTAAGCATGACTAAGCAATACACAGATAATAGCTCTAGAAGTGCACATAAGCCAAACCTAGTTATGCTAGGAACAGTGGATCAGGTAATATAATCTCAAAGGGAGTAACGCAACTGATAGGTTACTTTATCTATCAGTAAAAGATCATAGTGGAATCATATGCATCATGGCAAGAATTGAAATGCTTTCTAAACCATAGGATTGTATAATAGTGGGGTTTTGCTTGCCTTTGCCCATAGATAACCAATAAGCAGAGCTTCGGATATCTTGTACTGGACTTGATTATAGTTTATCAAGTATTGTTCGTCGATCTTCGATGGTGTTGATCTTGGTCTTCGATCTCGATCTTGATATCATATTCTAGCAGAGAGAACCAAACACCGGAAAGAAAGGGGAAACAATCAACACATGGCATCGATGCAATGCTCAAGCAAGGATGCTGATATGAAAAGTTAAAGTAGAGTTGAAATGTAACCCTATACATGCTTAGCAGTTTAAGCGGCGTCCGAGGGGTGCAAACCCTAATACAGGAGAGACCTCGAAGTCACCTACGGGGGTTTATTTTGTTCTCTAATTAAACTTGTCTTGAAAGTTGCTTAACAATGCATGATTTTGATGCTAAATTGTATATCTCATTTTTATGAACATTTTGATATATTATACATATTTTTATGATTAATAAATTAATAGTTATTGAATTTACAATCTTTAACCTTTTTCTGAAATTGAAAATAAAAAGGGAAATACTTTTTACACCGTAGCTGACAGAGGGGCCCCAGTCCACCTCAGGATCCACCTTCGTGGGGGAGAGGCCCATGTTGGTTTGACTGGGGCTGACCACGTGCTGACGCCCGGGTGACGTTAGTGACGTCATCCCGGCGGGCACCTCCTAGGTTGACGGCCGGGGACGATGACTGGGCGTGTGCAGGCATGTGAGGGTGGGGGTGTTTGACTTAGGAGCGCATAGGGGGCCATTTGGGGGGGCAGAGCCACCCTTTTTGGGCTACCGGAGCTAGCTACGCAATGGCGGCCAGCGGCAGCGCACGACGATAGAGCTTGCAGAGCATCGGCGTCTATCGTCGGGAGGCGGCTACAGAGCAAGAGGGGTCGGAGGAGAGGTCCTAGGGGACCACTAGCTCACCATGATGTCATTAGTGGAGACGACGAGGCTGAAGGTGGTCAGAGGCAGTAGGTAGCATGGCGGCCATTGGGCATCGCGGTGAACGATCGACAGCGAGGCAGGCGATAGAGAGGAACATGCGCTGGGAGGAAGACGACAAAGGGGAGGTGGTGAAGCGGTATGGGCCGAAGGTGGGAAGCGGCTGGGCCTGCTGCAAGCGCGTGTGTGCGGCAGGAAGAGATGAAGAGGAGTTGGGCCGGCCTGGTTCTAGTTTGGCTCTGTTTTTTTATTACTAAAATCTTTTTCTTTTTAGTTTCCTTAGATTCCCTTTTGTAAATTCATTCAAAATTATTTTTGATCATTTCAAAAATACCAGAGGTTTGCTAAAATTATTTGAAATAAACATGAGCCCTTATATTCAATTTGGGCTCCATTAGTTTTGGTAGTTTTCAGAATTATCAAAACTACTTGAAAGGATTTGCAAATGGGGAGGGAAGGTTAGAGTTTAGGGTTTTGCATAATTTTCTTTCTTGTATTTTGTCTTCGAAAAATAATGATGCTTATGCAATGCACACCCAAACCCTAATTAAGATTAGCTAAAACTGGGGTGTTAAATCAGACCACAGCCAGCCTCCGCCCCAAGGTGTGGGCGAGGCCAAAACTGCATAAACGGACATATTTTTGTGTGATCTAAATAAATCATTCAACATCAACTCGGATGAAAAACTGCAAAACATGAAAGTTATGCATATTTTCAAGAAAGACAACTTTTCTTTCGGAGACATCTTTAGTTGAGCAAGTGAACAACCTACAAATTCAAAATATGGCCGAACAGAGTTAAATTGATTCGGCCAAAATCCGAGGTTTAGACAAAAACAAGGTAAAAACCCATCAATGTCAACTCGAATGAAAAATTGATGAACATGAAAGTTTTTATTTTTTCGGACGAACAACTTTGAATTTGGGCTCATCTTAATCCGAGCATGTTTATTACCTCAAAAGGAGGTCAAACCATTCAGGCAGACTCTAGATTGAATAGTTCGGCCAACATATGGAAAGTTCGGACCCATGGGTCCGAATTCGACCAAGGTAGGTTTTTGGGCGTGGACCCAAGGATCTGTCTTGCATAGGAAGTCCAGCTGTCCCTTATATACATGTGGCGTGACGGCCGATTGAACAACACACAATCATAAAAATCAATCTACAAACCACTACTTTTTCTCTCGCCCTGGTTTTCTGCTCATCGTTTATCGACGTTCTTCGTGTTCGAGACCTTCGATCCACGAGGTCCTAGGGGTGGGAAAACTGAAATAGGGCATCACATCATCATCGTGCGTCCAGACAGGGTCTCTTCCTGGCACGTGGGGTTTCGGGTGCTGAAAAGATCTCACAGGCTACCTTGCGTATCGTTCTTCCGACGAGGCTCCTCTAGCGACGTGTCTTATGTATCACACTTGACACCGGAGGTACACGTGATGTGTTCTTTAGGATGCTACATTACCGAGAGGGCCCAAAGATATCTCTCCAACACTTGGAGTGAAAAATTCGTGTGTGAACAACATGTTTTCAAACTTTAGGATGCTACATTACCTAGAGGACCCAGAGATATCTCTCCAACACTTGGAGTGAAAAAATCCACTCTTGATTCATGCAACTCAACAATTACCATCAGAGATACTTGAAAGCCATCTTTATAATCAACCGATTACAAAGTGATGTTTGATGTCCACAAAGTAATCCTCCGGTACCCGGAAGTAACACCATATCATGGTCTAAGGAAATGATACTTGCCATATACAAAAGAGGTAGCAATCAAACCAAGTGACACGATCAACATCTATGCTTATTATTGGGTTTGTCCATCACATAATTCTCCTAATGATATGATTTCGTTATCAAGTAACATTACATGTCCATGGTTATGAAACCTTAAGGTCTTTGGTTAAGGTCATTATGCCACATAGATCAATTGTAGCTAGTTTCAAAATAAGAGTATCGAACCCACAGAGAGCTATTTGGTTAAGGTCTTTATGCCCCTTGTCACTATCTACCAAAGGATACTTATAAGTTGCCTTTGATCTCAATTAAAGGTGTTTTTAAAGAGAGTTGTGTTTATATGCAAGAAAGTAAAAAAGCAAATCAACTAAACAAATAATAAGTGTGATGGGATTGGTGTTGGAACTCAATAAGGCTAAAATGTTCTGGGGATGTAGGATACATCACTAGCATATGATAATTACTTATAATTAGGATAACCTCACTAGTGGGAAAACACCTATCAGTGGTGCACCTAAATAGAGGTCAGTGGCGCACCGGCCGTGCACCACGGATATTACGCCACTGATAATATTTATCCGCGGTGCATGTCCAGGTGCGCCACAGATAGTCAGAATGTTAGTGGTGCATGCTTTTCGGGTGCGCCATAGATAACATCAGTGGCGCACCTCCGTCTGCGCCACGGCTGGTGTAAAATTCGAAAACAGAAGGCGGGGACTGAAAAGTTATCTATGACGCATGTTGGAATGGTGCGCCATTGATAAGTTTTTCAAAATTCAAAAAAATGGGATCTAGATCTCATCACTGTCGTGTCACCTTGGCCACCACCTACTGGCCATGGTCGTGCTCGGGGAGGAGCTCGAGGAGGGTGCCGTCGGGGGTCGGGTCCGACAGGAGCTCGAGGAGGGCGCCTCGGGAGTCAGGTCGGGGAGAAGCTCGAGGAGGGCGTCGTTAGGGGGTCGGGTGGAGATCGAGGAGGGCGTCTTCAGGGTTTGGGGTGGAGCTCGAGGAGGGCGCATACCAGGAGAAGTAGAGGTGGAGAAGGAGAATAAGGAGAGGAGAAGGGAAGGAGGAGGAGAGGAGAAGGGAAAGAGAAGAGGAGAAGGAGAGGATATGAGGAGAACGGAAGGATAGGAGGAGAAGGGAATGAGAGGAGGAGAAGGGGAGTGTCGGATTTAAAGTGCAGCCACGCTTATCCGTGGTGCACCATAATAGGATGCGCCACATATAAATGTGCTCAAGTTTTTTTCTGCAGAAAAAATCTTCTTTTTTTGATATCTTTTTTTCCTTTTCGAATTTTGAGAATCTAAAAAATCGCTAAACGGTATTCGACCATTGCGAGCGGATAGAGAATTGCGTGCTCGTCGTTTTGAAATATTATACATTTTTTTGATATTGTATGCAAAAGTTATGGCCGTTTTACCGCACCATGACCTTTTTTTGCAAAACATGTTGAAATTCATATTTGTTAATTTTCCTAGAAACTTCATCACATGACCTACCTATATCTGAAAGGATTTTATTTTTTGAAGTGTTTATCATTTTTTGTTATTTTTTCCAAACCTAAAAATACGATCCATGGGGGGAGCAGAATTTTGAAAAGTTATCTGTGGCACACCACTTTTCGATGTGCCACGGGTATTTCAGGTCAGTGGTGCACCTCAACTCCATGTGTCACAGATAACTTCTCACTTTTCGAATTGTGGGTCCACACCTATCCGTCGCGCACCCAAAAAGTCTGTGCTACTAATACTTAACTTATCTGTGGTGCACGCCAATTCCGTGAGCCACGGGTATGCCACCCATGGATGGGGCGACCCCCGGCACTAGGGCCCACATATGCGTGGCGCACCGATTTGTTTGTGCGCCACGGGTATGCACATATTAGTGGCACACCACCTCGCCCGTGCGCCATGGATAACTACTCGTGGGGCATCCTTTCGATGTGCGCCACTGATATGACCCCTGTGGATAAGCCTTTTCCTACTAGTGCATATATCTTTCGTCATAATTTGTGTGGAGATATCTCCATAATAAGATGTTCACCAACAAGTCTCGCGAGCAAGCCATTTATACGAGTCATGTGGTGAGGTCACCTCTAAATAACCATTGCGATGCCTACAAGAAAGTCACTTCTACAGAGAACCACAATTAAGGGTTTCCCCATATATCGTTATAAGCTTAGTGAATCTCTCTTTATCATTTGTCACACTTATCCCAAAAATGGATGGACCATCTGTCCCAGCTGATTACAGACCAATATCCTTGCTAAACAGTGTCTTGAAGATAATTACAAAGTTGTTGGCAAATAGATTGCAGAAGATCATCTTAAAACTGGTGCACAAAAATCAGTATGGGTTCTTAAAACAGAGATCAATTCAGGAATGTCTTGGATGGGCTTATGAATATATTCACCAATGTCACAAATCTGGAGAAGAGATCTTGGTGCTCAAACTGGACTTTGAGAAAGCTTTTGATCTGATTGAGCATTCCACAATCTTTAATATTTTGGAGGCTAGAGGTTTTGGGAGAAAGTGGATTAAATGGATTCAATTAATTTTGGGATCAGCCTCCTTTGCTATTCTACTGGATGGTGTTCCTCGGAAAAGGTTTTATTGCAGGAGAGGTGTTAGGCAAGGATATCCTCTTTCCCCTTTAATTTTTGTTCTGGCAGCTGATTTACTTCAATTTGTGCTTAATAAAGCAATGAACCAAGACCTTTTGTCAGTCCCTCTTAGGTGCTCTGCCTGTACTGATTTTCCAGTCATCCAGTATGCTGATGATACTTTGATTATTCTTAAAGCTGAAGCACCACAATTACTCTGCCTCAAAGCTCTTCTTCAAACTTTTGCTACTTCCACTAGACTAAAAGTTAACTATCAGAAATCATGTTTATATACATTCAATATGGATGAAGAGAGGCTTCTACATTTTTGCAAAAACTTTAAACTGTCAGACTGGGAATTTACCTTTCACTTATCTTGGGTTGCCACTTGTCTCACAAAGCCACCTATGGATAGTTTCATGCCAATTGTCCAAAGAGTTGAAAGAAGATTGTGTGGAATCATTGACTTCCTTGATTATGGAGGAAAACTTCTTATGTTTAAGGCTGTACTTTCCTCCCTTTTACTCTACTTTATGAGCTGCCTAGAGGTGCCTATTTCCATCAAAAATAAAGTGATAAAATATATGAGGAATTGCCTATGGAGAAAGAAAACTAATGATGTGTAAGCTAGAGGTTCTGCTTTACCTGAGATCTTGTGACCAAGTACTATAACTTCCTGAACCATGACGTGGCACTTCTCCCAATCCAAAACCAGTTTACTGTCTTCGCATCTCTGCAAAACCTTATGGAGATTATGGAGGCAATGGTTAAATGAAGTCTCATAGACAGAGAAGTCGTCCATGAATACTTACATAATATTTTTGACATAATTAGCAAATATAGCGGTCATACGTCTTTGAAAGGTAGCAAGTGCATTACAAATACCAAAAGGCATATGATGATAGGCATATAAACCAAAAGTACATGTAAACGTTGTTTTTAGTTGGTCGTCTAGATGGACATCTATTTGAGAAAAACCCTAGTATCCATCTAAGTAAAAAATGAGAGTGTATTGCAAGTCTCTCTAAAGTTTGACCTATAAATGGCAAAGGGTATTTATCCTTTCATGTCATTAAGTTTTATAAAATCAATGCACATCCTATGACCAACCATAGTTTGAGTAGGTTCACCAACAAGTCTCGCGAGCAAGCCACTTCTACGAGTCATCTGGTGAGATCACCTCTAAATAACCACTGCGATGCATGCGAGCAAGTCAATTATACAGACCACCACAATTAAGGGTTGCCCCATGGATATCGTTATCAGCTTAGTGAATATCTCTTTATCCCCCTTTAACCGTGTAGGTTATAAGACGATGTTTGTAGTCACAAAGTAGCACCGAACATAATCCCATACACGTCCAAAGAGTATTTACATATCTTTAGTCCTGAAGGCAAATGTTATGTGGCCGACTCCACATATCATCTAAAGAGAGAGATCTAACACAATATCATAGATCAAGTATAGATCAAAGACCAAAGTTATAAATCAACTTTATTTCATTTCATAATAATGCTAGGGTTTATCCATCTCCCCAAGAACAAAGGGAACTACTCACACATGGAAGCAATCAACAACATCATCATATTCATATGGATGGATTGGAAGTACAAAGGTAAAAACAAGTGCAAACCCACAATTTTATTTGGAATTACAACTAGATCTAAATGGATGATAGAGGGGATAATGGTGTTGATGGATATGCAACGGTTGATGATGAGGATGATGTGTTGTCCTCTAATGATCTGTGTAGCGGCAAGGATTTTCCCTTCTCCAAGTTCCTCCTCCAGATCCCTTCATGGTGTGGTGTTTCATGGCTAGAGGTGTTTGTGAATGTCGGATCGTAGATCCATCTTCGCATGGTGAGAGTATTTGACGAGGCAGATTTCCTGGTAAGCAGTACAAGCAGATGGTACGGGCGAGCTTCGCCTATACCGCAGGTCGTTAAGCTTGCAGTAGCTTCTCCTTGCATCATGTTTCTCCTAGGTGTGTGGAAAATCATTTAAATGACATCTATCACTTAGAAATATCATATTATTACATAACATGACAATCTCAATTGATATATTCAGAAAAGACTTAATAATTCACGATCCTTTTAAAACAAGGGTAAAAGGTGCATGTTGTTGGGTTCGCGGCATAGAAAAGAAAAAATTTCCTATGATGGGAACTACTAAGCACCAAGATCTATCTACCTAGATATAAACAATAGGTGGATATACATCCATAGAGAATATACCCTTGAAGACCGACAAAGTATAACGAGGTTGGACTCGTGGATAATGTAGTCGTTCTCTTGCCGATCTCAAGATCAAGAGGAAGTCCAGCGCCACAAATCAGCAGCACATACGTGATCGCACACATGTCTGGTCCATCGAGCAACCTTCACCTCCTTGCTCTAGCGATGCAGTGGAAGCAACGACTCCTTCCAAACGAAAAGCCACTGGGAACATGTATCTCGCTAATCCGAGACCATGGGGAAATAATTCTAGAGGCGGAGATAGATCCTTCACGAGGAGGTGTGTTGTGATAGCAGGAGAGGGGGCCTTCTATAGGGAGAGGGGACAACCCCCTCCCATGGTCGGCGGCCATGGAGGTGCCCCCACCTTTTCCTTCATTCATGTGGGTGGATGCTCCACTCACATAAACATGCCTCCACTCACACTCCCACTCACATGCATTAATTTCCCACCAAATTTAATTCAACTCTCATTAAATAAAACTACTTTGTTTATTTTATTCAGAATTTTGTTAATTACTTTAATTAACAAACATTCACATAAAACCCCTGCAACATTTCAATATCACATGCATAACCAATTTCAGCAATTTCACCCGAAACAATTCCGGTGTCTATTGAAATAATTCTAGCGCTTTGCAATTCTTTTCCGTGGAACATATTTGCTCCAAATGGTGTTGTTATCCCTTAAGTGTGTCACCCTATGGTTCGTGAATAATGAAGACATGATCGAGACCCTTCTCTGATCAATAACCAGCAGCGGGACCTGGAAATCCATACTGACTCCTACACATTCAACGATGACTTCTATGATCGTGAGAACCTTTAACATTAGTAACTAAATCCCTTTGTCTCGCGATATACTACATGTCCGAGATTCGATCATCGGTATCTCCATACCTAGTTTGATCAATAACATGCACACTCTTTTCTCGTTCCCATGATATAACATTCTAGTGATCACATCACTTGCTTGCAAGATATCTCAATGTGATATCATCGAGAGGGACCAAAGTATATCTATCCGTCATCGGGATGGATAAATCCCACTCTTGATCCATGAGCCTCTACATAGCACCTTTGGAGTATCTGAACCCACCTTTGTAGTCACCTTATTATGGTGTGACGTTTGATGTTATCAAGTTACTCTTCTAGTGTTAGTGATTGACATGATCTCATGGTCTAATGACTAGAATTACTTCGTATGGATAACAATTTAAACAAAGTGACTTTGATCATATGCTATACTTCGTATGAATGTTCATCACATCATTCCACCAATGCTGTGATCTCATTATTAACAACATCCAATGTCCATGATCAGGAAACCTTGATCATCTTGTTAATCAACGAGCTAGTTTATAAGAGAGGCATAACTAGGAACCCTTTATTTGTTTATTAAACACACATGTATTAACATTTCCAATCAATACAATTATAGCATGTAAAATAGAAATCTATCATATACTTGGAATACGATAATAACAACTTTATTATTGCCTCTCAGGGCATATTCCCTTCAGTCTCCCACTTGCACTAGAGACAATAATCCAGTTTACATAGTGATAAACCTAACACCCATGGGGTTCTAGTGTTGATCATGTTTTGCCCTAGGGAGAACTTTAGTCAACAGATCTGCTACATTGAGATCCATGTGTATGATGTCTACGCACTTCTATTCTTGTAGACAGTTGTTGGGCCTCCAAGTGTAGAAGTTTGTAGAACATCAGCAAGTTTTCCTTTAAGTGGATCACCCAAGGTTTATCGAACTCAGGGAGGAAGTGGTCAAAGGTATCCCCTCTCAAGCAACCCTGCAATCAAGATACAAGAAGTCTCTTGTGTCCCCAACACACACAATACACTTGTCAGGTGTATAGGTGCACTGGTTCGGCGAAGAGATAGTGAAATACAAGTGGTATGGATAATTATAAGAGGTAACGGTGATAGAAAATAACTTGATGGCGTGGAAGAGACTAAAGGCAAACTTAAATAAAGATGGAAGCAAGCAAACATGTAACAGATCTAATTGCAAACGGTGTATCAATGCTTAGAAACAAGGCCTAGGGATCATACTTTCACTAGTGAACACTCTCATATAAATATCTTCTCTTTATGATACTACTCTTAACTACTCTCCGGTTGAACACTCTAATCGATGGTAGGGCTATAACAACACACCTCAAAGTAAGCCTTTCCCATCTAGAAAACCCCACACTATCACCTTGAGTACTAGATGAGTCCAACAAACACCACAATTTCATAAAGACATCCAACTCCAAATATAACTCATAACAAGTATTTGTAATCTCTAGCCTAAGTGCCACCATGGTGAGCACGCTGTCACTTTCACACACATGGGGAGAGCAGAGATCTATTAAAGCACTTGAGTAGAAAGGTAGATCTAATTGATTACAAAGCTCATGATCACAATATGACCATGGATAGAGAGAGAGATGAACACATAGCTACCGGTAGAACCCTTAGCCTCGCGAGAGAACTACTCCCTCATCATCATAGGAATCAGCAACATCGATGGAGATGGTGGTGGAGATCGATGGAGATGGCTCCGGGGGCACTTCCCCGTCCCGGCAGGGTGCCGGAACAGAGACTTTTTATCCCCCAAATCTCCCCTTTGGTGGCGGCGGTGCTACGGAACTTTTCGTGGCTGGAGGCTTGACTATTTAGGGTTTTGGTATCGGGAGGCTTCTCATAGGCCAGAGGGCAAGGTCGGTGGGTGGCCAGGGGGCCCACACCATGCCCTGTCGTGGCCTGGGGGACCCGCGCCATGGGGTGGTGTGGCCATCCTATGGCCCCTCTTCGACTCTCCTTCTGGCTCCGTGAGTCTTCCGAAAAATATCAACTTTGGCTTTTGTCCAGTCCAATTCTGAGAATATTGATTTTCTGACTTTCCTGGAACCAAAAACAGCAGAAAACAGGCAACTGGCACTGTGGCACTTGTTAATAGGTTAGTCCAAGAAATCATATGAAAAGTACTCCAAAGTTGGAACAAAACATAAGAAAGTAGATAAAACCAAGCATGGAACATCAAAATTATAGATACATTTGCAATGTATCCACATCCCCAAGCTTAACTCCCGCTCTTCCTCGAGTAGGTAAGTGATAAAAAGAAAGAATAATTTTTGAGGTGACATGCACCATCATAAACTTGATCAAAGTATTATTAAAATAATGATAGCTGGAATCATAGTACTTCAATCATAACATGAAAGACAAAGTTCTAGCAATAAGACAAAGAAACTATGATGCAACATGAAAGGCACAAACAAAATATTCATGAATAACAATGCTTTGCAAGACGTTTGTTTGTTTCACATAAAGAAAACATAGAATAATAGTATTCAGCTTGTCCCTCATAGAGTAGCAAATATAAATGCATAGGACACCTTCAAAGTTCATAAGAGTGACTAGATACAAATAGTTTAAAGCAAGCTATATCAAGTTATGCATCAATCAACTAGTCTTGGGACAATGCGCATAGAACTAAGAATGGCCACTATGCTCTCAAAGTAGGTGCATAAAGGTAGAAGGTGGAGACTCAATATAATGGTGGAAGAAAGGCCTTCATAGAAGGAAGCAGAGATTCAAGTTTCATAAAGAGCTTCCAAAAATTATGGTACTTATAGCTTTCATCTCTCATTGCTCCTATCATAAGCATCTTGAAAGTGATTAAGGTTAAAGTGACACAACTAAGAGGATATGCTTGACAAGTTATAAGCCAAAATCTCATGCCCCTTACTTACGAAGACCGAACCTCATGCTACTCAACTTTAGTCATGAGTAAGCTCTTGTCATTGTAAATACATATGTATCATAAAGAACCGCCAAAGGGGTACCCCTTGCACATGATACAGGAGCTATCCCATAGTCAAAATGACAAGGCAAGCAGACAATGAGCATCTCAGCGATCTTTTTATTTGCTATTTGCATAGGTTTTTATTGAGGATGCTTCATAGAGTGCTCATTATAGTGATGCTGCAAGTTTCCACCATGATTAGGCATGGCTTAGGCTAGCGGCCCAGGCGTTTCTCTAACACACATACAAACTCCATGATCTTACAAGTTCCACTTTTATTTCACACCGCCGGGATCCATAAGCAAAAGAACATGATATCAACGGGGTACAAAGTACAAGTGCAATGTTGAAAGCGTTCCCCATGATACATGGTTCTGCTAATTTCAACTTATAAAGCGCAAGCATATACGCAACAAAGAAGGACCCAAGGGTTCAAGTTTATTAAATGCAAAAAGTAAAGTGTGCCATCAAGTTCGTGAGAGCTTTAATCACTAGTTTTCTCATAACAAGTGGAAGGTAAACAAAAGCATGAATGTACTTGGAATAGCATATGCTAGTAGGTAGGTATGGTGGACTCTTTGGAATAACTTGGTTTAAGGAGTTGTATGCATGAGTGGAACTCATACTTGGTTGTGGAGGCTAGCAAAATACTGGGAGCGATAAACTAAGAGAGCAATAATGGCCATAATCATGCAGAGCGACAAAACATCATTGATCAAAGCATAAAGTGATACTACAAGTTGAAAACTAAAGGATCATAAAGGCTATGGTGACTTGAGATAGTCATAACATGGTGTGAGCATGCACCAAGTCAACCCAAATAAAGCATCAAAGGAGAATACCACTATACTATGCTTTAATATGCTAAAACAACACATGATTCATCCAAGGCACATTAAGCAATCTCAATTATTTATAACAAGTCATGCTATAGCAAAGAATACTAAGGAAAAGGCTAAAAAAATATCAAGCATGGCATGACAAAGCATATGCCACAGTCAAAAACGAGCTCTTTTTACCACATAAGTATGAACTTTCCTACTCTTTTCCAAACCAAACCAAACTATTTGCAAACCAATGTATGAAAGAGGGGGTCCAACCAATTTATTAACCAAGCAAACTAAAAACCAAAACAAAAAGGAAAAAGAAGACGCTCCAAGAACAACACAACTGTGCATGAAACAATAAAAATGAAGCGTCTGGAAGAAACCTGGGATTTTTATTGATGAAGAAGGGGATGCCTTGGGCATCCCCAAGCTTTGACGCTTGTACTTCTTGGATATTTCTTGGGGTGACACGCGTGGCATCCCCAAGCTTGAGCTTTAGTCCATCCTTCATCTCATTACTCATTCCTTCCATACACCTGAAATTTTTCCTTCATACAAAACTTCACACAATCTTTATTAGTAACATTAGTGAATTTAAGATAAATAAGTCTTAAGGTTCAGTTCTAACACCAAATAAACTTCCATTAGAACACTAGCTACTGTAGCACTTCCCTCAAAAAGCTCAATTCCCCAAAAGAACTCAAAAAGGAACCAACAAGAAGCAAATGCAGAAAATGGCAGAAATCTGTCAAAACAGACCAGCAGGTAAAGACGAATTTTTTCAAAGACTGTCTGTTGCTCAAGTCAAAAAGTGTTGAACTAACGAAGTTAGATAACAACCTGGGTCAAAAGCACAAAAAATCAGGCCTCGAAATGACGTTCAGAGATTTTACACGAATTTTTACGGTGAAGCACAAAAATCTGTTTCGGGACAACAACTTTCCCAATCATTACTTCTCTCTCATTAGAGGTTACTCTTGGAACAAAAATCAAACAAAAAGGATAAGGAGAGGTTATTACAGAGGTAATAACTTCCAAGACTCATCTAAAACTTTTGGGTTATCTCCCAATAAGTACTTTTCTTTAGGGCCTTTAAGTTAGGCATGATAATTTGAGAAGATGCTCACATAAGAAATATAAATTGAAGTAAAAGAGCGCATCAAGAAGCAAATTGAAAACACATTTAAGTCTAACCCACTTCCTATGCATAGGAATCTTGTAAAGAAACAAGTCATGAAAGCGCAAAGCAACAAGCATAGTAAAGCAAAACAAGTGCAACTTCAAGACTTTCAACATAAAGAGGGGAAACTTAATATTATTGAGATGCATAAAACCATGTTTCCCTCTCTCATAATAACTTTCAGTAGCATCATGAATAAAATTAACAATATAACTATCACATAAAACATTCTTATCATGAGCCACATGCATAAAAGAATTATTACTCTCCACATAAGCATAGTCATTCTTATTAATTGTAGTGGGAGCAAATTCAACAAAATAGCTATCATTATTATTCTCATCACCATAATCATCAAATATAGGAGGCATATTGTAGTCATAATTAATTGCCTCCTCAATAGTAGTTGGACTGCAAATATCATATTTATCATTGTAATCATCATATATTGGAGGTTTTGTATCATCATAAGCAATAGAATAGCTATCTTCCAAAGCTGGGGAACTAAAAAGATCATTTTCATAAAGACTAGCTTCCCCAAGCTTAGACTTTTCCATAGCATTAGCAATAATGGTGTCCAAAGAATTCATACTAACAACATTGTTATTAGCATGCAAATAAAGTTCCATAGGTTTTTTAATTTTCTCTTCAAACACTTCATGTCCTAACTCAAGATAAATATTATAAAGTTCTCTAATTTTGTTGTTGTTTTACATTAAGCCTAACTAGTGAAAACAAGAAACAAAAAGACAAAATTGCAGAATCTAAAGGAAATAACTTCGAGCACTCACACCGGAGGATGTGA
Source organism: Avena eriantha (assembly GCA_910589775.1). NCBI lineage: Eukaryota > Viridiplantae > Streptophyta > Magnoliopsida > Poales > Poaceae > Avena > Avena eriantha. Next base: position 291,149,067 of record OU342745.1, on the reverse strand, counting down.
GTACCTTTTACCTTACCTCCCCGGCAACGGCGCCAGAATATAGGCGTTTGCCGTGGGAGGTTCTTCTTCTTTAATCCTCCGGTGTGAATACCTTTTACCTTACCTCCCCGGCAACAGCGCCAGAAAATAGCTTGATGTCTAAGCACTTCTATTCTTGTAAACAGTTGTTGGGCCTCCAAGTGCAGAGGTTTGTAGAACAGCAGCAAGTTTTCCTTTAAGTGGATCACCCAAGGTTTATCGAACTCAGGGAGGAAGTGGTAAAAGGTATCCCCTCGCAAGCAATCCTGCAATCAAGATACAAGAAGTCTCTTGTGTCCCCAACATACCCAATACACTTGTCAGGTGTATAGGTGCACTAGTTCGGCGAAGAGATAGTGAAATACAAGTGGTATGGATAATTATAAGCGGTAACGGTGATAGAAAATAACTTGATGGCGTGGAAGAGACTAAAGGCAAACTTAAATAAAGATGGAAGCAAGCAAACATGTAACAGATCTAATTGCAAACGGTGTATCAATGCTTAGAAACAAGGCCTAGGGATCATACTTTCACTAGTGAACACTCTCATATCAATATCTTCTCTTTATGATACTACTCTTAACTACTCTCCGGTTGAACACTCTAATCGATGGTAGGGCTATAACTGCACACCTCAAAGTAAGCCTTTCCCATCTAGAAAACCCCACACTGTCACCTTGAGTACTAGATGAGTCCAACAAACACCACAATTTCATAAAGACATCCAACTCCAAATATAACTCATAACAAGTATTTGTAATCTCTAGCCTAAGTGCCACCATGGTGAGCATGCTGTCACTTTCACACACATGGGGAGAGTAGAAAGGTAGATCTAATTGATTACAAAGCTCATGATCACAATATGACCATGCATAGAGAGAGAGATGAACACATAGCTACCGGTAGAACCCTTAGCCTCGAGAGAGAACTACTCCCTCATCATCATAGGAATCAGCAACAGCGATGGAGATGGTGGTGGAGATCGATGGATATGGCTCTGGGGGCACTTCCCCGTCCCGGCAGGGTGCCGGAACAGAGACTTTCTGTCCCCCGAATCCCCCCTTGGGTGGCGGCGGCGCTATGGAACTTTTCGTGGCTGGAGGCTTGACTATTTAGGGTTTTGGTATCGGGAGGCTTCTTATAGGCCAGAGGGCAAGGTCGGTGGGTGTCCAGGGGGCCCACACCATGCCCTGGCATGGCCTGGGGGACCCGCGCCATGGGGTGGTGTGGCCACCCTGTGGCCCCTCTCCGACTCTCCTTCTGGCTCTATGAGTCTTCCGGGAAAATATCAACTTTGGCTTTTGTCCGGTCCAATTCTGAGAATATTGATTTTCTGACTTTTCTAGAACCAAAAACAGCAGAAAACAGGCAACTATCACTGTGGCACTTGTTAATAGGTTAGTCCAAGAAATCATATGAAAAGTACTCCAAAGTTGGAAGAAAACATAAGAAAGTAGATAAAACCAAGCATGGAACATCAAAAATTATAGATACACTTGCAATGTATCAGTGTACTTTACAAATCTTTATATCTCCATCCTTGACATGCTCGCGGATGGAGCGAAACCGGCGCTTAATATGCTTGGAATTCTTATGAGACCTTGGTTCCTTGGCATTGGTTATGGCTCCATTGTTGTCACAATAGATCACCATTGGGTCAAACGTACTAGGGACCACACCTAGTTCAGTTATGAGCTTCTTCATCCAAACCGCTTCCTGCGCCGCTTCTGAAGCAGCAACATATTCCGCCCCCTTTGTTGATCCCGCCACCATAGGTTGTTTAGAGCTCCTCCAACTAACTGTTGCTCCGTTCTTGAGAAATACGTATCCGGATTGAGACTTACAGTCATCCGGATCTGTGTCAAAGGTAGCATCGACATAACACTTAGCAACCATCTCTTCTTCACCTCCATACACAAGAAACATTTCCTTAGTTCTTATTAAGTACTTAAGGATATTCTTGACCGTTATCCAATGTTCCAAACCTGGATCAGATTGGTACATACTAGTCAAACTAATAGCATGTGCCACATCCGATCTTGTACATAGCATGGCTACGTTATCGAGCATATGGCTGAGGCATAGGGGATCTTATCCATTATCTCTCTTTCTTCCGCCGTAGCCGAACTTTGAGTCTTACTCAATGTCTTGCCTTGTAACATAGGTAAAAACCCTTCTTACTTCCATCCATTTTAAACTTCTTTAAAATCTTATCAAGGTATGTTCTTTGTGATAGCCCAATTAGGTGTCTTGATCTATCTCTATAGATCTTAATGCCTAATATGTATGATGCTTCAACAAGGTCTTTCATCAGAAATTTGCTGTTTAGATAACTTTTAACACTGTTTAAAAGATCTATATCATTTCCAATCAATAATATGTCATCCACATATAATATTAGAAATGCCACATTGCTCCCACTCACTTTCTTATAAATACAAGCCTCTCCATAAGTTTGGACAAATCCAAACTCTTTTATCACCTCATCAAAGCGGAGATTCCAACTCCGAATGCTTGCTTCAGTCCATAGATGGATCGCTAAAGTTTGCAAACTTTGTCAGCATCCTTAGGATCGACAAAACCCTTTGGTTGTATAATATACAACTCTTCTTCAATATTACCATTGAGGAACGTAGTTTTGACATCCATCTACCATATTTCATAATCGAAATATGAAGCAATTGCTATCATAATCCTAATCGACTTTAGCATCGCTACGAGAGAGAAAGTCTCATCATAGTCAACTTCTTGAATTTTTTGAAATCCCTTTGCTACAAGTTGAGCTTTATAGACGGTCACATTACCATCAGCATCAGTTTTCTTCTTGAAAATCCATTTATTCTCAATGGCCTTTCGGTCGCGAGGTAAGTCCACCAAGGTCCAAACCTGGTTTTCGTACATGGATCCCATCTCGGATTTCATGGCTTCTAGCCATTTGTTTGAATCCGGGCTCATCATCGCTTCTTCATACGTCATAGGGTCATTTATTCCATCTACCATGAAATTCACGATAGGATTTATGTATAGTTTAGGAGCTGCACGTGTCCTGCTTGACCTGCGAGGTTTAGTAGTGTCCTCTTTCAGAGTTTCATGATCATTATCATTAGTTCCTTCTTCATTCGGTGAAGAAGACTTTGGAACAATTTCCAGCACTGCGCCACTCATCGTTTCATGAAGAGAAGGTTCAATAACCTCTTCGAGTTCTACCTTCGGACTACTCACACCTTTTGCTAGAAACTCTTTCTCTAGAAAGGATCCATTTTTGGCAACGAAAACCTTGCCCTCGGATCTGTGATAGAAGGAATACCCAATTGTTTCTTTAGGGTATCCTATGAAAATGCTTTTTTCCGCTTTGGGTTCGAGTTTATCAGGATGAAGTTTCTTCACATAAACATCACATCTCCATACTTTAAGAAATGGCAGCTTAGGTTTGTTTCCAAACCACAATTCATACGGTGTCTTTTCAACAGATTTAGATGGTTCCTGATTTAAAGTGAATGCAGCGGTTTCCAGTGCAAAACCCAAAATTTAAAGTGGCAAGTTAGTCAGAGACATCATAGATCGAACCATATCCAATAAGGCACGATTATGCCGTTTCGATACACCATTACGCTGTGGTGTTCCGGCAGGCATGAGTTGTGAAACTATTCCACACTCCCTCATGTGTGTGCTAAACTCGTAACTTAGATACTCACCTCCACGGTCAGATCGCAGAAATTTAATCTTTCTATTACGATGATTTTCCACTTCACTCTGAAATTCCTTGAACTTTTCAAAGGTTTCTGACTTGTGTTTCATCAAATAGATATATCCATATCTACTCAAATCATCCGTGAAAGTAACAAAATAATGATATCCACCTCGTGCCAACACACTCATTGGACCACAGACATCAGTATGTATGATTTCCAATAAATCTGTCGCCCACTCCATTGTACCAGAAAACAGGGTTCTAGTCATCTTGCCCATAAGGCATGGCTCACATGTATCAAATGATTCAAAATCAAGCGATTCCAAATGTCCATAAGAATGGAGTTTCTTCATGAGCTTTACGCCAATATGACCTAGACGGTAGTGCCACATATATGCAGATATATCATTATCAAGGTTAATCCTATTAGCATCAACATTATGAATATGTGTATCACTACTATCGAGATTCAACAGAAATAAACCATTCATCACAGGTGCATGACCATAAAACATATTATCCATATAAATCAAACAACCATTGTTTTCAGATTTAAACGAATAACTACTTCACAATAAACATGATCCGGATATAATGTTCATGCTTAGTGCAGGCACCAAATAATTATTATTCAGATTTATAACTAATCCTGACGGCAGATGGAGAGGCAGCATTCTGACAGCGATCACATCAACTCTTGATCCATTGCCGACATGCATCGTGACCTCATACCTTGCTAGTTTTCACTTGTTCCGTAGCCCCTGATTCGAGTTACATATATTAGCAACTAAACCAGTATCAAATACCCAGGTGCTACTGCGAGTCTAGTCGAGTACACATCAATAACATGTATATCACATATACCTTTGTTTGCCTTGCCGGCCTTCTTGTCCGCTAAATGCTTGGGGCAGTTGCGCTTCTAATGGCCAGTCCCCTTACAATAATAGCACTTAGTACAGACTTAGGGCCAGCTCGGGATTTCTTTTTAGGCGTAGCAACAGATTTTCCGCCCTTCTTTCCCTTCTGTCTACCCTTCTTGTCTTTCTTGAAACTAGTGGTCTGATTGATCATCAACACTTGATGTTCTTTCTTGACCTCCAGTTCTGCAGTCTTAAGCATTGACAAAAGATCAGGGAGAGACTTCTTCATGCCCTGCATGTTATAGTTCATCATGAAGCTCTTGTAGCTAGGTGGTATAGATTGGAGAACACGATGTATGCCTAAGTCAATGGGAATCGTTATTCCCAAGGACACAAGCTTATCGGTGTATCCAGACATTTTTAGTACATGCTCACTAACGGAGTTGTTCTCTTCCATCATGCAGCTAAAGAACTTTTCTGAAGCATCATAACTCTCTATGACAGGATGGGTATCGAAAACCATTTTCCAGTTTACCCATGGTATCAAAGGCGTTGCCATTTTCGAAACGCTTTTGAAGTTCTGGCTCTAGCCCATATAGTATGCCGCAATGAACCATATTGTGGTCCTCCTGACGAGTCAAATAGACATTCTTTTCTTTGTTAGGGGCATCAGGAGCTGGTGGGGGCCTAGCGGTGCTTCTAGCACATATTGCTTTTGTGCAGCAGTGAGGAGAAATCATCAGATTCAGGGCCTAGTTGGTAAAGTTGCTACCATTCGTCGCAAGTTTCTCTTTCTCCATGAACACATTGAAATTAAAAGTAGGTGGTGCCATCTAAAAAATAATTTGTAAAGTTTATTTAGACTAAGTTTATGATAGATCGAGTTCAACTAATCCAAATTACGAATGAACTCCCACTCAAAAACAACATCCCTCGTATATTTTAGGTGATGACATGAACCAAATCCACTACACCAGGTCCGATCATCACGTGAGTCGGTGTAGGTTCAAAGGCGAGCATCTATATGGGCATCATATCAACCATATGAATCATTCTTAACCTTTCAATTCGTGTTCCAAGGCCATGTCTGCACATGCTAGGCTCGCAAGTAAGAACCTTAGTACTCGCATGTGTAAAACTATCTTACACCCGTTGTATGAAAGCGTAGAGTCAAAAACACCCGATCATCATGTGATGTCTTGAAATGACGAACTTTCTTAATGGTGCATACTTAAGGAAGAACACATTTTATCTTGATATCTAAAGGAGGGATCATCTTATAATGCTACTAAAGCACCATACAAGCAATATAAGATGCACACAAAACATCATATGCATAAAGTGAAATGATATGGTTCTTGCACTTGATCACTATCATGTGCATCGTGGTATGATATTTATAATTCCTCTATGTGTAAGGCCAAGGTCTATGGAACTTGCACGTTCGGTATGCTATAATTTCCAAGAGTATCAACTATACTTCAAATTATAACATTACCATATCATGACACTAGCCCAGCAACAATCTAAACTAGACGCTTATAATTTATCAATTGCAAGTTCTACGTGGCTTAGAGCTTTCGAAGATAGAATTGGTCTTACCTACGAACATGGAACCACAACAATGATAACCAGATTATTAGCAACTCATTGTAAATCAGATATTGACTATAGTAGGAGAGACAGACACCCGCTAGCAACTTATGCAAAACTAGTTGCATGTCAAGCGTGGAACATGTCTCATGTGCGAGGACATGTAAAATTAGTCCGGGCCGCTTCATCCCACTATGCCACCAATATCCAAAATACATATAAGATGCAATAACATGATCATCATCGCCCACATACTCTTATGTGTACTACCCATGCAAAGCATCTACGCATAGATCAAGCTCTAATACCATTGTTGGGTTCGTAGCATAGAAAATAATTTTTTTCCTATGATGGGAACTACTAAGCACCAAGATATATCTACCTAGATACAAACAACGGATGGATATACATCCATAGAGAACATACCCTTGAAGACCAAAAAGTGTAATGAGGTTGGACTCGTGGGTGATGTAGTCGTTCGCTTGCCGATCTCAAGATAGAGAGGAAGTCTAGTGCCGCAAATCAGCAGTGCATCCATGATCGCACACACGTCCGGTCCACCGAACAACCTCTGCCTCCTCGCTCTAGCGATGCAGCGCAAGCAGCAACTCCTTCTAGACAAAAAAGCCACTGGGAACATGCATCTCTCTAATCCGAGACCATGGGGAAATAATTCTAGAGGGGGAGAGAGATCCTTCACGAGGAGGTGTGTTGTGAGAGGAGGAGAGTGGGCCTTTTATAGGGAGAGGGGGCAGCCCCCTCCCATGGTCGACGGCCATGGAGGTGTCCCACCTCTTCCTTCATTCATGTGGGTGGATGCTCCACTCACATAAACATGCCTCCACTCACACTCCCACTCACATGCATTAATTTCCCACCAAAATTAATGCAACTCTCATTAAATAAAACTATTTTATTTATTTTATTCAGAATTTTGTTAATTACTTTAATTAACAAACATTCAGATAAACCCCCCTGCAACATTTCAACATCACATGAAGAACCAATTTCAACAATTTCACCTGAAACAATTCTGGTGTCTATTGAAATAATTCTAGCGCTTTGCAATCCTTTTCTGTGGAACATATTTGCTCCAAATGGTGTCGTTATCCCTTAAGTTTGTCACCCTATGGTTTGCAAATAATGCAGACATGATCGAGACCCTTCTCCGATCAATAACCATCAGCGGGACCTAGAGATCCATACTGACTCCTACACATTCAACAATGACTTCTATGATCGTGAGCACCTTTAACGTTAGTAACTAAATCCCTTTGTATCGCGATATATTACATGTCCGAGATTCGATCATCGGTATCTCCATAACTAGTTTGATCAATAACATGCACACTCTTTTCTCTTTCCCGTGATATAACATTCGAGTGATCACATCACTTTCTTGCAATATATCTCAATGTGATATCACCGAGACGGCCCATAGTATATCTATCCATCATTGGGATGGAAAAATCCCACTCTTGATTCATGAGCCTCTACATAACACCTTTGGAGTATTTGAACCCACCTTTATAGTCACCCTATTATGGTGTGACATTTGATGTTATCAAGTTACTCTTCTAGTGTTAGTGATTGACATGATCTCATGGTCTAAGGACTAGAATTACTTCGTATAATGTTATAGCAATTTAAGCACAATGACTTTGATCATATTGATATACTTCGGATGAATGTTCATCACATTATTCCACAAGTGTTGTGATCTCATTATTAACAACATCCAATGTCCATGATCAGGAAACCTTGATCATCTTGTTAATCAACGAGCTAGTTTATAAGAGAGGCATAACTAGGAACCCTTTATTTGTTTATTAAACACACATGTATTAACGTTTCTAATCAATACGATTATAGCATGCAAAATAAACTTCTATCATATACTTGGAATACGATAATAACAACTTTATTATTGCCTCCCAAGCATATTTCCTTCACATGCAAGCCCCATAAAATACTAAAATCCTACCTCTACTTGCGAAAACATAAGGTAAAAATGCTTCAAAAATGGAATCATCAACGGGCACTAAGGCGATACAACATTGCTCATGCATAGATCAAACACATCACACATGATGTTTTTTACCCAGGTTCAGGCCGCCCTTTGGCTAACAACCCTATGTCCTACTTTGATGGATTTTTGGTCGATGGATATACAAAAGAGATGAACAATCTAGTGTTAGGGAGTCACTTTTAGCTAGATTCTACACTTCTGGGGCTTCCTCTTTCGTTCTCTATCTATCTGTATGAGAGCTCCTTGGAGCTTGCTCTCTCTAACTGTTCCCTTGCAAAGCTCACTTACTGATCCTGAAAATCCTCTTTTGTTACTATGGCTGAGGCCCTCCTTTTATATCTCAAGGGGGTACCACAGTGGCTGGCGCGCATGCGCCCTCCTATCTTTCACGAGATCCATCGCAACCGTGCCATATGGCATGGAGGCAGTCAGGTGGTGCTGATGGCCACTCCTGGTTGTGGGCGGTGCCATTGGCCACTCCTTGGCCGCGGACTGTGCGATGCGGTACTTGATGACGAGGAGACAGCATGGCGTGCATTCTGTCATGTTCAGTCTGCTGCGCCTGCGCCCTCATCAATGCATTGCAGAGGCGTATGGAAAGGGCAACACCTGTCTCCCATGCCACCCTGCATGCATTCATTCGACTCTATCTTTGTTGACCCGTCTTCTGTGCCCGGCCCACGAGGAGCCTTATCCTTGATGACGTCATGGTGTAGTGGGTTTGTACGCCTGTCAACGCCACTTATCCCCTTCATGACCCTGTTTGGGCCCTACTTACCTACATGTTAAATGCATACACAACTCATAGTAGCCTTGCCCAAGGGCCTGCACATGCGATAGGGGGCATGAATGTCCATGGGCAGCATTCCACTCCCTCTTCACCATGTAAGGCTGGAGATGTTCTAGATACAGTGACATAGTTTAGAGAAGGTGACTCCCTTGTATTTTTCTTATGGAGAAGAGCTTACCAGGGAGTTAGTACCTTCCCATGCGCCGAGGTGCAATGTGAGGGTCCCCATTCCCATTACACCGATAGAAGCCCCCCGGGCGAGGCGTGGCAATGGTTCTGATCATCCTTCTTCCTCATGCGTGTTGTTCTGGATGGCCTGGACACTGTTGTCGTGCTTTGCCTTACAACCATGCATGGGCCCAAACCGTTGACATATGTGCGACGTGACCAGTTGGCACGTTCTGGGCCGCTTAGAGCTAGCGTGCGCATGCACGTGCACTCAAGTGGCCGTAGAAGTGATGTGTCGCGTCAAGTCTCGTCTTAGCTTCTATAGTCTGGCGGCATTGACTATGATTGCCTCGATTCCTGCAAAAATAGTCATAACTGTGGAGGGAGTGGGGTAGTTCCCCACCCACGTCGCATCATGGAGGTGACACGGCGCATGCCCCGCCTTATAAAAACCTTCCCCATGGATGGGAGAAGCCAACAGTTCCCCTCCTTTGCCTTCTCCAACCTTTCTTCTTCGGCACACCAACTACCCGAGACCTCACGGCCCTTATGGACACCAAGAAAATCAAGAAGGCCACATCGGCGATGCCCCGTCTGGTGGAGGTTTTAGCGATAGAGCGGTGTACACATGAGGCCTTATTCGAGTCCGTCCTATCCGTGGAGAACGTCATATCGTGGAGATGCTTTGCCACCTCCCAGCGAAACGAGCATGGAGACACCGAGCTCTTGTCGCCACAGACAGAGGCTAGCCTCCTGGATACGGATCATCATGTGCCGATCTTCATGAGCCACCTGTTGGCTGGCGTGGTTCCGCCGATTTCGATGTTGCTCCACACTGTCCTCACGGTGTACAGCCTGTAGCCAGCGCATCTCCACCCATCGGTGGTGGTTCAGCTTGTTATCTTTCAGTGGGTAATGACTGCAAGAGCACAAATCAATTATAGCTAATTTTGAAATACGGCTTGTTGGGTTCGTAGCATAGAAAACAAAAAATTCTTAGTATGGGAACTATACGCCAAGATCTATCTACTAGATACAAGCAACGGGTGGATATACATCCATAGAGAACTTACCCTCGAAGACAACAAAGCTTTGTTAACGAGTTGGAACTCGTGGATGATGTAGTCGTACACTTGCCGATCTCAAGATCGTGATGAAGTCCAGCAGGTCCGGCTCCAGCACGTCCATCAGATCCAGCTCCAGCAAGTCCAGCACCACCAAGTCCAGCACCGCAAAGCAGCGGTGCATCCGTGATCGCACACACGTCCGGTACCCCGACAACCTCTGTCCCTCGCTCCAGAAAAGCAGCGGAAGCAGCAACTCCTTTCCAGATAAAGCCACCGGGAACATGTATCTCGCTAATCCAAGACCATGGGGGAATAATACTAGAGGGGGAGAGAGATCCTTCACAAGGAGATGTGAGTGAGAAGTGAGGAGAGGGGGGCCTTTTATAGGAGGAGGGGAGGGTACCCCTCCCATGGCCGGCGCCCCATGGAGGTGACCCTTCACCTCCCCCATTCATGTGGTGGTAACTCCCTCCACATAAATTTGCCTCTTCACATTCTCCATTAAAGTCTCCACTTTAAATGCTCCAAATTTAATGCTCTCTCATTTAATAAAACTCTTTTATTAGTTTTATTCAGAATTTTGTTAATTGCTTTAATTAACAAACATTCACATAAAATCCTGCAACATTTCAATATTACATGCTGAACCAATTTCAGCAATTTCACCCGAAACAGTTTCAATGTCCATTGAAATAATTCCAGCGCTTTCTTAAATCTTTATCTGAAACATATTTGCTCCAAATGGTGTCGGTATCCCTTAAGTGTGTCACCCTACGGTTCACGAATAATGCAGACATGATCGAGACCCCTCTCAGATCAATAATCAGAAGCGGGACCTGGAGATCCATACTGACTCCTACACATTCAATGATGACTTCTGTGATCGTGAGAACCTTTAACGCTAGTAACAAAATCCCTTTGTCTCATGATATAACACATGTACGATATTCGATCATTGGTATCCAAATACCTACTTTGATCTCGTTACCGACATGCACTCTTTTCTCGTTCCCGTGATATAACATTCTAGTGATCTCATCACTTGCTTGCAAGCTATCTTAATGTGATATCACCGAGAGGGCCCAGAGTATATCTATCCGTCATCGGGATGGACAAATCCCACTCTTGATCCATGAGCCTCAACATAACACCTTCGTAGCACTGAGCCCACCTTTATAGTCACCCTGTTACGGTGTGACGTTTGATGTTATCAAGATACTCTTCCGGTGTTAGCAATTAACATGATCTCATGGTCTAAGGACTAAGATTACTTCGTATGATGTTATAGCAATATAAACATAATGATTTTGATCGTAATGCTATACTTCGGATGAATGTTCATCACATCATTCCACAAATGTTGTGACCTCGTTATTAACAACATCCAATGTCCATGATCAGGAAACCTTGATCATCTTGTTAATCAACGAGCTAGTTTATATGAGAGGCATTACTAGGAACTTTGTATTTTGTTTATTAAACACACATGTATTAACGTTTCCAATTAATACAATTATAGCATGCAAAATAAACATTTATCATAAACATGGAATAAGATAATAACCACTTTATTATTGCCTCTTGGGCATATTCCCTTCAGTCTCCCACTTGCACTAGAGTCAATAATCTAGTTTGAAAAACTTTGCGTATTGAACACCTATGGCTTTCTGGTGTTGCATATATGCGATTGCTAGTGGTTAACATAATCTCTGAATCTGACAGTTTCAGTTTCGTGTGTATTTGCATGTCTTTGTGTCTCTACACATCACTCATTCTCAAATGAGATGGCATTGTATAAATTTGGTCCTTTGGTGAGACCTTTAGTTCGTTCGGGTTAAAATATGTTGATATTATTGTCATACAGTATATCTTCATAGTATTAGCCCACTTTGAACCACACCTAGTTTGATAACAAACTACTTAACACAAATGCCCTCCTTTGCTGCTACTATAGCAGTCATATACTTAGCCTTTTGTTGTAGTATCTGTCACTATGTTTCAACTTTGGAACTTATCCAAATCCATCATGGAACATCCTTTCCATTACATTGTGCCACCCATAGTCTAATTTGAGATAAATTTAATTTGTATCTCGTGACAAAACTAGTATCAATGTAACACTTTACAATGAACTACCTTTAACTATTTGTCACTTATACATGATATATTCTTAGTTCTTCCAAAGCTCATAAGAATATCTTTACTATTGTCGAATGATCATCTTATGAATCATTCTAGTATGTGCTCATAAAATTTAGGGCATAGGACATTCTGGATATATACATATCATGGTATAATCGATCAAAATCTTCATGTGATTTTACTCACCAAGTGTTGAAACACTTGAATCTTGATACAATCTTTGCCATGCAGCAAGAACCTTTCTTGTTGTTTCCATATTGAACCCTTTCAATATCTCATATATGTATGTCTAGCACAACCATATTAGCGCCTCAATCTATCCATATAGATATTGATGCCAAATATTCCGGTTTTGCCCAAGTCTTTCATCGAAATCTTACTTTAATGAAATTCTTAACTTGTGTCAATACAAGATACATCATTTCCAATCAACAATATGTCCTCTACATAATGTATTAGAAATATGTCTCAGTGCTCCCACTTAATTTCTTGCAAATGCAAGCATCTTCATCATCTCCGATGAATTTAAACTCTTTTAACAGTTTCATCATGGTGAAGATTCCAACTCCGCTATGCTCACTTCAACTATTGAAGTTTGCATGCCCTTTTAGCACCCTTTGAATTAACAAAACCCTTCGGACCATGTCATGTACACGTCCTAGGTAACCGTTCTATTAGAAGAACCTTGTTTTGTTTATTCAACTACCATATACCAAATTATATGTAGTGGTTGCTACATTAATCCGTCAAGACTATATATCGCTATGAAAGATCAAATCTTGTCATAGTCAACTCCTTGAACATTGCCGTAAACTTCTTTCTGACATGTCGACTATTTCATAGATGTTCAACATCCATGTCTATTTATTTATAGATCCAAACACGACCGATAGGATTTACGCCTTTTCAGAGGGTCTTCCAAGTTCAGAAACTTGATTTCTCGTGTATGGATACTATCACAGATTCTATGACTTCTAGTCAGTTTATGGAGTCAGGGCCCATCATCGCTTCTTTGCATGTAGTCGGTTCATCATTGTCAAAACAATAACGACTTGCTTATCAAATCACACTATTTGATTCTTACCAACCCACACGGTTCAATATGAACTCTAATCTCCGAGATCACAACCTTTGTAATCACGGGAGCCATGAGCATTGTGGCCACCACCGGGACACTTTCCGGCGCTACGCTACTTAGCACATATAGCTAAGGTTCAACAACCTTATCAAAGTTCTATTGTCCTGCCACTTAACTTTTCGCGAAAAATTCCTTCTCAAGAAACTTGACGTTCCAAGTAACAAACTCTTTTGTCCTCGGTGTTATGGATAAATTCCCAACAAATTCTTTGGGATAACCTACAAAGACGTTCTTATTCGACTTTGGTTGTAAACATTTTACTTATGCATAGCATACCAAAATTTAAGAAAAGACAATTCGGGTTTTATCCCAAACCAAAACTTATATGGTGTCATTTCAACGGATCACGATGGTGCTCTTTTCAGTGTAAAAGCAGTAGTCTCTAAAGCTTCAATCCTTAAAACATAATGGCAGTTTTATAAATGACACCTTTGATCTTACCATGTCAAACATGGTTTGATTTCATCTCTCGAATATGCCATACTCCTATGGTTTATCGGGAAACACAAATCATGGAACAATTCCTCAAATCTTAGGTGTTTTGCTAAACATGTAACTCAAATATCTTCCTTTATGATCAAATCATAAACTCTTTATTTTCTTGTTACAATGATTTTCCACTTCATCTTGAAAGTTTTTGAACAATTTTCAAAATGTTTCATACTTCTTCCTTATTAAGTAAATATATAGATATATTCACTTAAATTTTTGGAGAAAGCATATGAAGCAAAAAGATCCATCGCATATGGCTACACATAATGGACTATGCACATCAGCATGCACAATTTCCAATAAGCTAGTCATCCGTTCCTCTTTGGCCTACGAACGGAGTTTCAACTATCTCGAGGAAAGTTTCACAAGTGTCAATTGATCAAAATCAAAAGACTCCAAAAATCCATCAACATGGAGTTTCTTCATGTTTTATTTCCAATATAATTTAAATAGCGATGTCACTTCATAAGTGATCTTTCAACCATTTGTCTTGCGACATTTTAGCAATGGTGTTTATGGATGTGATTTCTCCCACCAGACTTGTAAAAGTTCATCCATCCTTTATGGAATACGGTAATTATTTGAACAACCATTGTTCTCATAATACCGGAACAAAATAACAATTATTAAAACAAATCTTGAAGGCTAGGTTTGACGACAACGAAAAACACAATAACACTTCATTTGTTTTCGATGAACATCATCACTTATTCTCTTGCTAGTTACTTAGGCCATTGCAGTTCATGAATTGCGTTGTCCTGTATGACACTTCATACCAACCAATTCGATATCTAATACGGGTATCCAATACCTAAGAACCACATTGTTTAACAAGCAAGGAATACAACCATAACATGTGTATCTTCTATATACCTAAGCTGGACATTTCCAACTTTTTCTTTTCCGCCAAATATTTTATAGATTCTCTTTCAGCAATTCCTTTTCCTTTTAAAAGAATCTATCAACATTAATAGTGGTGTCATTCTCATGACACATAGTACAAAGTGTATATAGTAAAATACTAATACCTTTGGACTTGCACTTTGAAGTGGATCACCATTATCAAATGTTTGGTATTCTTTCAAAAATCCATTCTTTAGTAATCTATTAGTGTAGTAAACATTTTACTTACATCTTTTATTCATCCTTATCATGACAACTTTCATGATCAAGCTACTATAGCCTATAAGGAAGAATCGCGAGTATAATGTTAGTTCCCAAAACCTTTTTGGGAGATCCGGATGCTTAGCATCTCCATCCTTCACAAATTCTCATACAATATGAGAACATGTATTTTGATAAATTATACTCTATCATAATGCAACCAAAAACATTGTTTCAGATATCACAATATCTTTCACACATGATGGTTTCTGAAACAATTTTTAGCTCCTATATAATCTTGATATTAAAACAACTTTTGAATATCAATAATCATGGAGGCAAACTTGATACTTTAGATACTAACATTGGAATTCTTACTCTTGATTTAATACTACTTATTAAACTTCATGGAGTTAATAGGGTTTGCTGAAAGTTTGCAATAGGACTTCTAAACTTTAAATTGACATTCAAAACAATACGATACCAGTTCGTAAAGTAAATATCCAGAATTCTATAGTTCTATTATCTCAATTAAAACTAAGCATAAGATAGTGAACAGACGCCAGTGACTACAACAAATTATGCAAATTCACTTCGATTTAGTTTATGACAAATTGAGTTCGACTAATCCAAATTAGAAATGAATTCCCACTCAAAAACGACATCCCTCGTGCCTTTTTGGTGATTACATGAACCAAATCCACTACACCAAGTCCGATCATCACGTGAGTCGGTGTAGCTTCAAAGGCGAGCATCAACATGGGCATCACATCAACTATATGACTCATGCTTAACCTTTCGGTATGTGTTCCGAGGCCATGTCTGTACATGCTAGGCTCGCCAAGTAAGAACCTTAGTATTCGCGTGTGTAAAACTGTCTTACACCCGTTATATGAAAGCGTAGAGTCGAGTACACCCGATCATCACGTGATGTCTCGAAACACGATCCATACAACGGTGCATACTTAAGGAAGAACACATTTTTATCTTGATATTTAAATGAGGGATCATCTTATAATGGTACTAAAACGCCAAACAAGCAATATAAGATGCGAACATCATATGTGTAAAGTGGAATGATATGGTCCATGCATTTGATCACCGTCATATGCATCGTGGTATGATCTCTATCATTCCTTTGTGTGTAAGGCCAAGGTCTATGGAACTTACACGTTGAGTGTCTTGTAAGAGTATCTATCATACATCTACTTACAACAATACCATATCAAGACACTAGCCCAGCAACGATCTAAACTAGACGCCTCTAATTTATCAATTGCAAGTTTTACGTGGCTTAGGGCTTTCGGAGATAGAACCAGTCTTACCTACGAACATGAACCACAACGAGGATAACCAAGTTATTAGCAACTCATTGTAAATCAGATATTGACTATAGTAGGAGAGACAGACACCCGCCAACCACTTATGCAAAACTAGTTGGATGTCAGTAGTGGAACCGGTCTCATGTACGATGACATGTAAGGTTGGTCCGGGCCGCTTCATCCCACTATGCCACCAATATCCAAAATACATGAATGAAGCAATAACATGATCATCATCGCCCACATATAAACATATGTGTACAACCTGCAAAGCACCTATGCATAGATCAGGCTCTGATACAACTATTGGGTTCGCAGCATAGAAAACAAAAAATTTCCTACGACGGGAACTATACGCCAAGATCTATCTACTAGATACAAGCAACGGGTGGATATACATCCATAGAGAACTTACCCTCGAAGACAACAAAGCTTTGTTAACGAGTTGCAACTCATGGATGATGTAGTCGTACACTTGTCGATCTCAAGATCGTGATGAAGTCCAGCAGGTCCGGCTCCAGCACGTCCATCAAATCCAGCTGCAGCAAGTCCAGCACCACCAAGTCCAGCACCGCAAAGCAGCGGTGCATCCGTGATCGCACACACTCTGGTACCCCGACAACCTTCGTCCCTCGCTCCAGCAAAGCAGCGGAAGCAGCAACTCCTTTCTAGATAAAGCCACCGGGAACATGTGTCTCGCTAATCCGAGACCATGGGGGAATAGTACTAGAGGGGGAGAGAGATCCTTCACGAGGAGGTGTGAGTGAGAAGTGAGGGGAGGGGGGCCTTTTATAGGAGGGGAGGGTACCCCTCCCATGGCCGACGCCCCATGGAGGTGACCCTTCACCTCCCCCATTCATGTGGTGGTAACTCCCTCCACATAAATTTGCCTCTTCACATTCTCCATTAAAGTCTCCACTTTAAATGCATTAAATTTCTCCAAGTTTAATGCTCTCTCATTTAATAAAACTCTTTTATTAGTTTTATTCAGAATTTTGTTAATTGCTTTAATTAACAAACATTCACATAAAACCCTGCAACATTTCAATATTACATGCTGAACCAATTTCAGCAATTTCACCCGAAACAGTTTCGATGTCCATTGAAATAATTCCAGCGCTTTCTTAAATCTTTATCTGAAACATATTTACTCCAAATGGTGTCGGTATCCCTTAAGTGTGTCATCCTACGGTTCGCGAATAATGCAAACATGATCGAGACCCCTCTCAGATCAATAATCAGAAGCGGGACCTGGAGATCCATACTGACTCCTACACATTCAACGATGACTTCTGTGATCGTGAGAACCTTTAACGCTAGTAACTAAATCCCTTTGTATCATGATATAACACATGTCCGAGATTCGATCATTGGTATGCAAATACCTAGTTTGATCTCGTTACCGACATGCACTCTTTTCTCGTTCTCGTGATATATCATTCTAGTGATCTCATCACTTGCTTGCAAGCTATCTTAATGTGATATCACCGAGAGGGCCCAGAGTATATCTATCCATCATCGGGATGGACAAATCCTACTCTTGATCCATGAGCCTCAACATAACACCTTCGTAGCACTGAACCCACCTTTATAGTCACCCTGTTATGGTGTGACGTTTGATGTTATCAAGATACTCTTCCGGTGTTAGCAATTAACATGATCTCATGGTCTAAGGACTAAGATTACTTCGTATGATGTTATAGCAATATAAACATAATGACTTTGATCGTAATGCTATACTTCGGATGAATGTTCATCACATCATTCCACCAATGTTGTGACCTCGTTATTAACAACATCCAATGTCCATGATCAGGAAACCTTAATCATCTTGTTAATCAATGAGCTAGTTTATATGAGAGGCATTACTAGGAACTTTGTATTTTTTATTAAACACACATGTATTAACGTTTTCAATTAATACAATTATAACATGCAAAATAAACATTTATCATAAACATGGAATAAGATAATAACCACTTTATTATTGCCTCTCGGGCATATTCCCTTCACGGCTATCAAACCCATAGAGAGCTTTTTGGTTGAGGTCATTATGCCCCTCGTCACTATCTACCAAAGGATAATTGTAAGCTGCCTTTGATTTCAAGTAAAGGGTGTTTGAAAGATTTTGTGTTTGTGTGCAATAAAGTAATAAAAGCAAGTAAAGTAAACTAGTAATGAAAACACTAGGAAACGGTGTTGGAACTCAATAAGGCTAAAAGGTTCTCTGGGATGTAGGATACACCACTAGCATATGACAATTTAGTATAATCTATTTCTTTCATCATAATATGTGTGGAGAGAGCTCCATAATAAGATGTTCACTACAAGACTCATGAGTAGTCACTTCTTGAATCAATTATTGAGGTCATCTATAAATAAAAACTGTGATGCCTGAGAGCAATCACTCATACAGGCCACCACAATTAAGGGTTTCCCTATGCATATTGTAATAAGATTAGTGAATCTCTCTTAATTCCCCCTTGGACCGTGTAGGTTATAAGTCAATGCTTACTGTTGTTGTGGTGGTGGCACGGCAGATGCCATGGGTAGGCTAAAGATGGGGCCAATGAGTGCTAGGGGAATCCAGGGAGGGAAAACATGGTGATTCCATGCACAGATGTTGTTATATTTCCTCTATCAATGGTGGATACAAGTGCTCCTCGAGCTGTTCATGAGAAGGATACAATGTCTCTTATTCCCCACAACCTAGCTCTAGAGTTCTACCTTAGACAGAGAAAATGACCGATCCCTCTCTATGGAGGCCCCGGTGCTCCTTATATAGGGGAGCCCAGGTTACAATGTTAGGGCACACGTGACAGCATATTCCTCGAATATGCCCCTCGGCTAAAGTTTGATGCTTCTTTATTCTTTTTAACGGCTCATCCGGACTATGGACATAACCCACTGCGTAACCCTTGCCTTTAAGCGTCACCAGACACGAGCTACATCAGCCGACACTGCCCGCATCATCTTGGTCGCCCTTGCCCCACTGGTCCTTCCCTTCGCTTTGCTTCACTCATGATATAGCTAGCATAGGCCACCTTTTGACCAGCGGAAGATTCATTCCTTCTCTTGGAAGCCAAGTGGTAGTCCGGTTAGCACATGGCTAACCCGGCTACGAGGGTACCTATTGTAATAGATAGACAAATATGGCCGACATATATCTTATGCCGGCCGGGTTAACACTAGGAAACTGCCCCATGGGCCGGGTTACTCCGTAAGTCGGCCTGCCTTGAGGTGACCCGGCCAGCTCTTGCTTTGACCATGCCGTACCTCGGCTAACTCGGCCTTTATACCCCGGCGTGACCCTACTCAGGGGTATCCCGCCAACATTAGTCCCCGAAGCTAGTGCGGTCTTAGCAACGCTAGTTGTTAAGGCCACAACAGGTTCCCTTATCCGGATCTTAACTTCTTCGGCCGAGTTAATCCGTAACCCAGACCTTTTTCTCCTATGTTCCCTTGGCTCATTTCAAGTTATTTCTTGCTGGCCAGGTCTTTGTTCACATATCCGGGTTACCTTTCCTTCTTTCATACTCTTCCCCACATCCTACGTGGAGGGTAATCATCATCTTGCCTCATTTTAAGGGCCACGCCCATTTACTGCGCCGGTTACTGTTGCAATGTCAGGATTAACTGTTGTGCATGTCCCTTCACTGCTGCTCCTCGTTAACCGCATCATCGTGTCACGTCTCTTGATCCTTGGCTCTCTGTGCGCCTTGCTATGGCTCACACATGATTGTATGTTCTACTGCGTACACGGCCACACCGTGCGGTTGGGAGGCCGTAATTGATCCCACTACAAGCTCTCTCCATGCGGTTAAATAGAGGGCAGGGGCCATCTTGGGGGATTTCCCCTCACTTAGCGCCCCTTTGCTTCTCTTTCTTCTCCACTGCGCCGTGTCCGTCGCTACTGCTCCTTCACCGGTGTTGCGTCGCCGCCACCGCGTCCAGCTATTCCCAACGACCGCGTCACCGCCTTTGTTCAAGATTTTCGCCACGGGGCCCCGTGCTTCTAGGTTCCCCGCGGCTGGCTACCTCTACTCAGACTTCGTCCTTGAAGATCTCGACCTCACCATGACCGAGGAATAGGCCGCCGTAGTGGCGCAACAAGAGGAGGAAGATGAGGCCTGCGAGCGCGGCGGGTGGGACGGTGCCTTTGTCTGTGAGGACGATTTGGACTAGCTTTACGCCACGCGCCGCATCCCTGCAGGCGTCGCCTGTTGCCTCGCCGCCGACGAGGTTTCCCCCTCTCCAAATCCAGGGGAGTACGTGGTTTTCCTCTCCCACTTCCAGCGCGGCTTCGGCCTTCCTGTTTTCGATTTCTTTTTCGATTTTATCTCCACCTACCAATTGCAACCACATCATCTCCCTACCAATGCTATCACCTCTCTCTCCTCTTTTGCCTCCGGCATAGAGGGGTATATCAGCCTCTAGCCATCTAAGGAGATGTGGATCAAATTCTTCGGTCTGCGGAAGACCATCGTTCCGGATAAGCATCTTACTCCAGCGGAGAAACATCTAACCCAGTGCGGGGCTGCCTCTATTTCTCCCCGCAAGGGCTCTGCATTCCCCCGGGTCACCGGGCTCGAGTCTTGCAAGGGCTGGGCCTGGACTTTCTTCTATGTCCGGAACACCACGGACGAAGACTTGATCCGGCTCCTTCCCTTCAAGCTTGGAGTCCCGGATACCTCTCTTTGGGAGAGCATTCCTAAACGACCCACGGCCCTGGCGAACCAGGTTAACCCCCGGATCAAGGAGCTGCTCAAGGAGAAACTACGGGGGGAGGATATTATGATCACCTTCGTTCGCAGCCGAGTCTCCTCCTTGTAGAAACACGCCCACAAGATCTGCTACTTGAGCGGCCCCCTCGATCCCCGCCGGACTTCCTCCTTCGAGCTCGATAACTCGGCGGTATACCGCTGGGTTAAGGCCATTTTAAACGTGGAGAAGGAATTCTTCGAGGCTTGGGAATGGGGGCTTGCGCCCTACACCCGGGACAACCCTCCTCCAAAGGTAAACTTCTCTTTTATTATCTTTCCGGATCTTCTTTGTATGTCAGATATTTTTTTTAACTTAACCACCACTGCTTTGTTCTCAGTGATTCCTTCAGCAGCCACTAGAGGATGGCCAGGAGTTGGCGAGCAAGTGGGTGCCGGATCGCACCGAATCAGACGAGGTGGAGCCTGATCCGGAGAGCTTTTTTCCCACTCCAGACACCATCAAACACACCTCTGGTAAGGCCTCTTCTTTAAGGGATTGGCCGAATGACGATGACTTGGATGTTGAGGTTCTTGAGGTACTTGACCTGGTGCCCATCTCTTACGCATTCTCGGTTATGTTCGAATCTTTAGCTAACCCGGCCAGTCAAGTACACGAGGTTTCCCCCTTGCCACAAGTGGTCTGGTTCCTGCTCCCTCCCAAAAGCGCGGGGCTACCTCGACCTCCGTTTCGGAGGCACCACCGCCCAAGAAGAGGCAGAAGAAGTCCGGGGTGAAAGCCTTGGCCAAGCCAGTGTCCAAGAGCGTGGTTCAGAGGGCACCCAAACCTTGGGCACCTCCAACCTCGGATGAGTAAGTCTTCTTGCGTTTGCTCTTGGGTCTTTCCATTTCTGTCTTTGCCTTTGCCTTTTATTTGTTCTCTTTCTCTTTTTTGACTTGGTGCTCTTTTATTTCCCAGAGCTCCTAGGGTCATTCCCCAGAGCGGATCCGGCATTGCCTCTCCGATATGGAGCAGCCCTTCTCCCCGTCCCACGACGATGACGTTCGCCCGCTCAGTCCTATTCAAGAGGACTCCACGGCTATGCCTGATTGGAGCCCTTCTCGTCACGAGGAGGGCAATGTCGACGTGGGGGGTAGTGGGGCAACCCAGGATACGGCTATGCCAGATCATCCTAGCTCCTCCTTTTTGGTGCCACCGCCCAGTTCCGAGGCGCCAGTTTCATCGGCACTGCCCAACCAAGTTTTTCTTCAACTCAAGTTTCTTCTGAACCAGCAGCACCAGTACCAACAGCACCAGCAGTAGCAGCACCAGCAACACCAGCACCAGCAGTACCAGCAGCACTAGCTCCAGCACCAACCTCGGCATCAAAGCCAGTAGCAGCGACAACCTCCACCAAGCCTCCAAAGAGGAAAGCTCCATCAGCTGCCTCCGGATCTACGGTGTCCATTGCAGACATCTTTCAGCCAGCTTCTTAGGCACCATCTAGATAAGCAGCCTCTGATCTTCCGCCGCGTCCTCTGTCATCCGGCAAGCTCAAGAAAGCTACAGGGCCAGCCAAGGGCACTACTTCCGGGTCTTCTGCTACTGGATCAGAAGGTAGTAGGCAACTAGTCCTGCATAACAGTCCTGCTGCTGCCCAATCCGTGAGGCAAGAGGCCCATATCAAAGGCCTGGTGGTGAGTCATTCTCCCAGCGGCAAAAGTTACAGCCCCCTGCTCCGAAGGATGATCTGCCGGAGAAGTTCGGCCCAGCGAAGTTTAGCACTCAGATGAACTCCGCCACAAAGGCCATCTATTTGGCTAGTCATATGATGGAGGTAACCCTTTTCCTTCTGCTATGGTACTTTGCATGCATGAATACTTATAGATATATCCCCTAGTCCCCGAGCCTCCAAGGGAGTAACTTTGTTACTCGGTTGGATGCTTCTAGAGAATTTAGTTTACGTCCTTAGCAATTTCAAATAGTGATAACGTTAGAGCCAGGTTAAGTTCCACTTGTCCCGAATCTTGGATAATTCGAATATGTACACACCTAGTGCCGGGTTAAGTTCCACTTGGCCCAGATCTTGTAAACTTCGAATATCCACACACCTAGAGCCGGGTTAAGTTTCGCTTGACCCGGATCTTGCAGACTTCGAATATCAGCACACCTAGAGCCAAGTTAAGTTCCGCTTGGCCCGGATCTTGTATACTTCGAATATCCACACACATAGAGCCGGGTTAAGTTCCGCTTGGCCCGGATCTTGTAGACTTCGAATATCCACACACCTAGAGCCGGGTTAAGTACCACTTGGCCTGGATCTTGTAGACTTCGAATATCCACACACCTAGAGCCGGGTTAAGTACCACTTGGCCCGGATCTTGTTGACTTCGAATATCCACACACCTAGAGCCGGGTTAAGTACCACTTGGCCTGGATCTTGTATACTTTGAATTATTCTCACTCTCCCCTTGAACTAACATTGCCTCGTTTTCTCGGATTACCACTAACCGCCGAACTACTGAGTTCCAGCGCCTGCTAGACTCCTACAAACATGTTCGTGCTCGTTATGGCAAGCTCCTAGAGGATCACTAGAGGAACAAGAATTTTCTTTACTCAAGACTTTTCCTTATTTCACTTGCGTTTGCTCGAGTTATCCATGATTCATATTAACTTGTTATTCGAATTATGCAGCCGAGGTTGAGGCTGAGAACATTATTATGCGGAAAAATATGGCTGAAATCCAAGGTATATTGTCTTGTTCACATGATCATTATGTGATCTTTCCTTGACTCGGTAGATGTTTTATACTTCGGTTCTGCCGGATTAACCCACTATTGCAGTTTCCCTCGAAGACTGTGTACCTATTCCTGATATGATGACACATTTTCTCAAACAAGCAGGAAAGCATCAAGATGAACTGAAGAAGAAGGACGACGAGATAGCTCGGCTGCGCCTCCAGGACTCGGAGATTACTCGGCTGAATGCTGAAATCCAGAGGCTTAAGGACCTCCATAAATCCGAACTGGATAAGGCTGACCAGGAGTTTGCAGAGGAAAAAGAGCGTCTGGCGACACAAATTTCCAAGGACAAGGATTTATTGCAGGAAGCCGATGTAAAACTTATGTCGATGACCTCAGAATACGAGAAACTCCAGGCCAACACACCAATGTCCATGCCGAGCTTCAGCGTCTCCTCCTCTAGATTGCCCGTGAGTTCCTTTTCCTTACTCAATTTTCATTTCTCCGGATTAGTGCTTTTGCTAATTGTTTCCTCTATTTTGTTCTCAGGCAAGTTTCTAGAAGGTGACACTCTCGCTGCTGCTGCTATAGCCCAGTCTCGCGAGCAACATGGTATTCCCACATGTCCTGCTGTTGGGTCAATCCCTTACGATATAGAGGATCTACTGGTGAGCCTTGTCGCTCGCATGGAGCTAGTAAAGAATTACGGCACAGGTATTATGCCGACAGCGATGCGGATGCTCAACTTCCTCTAGCCCACTGAGCCCACTCCCAAAGGAAATGCAGCTCTCATAGCCAAATTGATGGAGTGCGGTACTTAGGTGCATTTGCGGCGAGAAACTGCCGCACGAGCCGGGGCTGACATCGCCCTGCAGTTCGTCCTATCGTGGTATGAAGAGATAGACTTGGGGCTGCTCACCCGCATGCGCACCAGATCTAAGTGGTCCGAAGATCCGGAGTGCGTTGCTCGTCGCAAAGCCTGCGCCAACAAGCTTATCCAGTACTCCTTCTACCATGCTTGGAACAAGGGGCCGAGCTACCTTGATGTATTTGATGATGATGTTGCTTGTGAGGGTGAGGAAGACTAGGGAAGCGAGGGCAAGGACTCTGAACTTGGCGACGAAGCTGAATATCCGGAGGATGGAGAGGCCAACCCCGAAGATGAGACTGAGGCTAGCGCCCCGCCCATAAACTCCAAAGTACCTCCACCACCGGCTGATGATTCGGCTTCTGCCCCTGCTCCTTGAGCGTAAAAACACTTAACCAAATTTGTCAAATCCCTGGAATGCCAGGCGAAGATGTATTTAAGTACTGTGGTTCAGTTTTACTACAATTATCGTTGTTTGCTACTAAGTTTTTAATGTCGGATTATCGTGGGCGAAGTCCCCGAGTTTCCCTTCCTTGTTCCCCCAATTTTTGACTCGGCTCATGTCCACCTTGATTCGGTTTTTTGACTTACGAGTCCGAGGTTCAAAAAATTTACTTAACAATACTTGAAACTTTGAGATTAGCTCAAAATAATCCAGCGAGAGACAAATAAAGTAAAAAAGGGGTTAGTCCGAATAACAAACGTCGACGCGCTTATGTTATTTCCCTTAGTCATTTTTCATGTGCTTTGCAATTCCAAACTTGTTCTCTTGCTTGCCATGAAGCCAATTCTTGTTGGACAGCAGCAAAGTCGAAGAGTTGGGTTTTTGGTGCTCACACACTACTAATGCAGCTAAGGTACAAGTAATGTAAGCCAGCCGACATATAAAGAACATAAAACAAGAAAGATAGTTATTATGTCAGTCCCTGGGTTTCTACTAGGGGTGCCGAAGTTTCATTGATAATCTCGTTGCCGACGTACATACCGACATATGAGTGACTCAGATACATTCACCTCTTTGCTAGGTATAAAAGGGACGAAGTAGTGCTGCATTCCATTGTCGCTTAGATTCTTCTCCGGACCTGTCCGCCTTGTTCTTCTCCGGTGGCTGTGCATCGATAAGATAGTAGGAATCATTGTGCAAAGCTTTGCTTACAATGAAAGATCCTTCCAAAGGAGGGGATAACTTATGCATGCCGGACCAGGTGGACCCTGTACCTTGATCAACTCCGACCTATAAATCCTGTCCAGCTTCAGCCTTGCATCATAAGGCTACAAGTTTCTGCTTCCCAGCCTTTATCCAATTACATGGTGCTCCGGTCTAGAGTATCCATCGTTAACCATTGCCGAATAACCATCATTGTACCTTTCTTGATCCAGACAATCGTTTTGCTGTTGTGCTGCTTGACCTGCACTTCTCTCCTGCCGAGGTGCATTTTGCCGCGCTCTCGCCGGATCACGTTGTCCGGCATTGCCGTTGGCAGCGTTCCTTTGACCGGCATTGCCTTGGTTGCGGTTACCTCGGCCAGCTTCACCTTGGTTGGTACTGTGGCGATCTTCATCAACTTGCACTGCTTTGACTTTTCCAGTTCTCACCGGGTCATAGGGGACCATTTCTTTGTCTCTCCTCCCGGAGTTTACTTCTTCTCTCCTGGGGTTATGACCCGGAGATGACGCGGCTGCGCCGGACTTGGCCGGGTTATTTCTAGCCGAATGAACCACATCCGATGCTCCTGGTGGTGCAGGCTTTGCCTTCTTCATTTCCTCGTTTTGCTGGCAAGCGACCCTCAGAAAGTGGTTCACTCTCTCCTGCTGCCTTTCCCGAGCCTCTCTGATTAGACCCTCTAACTCGGATGCAACTGCGTTCGCCGCCCTGAGGTTCTTTGCCGGGGTACTGTACCTTTCCAGCCCTCCTGTTACAATTGTAGCCGTATGACCTAGACTAGGCTCGTATTCCTTGTCAATCTCAGTAATCAGGTTTCTACCTCGGATTTTCACCCCATCTATGCGGTTTGCCTTTGCATACTCCCTCAAAGTGATGTTCAGAGACTGTTGTAACTCCGCTACCTTCTTTGCGCCAGCTAACATTTTCTGCCTAGTTTCCTCCAACTCAACCTGCGCCTGAGCCGGATCTACCACATGAGCTATTGGTGTCGCTAGGCTATCTATTGCTTGTTGGAGTACATTCTCTGGCCTCTCTAGTGGAGGAAACATAGATCTTGCCTGTTTCGGCGTGACTTCCGACTCTAGCACCGGGTCCTTGCTTGCTCTCGCGTCTGGTGTAGCCATCATGACCTCAACGCTGCTAGCGGGGCGAGTAATACGCACTCTGTGAGCTACGCTGAGAGGTGGTTCGCCTCCCTCGACGACGTGCCACAGATGAACACAAGACTCGTCCACACCGACGTAGATTTTGTGCTCGCCAAGTTTGATGAAGATGATGTTGCGCAGAGGGGGACGCCTGCTGAAGCTTCCTGCGTTGTTGTTGACATAGTACAGCGCTCCGAAGCGCTGAACCAGGCCGGAGATGACGCGCTCACCGGTGTTGGAGATGCTTCTTGTCTGGATTTTCACCCCTGCTAGCACCGCTAGCCCCACGGTGGGCGCCAACTGTCGTGGTGGTGGCACGTCAGATGCCATGGATAGGCTAAAGATGGGGCCAATGAGTGCTAGGGGAATCCAGGGAGGGAAAACATGGTGATTCCACACACAAATGCTGTTATATTTTCTTTATCAATGGTGGATACAAGTGCTCCTCGAGATGTTCGTGAGAAGGAGACAATGTCTCTTACTCCCCACAACCTAGCTCTAGAGTTCTACCTTAGACAGAGAAAATGATGGATCCCTCTGTATGGATGCCCCGATGCTCCTTATATAGGGTAGCCCGGGTTACAATGTTAGGGCACACGTGGCAGCATATTCCCCAAATATGCCCCTCAGCTAAAGTTAGATGCTTGTTTATTCTCTTTAACGGCTCGTCCAAACTATGGATGTGACCCACTGCGTAACCCTTGCCTTTAAGCGTCACCAGACACGGGCTACGTCAGCCAACATTGCCGCGTCATCTTGGTCGCCCTTGCCCCGCTGGTCCTTCCCTCTGCTTTGCTTCACTCACGATACAGCTAGCATAGGCCACCTTTTGACCAGCAGGAGATTCCTTTCTTCTCTTGGAAGCCAAGTGGTAGTGCGGTTAGCACATGGCTAACCTGGAAACGAGGGTACTTGTGTAATAGATAGACAAATATGGCCGACATATATCTTATGCTGGCTGGGTTAACACTAGGGAACTGCCCCACGGGCCGGGTTACTCCGTAAGTCGACCTGCCTTGAGGTGACCCGGCCAGCTCTGTCTTTAACCGTGCCGTACCTCGGCTAACTCGGCCTTTATACCCCGGTGTGACCCTACCCGGGGGTATCCCCCAACAACTGTCACAAAATAGCACTAGACATACTCCCACGCATGTCCCAAAGGTATCTCCCTCTCTTTAGTCCCAAAGGCAAATGCTATGTGGTCGACTTCACATACCATCTAAAGAGAGAGATTTGACACAATATCATATATCTTAATTTCATTTCATAATAATGCTAGGGTTTATCCATCTCCCCAAGAACAAAGCAAACTACTCACATATGGAAGTAATCAACAACATCATCATATTCATATGGATGGGTAAAAGTGTAAAGATAAATCTAGTGCAAACCACAATTCTATTTGGAATTACAACAAGATCTAATGCATGGAAAAGGGGAATGGTAATGGTGATGGAGATGCAGAAATTGATGACAAAGGGGATGATGTGATGTCCTCTGATGATCCGTGAAGTAACAAGGATCCGCCCTTCTCCTAGTTCCTCCTCCAGATCCGTGAAGCAGGAAGCTCCGCCCGTACCACAGGTTGTTAAACCCTCTGTAGCCTTTCCTTGCATCCTCTCTTCTCCCATGTGCGTGGAAAATAATTTAACTTATTACTTAGAAATATCATATTACTGCATAACATGATAGTCCCATTGATATATCACAAAAGACTTAATAATTCGGGATCCTGCTGGAACAAGGACAAAAGGTGCGGGCGAGCGCAGTAAAATACCAAAAAATCCTACTCTACTTGTGCAAAAAAATAAGGTAAATATGCTTCAAAAATGGACTCATGAACTTGCCCAAGCTAGACTCTTGCTCATCCCCGAGAAAAATGGTGGATTATGGACAAGGTCATCATGTTCATGAGGCATGAGTCGTTACAATAAATAAGGAAATTTGAAGCATAATTACAATATCAAATATAGAACTGCATCATGAGTTATATTACACTCTCACACATCACATGACTTAGAGGCTTCCACACCTTTCGTATCAATAGTTTATATTTTTTATGAAGATCAGGCATATTATAAAATCATCAAGTTAAATTAGATGAGTAGTTGATTGAGTAATGAATAATTCATGATCATTGCCTGAGTACCTTTTGTCAACTTGCACTTTTAATTTCATTAAAATTCTTTGATAGCAAAGTTTTTTCTTTTTTCTTAGCAATATCATTGGGTCATGTTAATACTCTTTATGGCTCTTTTTGGTTCAAACGAATGACTATAACATGCTATAAGATTTCCTTCTCATAACTTATCAATACTTTATTTGTGTGGAAGACCCTAAAATCATAACAGTGGTACAAGTATATATCATATCACTCATCTTAATTTATACATCTAATACAATAATCAAAAATAAAAATCTCTTCAAATATCATAAAGTCTCAAAATCTCATCGGATATAAATCTTTCCTTAGACGAAAGGAAGCTAAAAATGCAACTAATGCAAATTCTGGAATTAAGAACCTAACATGCATGCAGGAAAGTAAGCATGATAAAACTAGAAAAAGGATTACAAGGTGTTACAGATCTCCCCAAGCTTGAAGTCAAGCCGGTGGGATCAAATAATCCCTCACGATTATTCAATACCATAACGTTCTTCAGGGTGAAGGCATGGTGTTGGAGACAGACGCACGAAGCTTCTTGTTTGGTTTCTCTAGGGCAGATATGAGGCGGAGGCACTTATGTAGGTCAGAACGCATGGATTACATTGAATTAGCGACCTTACCAAGCATCTCATTGAGTTCCTTCTTCCCCTCGTAATCTAGAAGGCGTTGGCACACGACTTCACGATGGAGAAGTTCTTCTTTCTGATTCTTTTCTATCTTGTGAAGGCATTTCTCGGTCTCCAAGATTTGCGAGGCAACATGTACGTTGTCGGGGATACCCCCGTGTAGGCCAAGCCAGACTCAACTGGCCAGCTCTAGAGGCGCCTGTCCTGATGGCCGCAAGACAAGGAACCACAATCGAGTGGACCGCTCCATCTGGTCCGCCCTCAAGATTCCCTAGCTGTCCCGTCTAGACAGATGGCCAGAGGAACCAGCTAGGTG
Organism: Avena eriantha; assembly: GCA_910589775.1. Taxonomy (NCBI): domain Eukaryota; kingdom Viridiplantae; phylum Streptophyta; class Magnoliopsida; order Poales; family Poaceae; genus Avena; species Avena eriantha. The sequence continues at coordinate 291,118,927 of OU342745.1, read as the reverse complement.
GCCGCTTCCACTAGGCCGCCTCGGATTCGGTGCCAAGGCGGAGGGGGTGACGCACCTTGCTGAGCGTGCCCCTGAGTCCTTGCATCAACAAACAAGCTGGCGCGCCGACCCTAAAGGGGCTACAAGACAACTGGGCCAAAGTGCCAAAGCTAGAAGCTGAGTGAGGTGCTGTCGGCTGACCGCTAAAGCTTCGGCTGACTGATAAAGCACTGGATGATGCCTAAAGAACTAGTGCTAGGACACTGTAGCGATGTCCCCCTATACCGAAGGCTTGAATGGGTCCTAGCCCACCGTCTGGACCTGGCCAGCCGACCCGCTTTGTAAACCCAAAGCCCAAACAGTAAACCCTAGAACCCACATTGTAACCTACCTCTCCTAGCCAATATATAAGGGAGGGTAGATCTAGGGTACTAGGTAAGCTCAAGTAGATTCAAGTTTGTTCTCATAGTTCATATTCTTCCTCTAGCTCTCCACAACAGCTAGGGAAACATCTCAAGGAGCAATTGTACTGGGCATTCGCCCCCAATATAGTAGATCCTTGCAGGAGTAGGAGTGTTACCTCGCCAAGAGGGCTCCGAACCTGGGTACATCATTGTGTCTGCAGTATCTGTGCCCAACCCGTTGCGAGCCACCGATAGCATCCTAATTGTCCCCTCTCATGCCATCCCCGATGGTACTGCCGTGTTCCACACCACGACAGTTGGCGCCTACAGTGGGGCACAACACTTTGGCTGGGGTCATCTTTCGCACGGGACTTCCGCTCGTCTCCGGTGAGCGAGTCACCTCTGGCCTCGTCCTCTCTCTCAGCTCCTTCGACTGTGGTATCGACAACACATCATGTTTCACCAGGGAGACCTTCCCAGGCGACGGCTCCATCATGCACTTCGGCGAGCACCTTGTTTACATTGCCACCATCTCTGAGTCCTTCCCTCGTGGGGTCATCACCGTCTCCAGCGCACCGTCTCAGCCTTAGAGGGAACAACAAGAGCTAGCCACCTCGCCGGATGGTGGATCTGGCGGCTGGTGATAGCAAGGCCTCTTCTCCAAATGGAGCAAGGCAGAACAGCTGTCCACATGGCGGACCGGCTAGCTGTGGACATCACCCGCATGACGCTGCTACGGTCACCAGTAGAAACCGTGCTCCAGCTGATGGAGCCGGACAAGGGAAACATAACCATCCGGCTGACGAAGCCGAAAGAAGCCTCGCACCGCCCAATTCCCGCCTGACGGTGCGACTTGGCCCACTCGAGCCGGAAATGCGTGGCAGGCGTGCACGCATGGGCTAGAGGAAGAAAGCTCAGCTGGCCTGAGATATTTCGAACCACGCATCCGAAATGAGGCATTTCCAAAGGGATTTTTGCTCCCAAGGGATAGGTCAAAGTACGAAAGCTCAGTCAAGCCAGAAGACTAGCTGGTGGACTACGTCACTGTGGTAGGCATAGCCACCGGCAACCGAAAAGTGGCGGTGCATTACGTGTCCCTCATGATCCACGACTCGGCCAGAACCTGGATGAACAGTCTCCCCGAAAACAGCATCAACGCCTGGGTTAACTTCGAGGAAGCATTCATTTGCAACTTCACCGTCACCTACAAGCGGCCTAGGTAGCCACGTGAACTCGCCCTGTGTGTTCAAGGAAAGTATGAGTCTGATCGCTCCTACCTCACCCGATGGACAAGCATGCACAACTCCCACGAGAGGGTGCGCGAGCACCAAGCAATTGACTTCTTCATCAATGGATGCAGAGACAGCACCATGCTCAAGCATAAGCTTAGCTAGGTGGAGCCCGAAACCATGGACACTTTCCTAAACACTTTTACTATTGTTTTTCCTCTAAACTTCTGTGAATTGGATACAACTAACACGGACTGACGTTGTTTTCAGCAGAATTGCCTTGGTGTCTAGTTTTTGTGCAGAAAATAAACTATCAAGAAAAATCCCGAAAAATATGCCAAAAACCTATTTCACCAGAAGACTCACAGAGCCAGAATAGGAGACGGAGTGGGGCTGGGGCCCAGCCACACCACCTGGGGCTAGGCCTGGCCGCGCCAGGGGGTGGTCTGGCCGCCCCAGACACCCCCTCGGTCTCCCTCTTCGCCTATAAGTTGCCTTCTGACCTAAAAACTCAGGGGGGTCTGACGTTTTTCCAGAAAGAGTTCCGCTCCGCCGCCACCACCAGATTTCGCGATTTGGAACCAGAAACTCCATTCTGGCACCCTTCCAGGACGGGGAATTGGAGGAGATCATCGCCATCATCATGACCATCGCTTCTCCATCGACCATCCATGTTTCCCCCATCTATGAGTGAGTAATCCCCCGTTGTAGGTTATGGGGATGGTAGGGATTGGATGAGATCGTTCATGTAATGGCATCAGATTGTTAGGGCATGGTGCCTAGTATCTTCTATTAGTGCCTTTTGACTTTGTTACGACTTGTTATGCTTAATGCTTGTCACTAGGGCCCGAGTGCCATGATTTTAGATCTGAACATGTTATTGATTCATTATGATAGTATTGTTTATGGTCTTACCTGCAAGTTGTATACACATGTTGTTGTCCGGAACCAATGGCCCCGAAGTGACAGAAATCAGGATAACCGGAGGGAATGGCTTTGATGTGAGGATCACATGTGTTCACGGAGTGTTAATGCTTTGCTCCAATGCTCTATTAAAAGGATCACGTTAATTGCCAGTAGTTCCCTTGAGGCCCTGTTGCAAACATGCTGGCAGGACAAAAGATGTTGTGCAAGTTCTCATTACGAGCACGTATGACTATATATGGAACACATGCCTATGATTATTTAGTACTAGGATGCTTTATTTTATTTATCTGCAATTGCCCTATGTTCTAATTGCCATGTGAATTGTCTTGTCCATGAAACGCCCGTCCATCCATCCCTATGCCTACCGCGCTTTAATCCTACCGCTTGCTGCAATTGTTACTACTGCCTTTACTTTTACTACTTCTATTACTTTACTATTCCTACTACAAAACTATTGCTACTGATAAACTGCCGTGAGCAAGATTTTTCCAGGTGCAGCTGAATTGACAATTCAGTTGTTAAGGCTTATAAATATTCTTTGGCTCCCCTTGTGTCGAATCAATAAATTGGGTTTAACTTCCCTCGAAAATACTGCGATACACCCCCTATACTTGTGGGTCATCAAGACTATTTTCTGGCGCTGTTGCCGGGGATCATAGCTTTATTTATCAAGTCCACTTGGAATCATTATTGTGCGCTGCTATCCATCCATCATGGGTAAGTCTCGTGATGGCAAGGTTCCTATTTTACCATCTACTACAAGAAGAGGTACGGTTCCGAACACCTCTGTTGCTCTTGATTCACCGTCTGTTATGAGTAAGTTCCTTACACCACCACATACACATGCTACACACACTGCTACTACTGCTGAATCTAAAACTTCTGATACTTATGATGTTGCTTCTACTGTGCTTTATAAAAGTGGTTCATTAGGTCCTTTCCTAGATGCTACTATTTCTAGAACTATAGCTAGAAATACTAAAACTCCTAATGAAGACACTACTACACCTGTTAGTTCACCCGAGTCTAGAGAGAGGTATGATATTGAAGACGGTTATATTGAGATGACCGATGAATTTATTAAAGAATGTCAAAACACCCATGATAGGAGTGCTGCTAAGAGTCTCCTTGAGAGGCGTACTATTAAACCCAAATTGTCTCCTAATGCTAAGTTTGTTGCATCTCCCATAAACATTAAAGATAAAGATTATGATTTCTCTCTTGATTTATCTTATATAACTATTGTTGAGAAAGAACCTTTTTGTGGGACTAAGAATGAAAGTGTGGTAGCACATATGACTGAGCTTTCTACCATGAGTGGCCTGTTTTCTGATGATATTAAGATGCGCACCTACTTTGTTGCTAAAATTTTCCCCTTTTCACCGAAAGGAGAAGCTAAAACTTGGTTTAATAATTTACCTCCTAGATCTATTGATAGCCCTGATTGCTTGATTAGTATTTTCCTGCAGAAATATTTTCCTCCTAGTGCTAGACATGCTATTTTGCAGGAAATTTTCGATTTTAAACAGGGAGAAAAAGAGATATTACCTGAATCATGGGCAAGGTTTTGTGCATTGATTCATGCACAGGCTGGATGTCCATTACCTAAGAACGAGCTTCTTGATATATTTTATAATGGACTAACTAAAGAATCTAGGACATACCTGGATAGCTGTGTTGATTTTGTTTTCAGGAACAGGACTCCCAAGGAACTAAGGAATTAATGGCTAAAATAAGCAAGAATTATGAAGATTGGACTCCTCGTGAACTAGCTATACCTGAAACAATTATACCTGAACCAGCTATACCGGTGCCTATACCATCATCTAAGAAGAGGGGAGTTATTGAATTGAATGATGAAGTGATGAAGGAAGCTAAGAAATGTCTTAAGGATAAGGGAATTAACGTTGCAGATGTCAAGAATTTACCTCCTATAGAAGAATTATGTAAGCCAATTCCCCATTCATCCACTATTGAGGTACACTCTCTCCAACATTTTTATCTAGGTGATATCCTTACTCTAAACCTCCTGATCAATGCTTAGAAGAATTCAATATTTTTATTGTTAAGCAAGATAATTTTAATAAAAGGGTGCAAAATCATCTAATGGAAAACACTAGAGCTATTGTTGAGTTAAAAGATATTATGGAAAGAACCTCTAATGATGTTAAAATGATTGTTAAACATTTTCAAATGGTTCAAACTCAAATAGATCAACTTATTAAAGTGCAAAAGACTTGCTAGTTAATGCTGCTAAAGAAAAACATGCTTATGAAATTAGAACTAGAAGTGGTGCTGCTACCCAGTATCCTCTATATCCTGAGGGGCATCCCAAAAGAATCGAGCAGGATTCTCAACAAGCTGAAAATAGTGGTACTACTCATAAGAAAAGAAAAAAGAAACATAAAACTATTGTAGAACCCTATGAACCTGCTAAAGATCCTAATAGTATATCTATCTCTGATGCTGAAACTGAAAGTGGTAATGAAGAAAATGATGTTCCTAATAAATAAAAAATTGAAGAAGAACCTGAAAAGCACACTAAGAATACTAAATACACTAAAGAAGATTTTATTTCTAAGAAACATGGTAGTTAAAGAGAGCCTTGGGTCCAAAAACCTATGCCTTTCCCTGATAAGAAACACAAGTCAAAAGAAGATGAACACTATAATAAGTTTTGTGAGTGGATGAAACCTTTAATCCTGCAAATTCCTTTGACTGATGCTATTAAATTGCCTCCTTACTCAAAGTATATGAAGCATATTGTCTGGAATAAAAGGAAGATCCCTAATGAAGAAATTTCTACTTTGCTTGCTAATTATTCCTTTAATGGTAAGGTTCCTAAGAAACTTGGAGACCTAGGGATTCCAACTATCCCTTGCTCTATTGAGAATAGTTATGTTAGAACTGCTTTGTGTGATTTGGGAGATGGAGTTAGTGTCATGCCTTTTTCTCTCTATAAGAGACTTCAACGGGAAAAACTGATACGAACTAATATATCTTTGCAAATGGCTGATAAATCTACCACTATTCCTATTGGTATATGTGAGGATGTACCTGTTCAAGTGGCTCATAATTGCTTGAAATTAACTGATTTAGTTGTGCTTGAAATACCTGAAGATGATAATATGTCTATTATTCTTGGGAGACCTTTTCTTAATACTACAGGAGCTGTTATTAATTGTAATCAAGGAAAGGTGACCTTTAATGTTAATGACAAGGAGCATACTGTCTATTTCCCCAAAAATATTGATAGCACTTATGGTTTAAATTCAATTAAACATGTTGAGGGCATTCAAGTTGGAGAAATATATTGTCCCATCCAAGAGAAAAATTTGAAACTATTATAATTGGGACCATTGCTATCAAGGTTGAGGTAACATAATCATTAGTGGAATACAAAGTTTTGTTTCATATGAAATTGTTTTGGTAACAAGACTTGATCAACCTTGTTAACAAAAGGATTTCATTGAACAAAACAATATTTTCACCATGATTATTTCTGCTTACTTCTATTCTATCCATTTTAGTTTTTTATTTCGTTTAGTTTGCTTTTCTATTGTTGTTTGGTTCCTTGTAAGAGTGTCTTAGAACTTCTAAAGTTCTAGCCTTGTCTTATCATTGCATCATTCCAAAACCCTTTTTCTGTCAGAAAATCATTCATCTATACCTAAAAATTGCTCAAAAATAAAGTGTCTCGAAAAATTCCAGAAAATTCATATTAAAATTTTACGTGAAAAAGGGGCAGAGAAGTGCCCGGAAGGTACCAGGGGGCCCCACCAGGCAGGCACACCACCTGGTGGCGCGGCCAGCCCAGGGGCGCGCCTGGCCATGGTGTGGGCCACCCCTGGCCCTCCACTCACTCTCTCACTTCCCACTTTCTTCTCTCTCCCGAGAAAACACCAGTTCATTGCTCGAAATCGTGTTCTTGCTGTTCTTGCCATTGAGTTTTTGATCTCCTTGCTCAGCCCATCTTTGCTGTTGAAATTTGGAACATTTGTTCTCCGGTATGTGACTCCTCCGCTTGTCCAAGTAGATTTGTGTTTAGTGGAGTATATCTTGAGTATTTTATTGCTGTAGGTGACAAGTTATGAGATCTTGTAAGCTTGTTCAATGCTTAGAGATATAGTTTTGATGCATGTTTAGGCCTCTACAAGTCCCTATGAGTAGTGCCCTCATCATATATTCACTTTGCAATCACTTGTTTAATAGATGTTTAAATTTCAGAATATCAAAGATGAACAACCATACCTTTGGAGAAATTTTTGAGAGGGATGCACCTAGGAGGTCAAGGCCCTCAAGATCAGCCTCTTAGTTTAGGCCATCATACAACGAAGATCTCATTGCACCTCGCATTGGTAATGAAGGAGATGATGGGGATGCTCACCCATCTATTTTTCCTTGTTTTACCTTCTTACAAGCTGCAGGGATTCTTGATGATCTCTTACTATTGATTTAGAGGGTTGGCTTGACCTCATATATGAAAGATGAGAGTGAGCAATACGCTATGCTCACCAAAATTTTTGTTGAGAGTTTCGTTTTCACTAACACCCCCTATCAGTCAACTGTCTCTTTCAAAATTTATAATCTACCTTTTACCATGCCATTGGAAAGATTTTGCAGCATTATAGGTATAGGCATGGCAGGGACCGTGAAGAAGATTCAAGGGCGACCCGCTGATTTGCTGGAGCTCTATCGAGGTGTGACCAATGACGATGACCGCGTAGCTCAGCGCGGGAAGATAAGAAACATCCAACTCCCTGCTCTTAGATACTTTGCATATTATCTTGCTACTAGCATTCTTGATAGGTAGAATACGAGTAATATCTCCAATTATCATTTAGCCTTCCTTGCTGCTGCGCTTAACAATGATACTCGGTACAATCTTGGCTCTCTTATTGCTCACCGCCTAGCTGCTAGGGGACCTATTTATGGCGGCATCATTGCTTCACGAATGGTCAATACGTTAGAACTTTTGGTGGATCCAAATGATACTATATTGGCACCACAAAGGCTTGACCTTGCTGCCATGAAAACACATCACTTCGTCACTGCTAACTCTGATATGGACAGTTTAGTATACAAGATGTTGTTTATGGACGGAGATGAAAGGGAGATTCCTTTGCCGCAATATACTTTATTCAGTGTTCACAGGTGTCGTTGTATTGGGAACGGCAGTACCTGAGGAGGTTAGATAGAGGTGTGGGGACTAGCAGGGAAGCTATCGACGGGGTCCGCAGGCGGGATTGGGTACAAGCGAGCGTAGCGGGACGCGAGAAGTACCCAGGTTCGGAGCCCTCATGGTGAGGTAAAGCCCCTACTCCTGCCGGATCTGGCTATGTGGAATATACGAACTACAAGTGCTCCTCGAGCTGTATTCTCTAGCTACTGCCTTAAATGCAATGAGACCAACCCTTTCTACTGAGGCCTTGCCTCTCCTTATATAGGCAGAGAGGCAAAGGTCTCACTGGCCAGTCCGACTAGCGGGCCCCACAGGTGGGTCCCAGCCGACTAGTCATCCACAGTGTCCGGTATGGCTTGTCCTGTCGGAGTACGAGCGGTATGGCTGTCGTAGGCACAGTGGACGCCGTGCGAGCCTGTCGTCATCACCGGCCACTGTTCCTGCGTCACCCACGCAAAGTCTTCGATATGGCCGAGTAGTTGCTAGTCTTGTCACCATACAGGGCGTACCATGCACTGATACACACGTCGCCCTGTCCCATTGATTGAGTCCGGCTATGTAGCCGTATCCGGCTGCCTCCTGCTGATCCGGCTAGCAGGGGATAGCCAGCTTGTCTTGCCTTGTCCGGCTGCATCTGATCAGCCGGACGCGATCCGACTGTCTTGTTTCTTATTCAGTTGGGGTACCTGGGGATCATCCCCCTGACACTAGCCCCCGAGCGCGTGTGGATTCCGCCCTTAGGCGAAATGTGCGCACGCTTCCTCTTGTTTTTGAATTTGTGTCCGACCGAGCTTGGCGGTTGCGCTACCCGTGACGTCCGTGCTGACGCCGGCCACGCGCGCACGCGCCATCATTACTCCGCGGCGGGCAGCGTAATGTCCCGTCGCACGTCGCCTCGGGAAGCTGCTGTCCGGCGCTTCGGTTCCCGCTCCAGGATCTTCTACGCATCCTGCTCCGGCACATGGGATCTTAGGCGGCGGTTGGGGTGTGGGTCGGCTGGGAGGCCTCAGTCAGCCCAGGTTGCCATTTTTCTTTATTGTTTTGCCTATTTTGCCTTTTTTGTCTGTCTTGGGTGTGTCTTTGGGGTACCCGGGGATAATCCCCCCGACACTAGCCCCCGAGCGCGCGCTGATTTCACCCGAAGGGGGAAATTCGCACGAGCTCCACAAAAAACTTGACGTTGTCGTTGTAGATAAAGTTCTTGAATGGCATCTAGATGGACACCTCCAGCCCGAGAAGCAACACAACTACCGCGGGGGCGTGCGAGCGCACCCGCGGGGTGTAGCCCCCGAGATTCGGAGTAGCTGACAGAGACAGGTGCTGCGAATCTTCTATATCTTGCCCTTTTCGACACCTCGAACTTGCTATCCGGCTGAACGCCTTCAGCCGGACTAGAGCACTTGATTACACCGGGGGCGCGCCAGCGCACCCGGTGGGTGTAGCCCCCGAGATTCTAAGTAGCTGGCGTAGCCAGGTGCTTCGAATCTTCATCTGTACCTGAAATCCGACTCTGTGCAGTCGTGCAAAACAAACAAACAGAAGTGAACTTGTTGTCAGTACACCAACATATAGTACACATGCTATCAACCGGATAACGGTTTTATTTTTTAAAGACTAGCTCGTGCTTTTCTGAACACTTAGTCACTTTCTCGTGCGCTCTGTTATTTACGCTGTGTCCTTGCCGGCCAGCCGGGTTGCGGTCTGGAGCCAGAACCGAAGGGGGAGCTAATAGTACGTTGCGCACGGTACTGGAGGCTTAGTAGCCGGAAAAACCAACTAGGCACAAGGCCGGAACGTCCGATCTGTCGCACCCTTCGCCGTTTTTCATGTGGGATGCCTCGAGCTTTTGCTCTTGCTAGCCGGACAGCCGGGCTGCGGTCTGTAGCTGAGACGAACAGTGGGCCTCTGACACCGTCGCACACTACTCAGTCGGTTTACGGGTTTAGCAGGCGGGGCCAACCAGCGAGCCCCCGGGTAGGGGGTGCCGGCGCCGAAAAACTGAAAGCAGGAAGGAAAACAACATCTGGCGAGCTCTCGAGGGTTGCTCGAGGTCGAAAAACACTCACATTGTAGCTGTCGGTGCAATAGGGCTGAAGACGCGATTCCATAGGCATTGCGGCTGCTGAAATGGTCCAACTGGCGTTCCAGCCGGATAGCCTGGCTCTAGCCGGACAGGCAACCAAACGCGGCGTAGCCGGATTCAGTCCCTAGCTGGCCAGACAGCCAAACGCGCCAGGCTGCATCGAGTCGGCCTGGCCTAGCCGGAACGGGTCTAGCCGGCCGGACCGGCAACCAAACGGGCAAAGACGCTTCTAGCCAATTAAATCGGCAGTCAAACAGACGAAGACGCGCGGAGTCGGCCCGACTCAGCTAGAACAGGGGCCAAACCAGACGAATAAGACAGACAAACGGAGTCAGCCGGACTGATGTAGCCGGATCTGAATTTTTTCTCTTGCCTTTTTTCTAGCCGGATTTTTTCTCAGCCGAATTTTTCTCTCTACTCTCTTTCTAACCGGTAGGCACCAACCGGATTCTTTTTTCTTCCTTCCTTGCCTTTTTCTTCCTTTTTCTAACCGGTTACTCTAGTCGGATTTGCCTTTTACCTCTCTTTCTTTTTCTGACTGGTGCGACCAACCGGCCGTGCACCACTTCTTCTTTTTTCTTTTCCAACCGACTACCACCAACCGGTTGACTTCCCTCCCTCTCTCTCTCTTAACTCCCTAGCCTGTTCCCATCTCTCTCTTTTTTCGTTTTACTTTTTCTTCTCTCTCGCTTTTCTCTCTCTACTTAACCGGCCACCCAATCAGACCACTTCCCCAGCCAGCTCCAGCACCCTCCTCACTTCCTTTCCTTTTTCTTTCTTTTCTTTCTCCAGCCGCAGGGGAGGACTCGTACACGCGTAGCCGGAGCGGCGCGGGCACGTGGGAGCCGGTGAGGCCGCGAGCCGGACGAGGCGCGGGGTGCGCGGGGAGCACGCACGCGTGAGGCAGGGATCCCGCAGCAGCATGGCGCGGGCGCGGGGGAGCCGGTGAGGCAACGAGCCGGACGAGGCGCGGGCCGTGAGGCAGGACGCGCGCAGCACGGTCTCGCGGAGGCGGTGCCGCCGCAGGCGGATGCGGGCACGCATGCGGCCGTCGAGGCGTCAGCGCGCGGTCGGCGAAGCTGGCGGGGCGCAGGTGACGCGCGAGACGGGCAGGCATGCGCGGACGTTGCATGGATATGACGGAAGCGCGCAGTATGTACATATGCGTGTACGTATACATATGGTGTTTATACTAGAGTGCTGCTTCTATCTGGTTAGCATGCGCGCGCGATTGAGCTGGTTGTAGCTAGCTGATGAGCTGCTTCTGTGCTTGCCTAGCTAGGAATCGATCGGGCGTCTGTACGCTTAGCTTGCTCGCATGCGGCCGCAGCTTGCTCTGTTGCGAGCATTGCTCTTGCTGTTGGCTGGTACTCGCCGCACGCATGCGCGCTGCCGGCGCGGAAAACGATGAGGACAATGGAGACGTTGGTGGCGAGGAAGCCACGCTGCAGCCCGCGAAACTTTGGCGCGGAAGTGGTTGCCGGCCGTCCGGGAGGACGAGCCGAACGACGCGGGCGTGCAGCCGGGAGCACCGCTGCAGCAGCGGATGGGCGCACACGAGCTCGCGCGGGGGACCGCGGCGGCACCGGCATGCAGAGGCACGGTGGCGATGCTTGACGATGACACGGCCATGTGGACGTGGACGATGGCGAGCCCCCGCGAGCCTCGACGAGGCGGAGGCGACGACGACGACGGCGCGACGTCGGCGGCGAGCCCCCGGACCTCACGGCGAGATGACGACGACGACGGCGCGGAGGCGATGGCAAGCCCCCGAGCCTCACGACGAAGGCGGCGCGGTGGCGACGAGCCCCCGAGCCTTACGGCGAGGGCGGCCACGGCAACGAGCCCCCGAGAAACTTGGCAAAGCGGAGTCGGAGGCGGCGAGCCCCCGAGCAACTCAAGACGGCGTCGGTGCCGATGAAGACGAAGTGGTCCCGTGTGGAACGGAACTCCAGCCGAAGCAATCTAGCCCCACGGTGGGCGCCAACTGTCGTTGTATTGCGAACGGCAGTACCTGAGGGGGTTAGATAGAGGTGTGGGGACTAGCAGGGAAGCTATCGACGGCGTCCGCATGCGGGATTGGATACAAGCGAGCGTAGCGGGACGCTAGAAGTACCCAGGTTCGGGGCCCTCGTGGTGAGGTAAAGCCCCTACTCCTGCCGGATCTGGCTATGTGGAATATACGAACTACAAGTGCTCCTCGAGCTGTATTCTCTAGCTACTGCCTTAAATGCAATGAGACCAACCCTTTCTACTGAGGCCTTGCCTCTCCTTATATAGGCAGAGAGGCAAAGGTCTCACTGGCCAGTCCGACTGGCGGGCCCCACAGGCGGGTCCCAGCCGACTAGTCATCCACAGTGTCCGGTATGGCTTGTCCTGTCGGAGTACGAGCGGTATGGCTGTCGTAGGCACAGTGGACGCCGTGCGAGCCTGTCGCCAGCACCGGCCACTGTTCCTGCGACACCCACGCAAAGTCTTCGGTATGGCCGGGTAGTTGCCAGTCTTGTCACCGTACAGGGCGTACCGTGCACTGATACACACGTCGCCTGTCCCATTGATTGAGTCCGGCTATGTAGCCGTATCCGGCTGCCTCCTGCTGATCCGGCTACCAGGGGATAGCCGACCTGTCTTGCCTTGTCCGGCTGCATCTGGTCAGCCTGACGCGATCCGACTGTCTTGTTTCTTATTCGGTTCGGGTACCTAGGGATCATCCCCCGACAACAGGAGGCCGTGGTCATGCTCCAAGGAGGAGGTGGACGAGCAGCTCCGCTTGCTGGGTTTCCACAGGCAGCACTAGGAGGATGTGCCCTCCTACGATTACTTTGCGCACTACGGTGGGGCGTCCTCGAGCTCGCACCAGGACGAGGGTACCTCATCACCGTACTACAGAGGTGCTCCATCTTGGCCAGCTTGGGATTGATACCCACTTAGGCCAAGAGCCTAAGCTTGGGGGAGGTACACCGACATCGCACTCATCTCCATATCATTTTGTGTCGGTACTTTGTATATTCATGTTTCATTCTCTTTTTTAGTTTTCGTTCTTTCTTTGCTTTTGCTTTCTAAAACACAAAAAGACCAAAAAAAATTCTGTTGTTTCTCTTTGTTTGCTTCTTCTTCTTTTTGGCTTGGTTTGTTTTTCCTTTTTGCTTTGTTTGAACTATTCGAAAAATCCAAAAAGATTTTTCTTTTCTTGTCCTTCCTTTTTGGTTCTTGTTTAAAAAAATCGAAAACACCAAAAATATTTGTTGTTCTTCTTTGGTTTTTGAGTTTTGCTACAGGGTTCAACAGTTCTCAGTGGAATTTGGTTTCATGTTATTATTCAAGCCACACAAGTGAAGGGCAATAATGAGGATTAATGATAACTTGAGGTGTGGTAAGAGGCTGGTAATGAACTCTATTTGTTTTCATTTTTTTTACATATACTCATCATTGTGGGCATTCTTAGTCTGTTCATGTAGGGTGTATGTTATTCATGGATGCTTAGTAGTTCTTGCTTTCATATGATTAGTTCCAGCTTGCTAATAGTTTGTAGCATGTCATATGAATGTTTGCTTGCATTACTATATTCATAATTTGGTATGACACTATGGTATCTCCCTCTGAGTGTTTCACTTGAATTGACTTGGCACATGCTCATGCATGCATATGGCTGAATCAATAATCAGTTAAGCCTCGATGAACTATTTTGCCTCAGGGGTCTTGAATCACTTTCATACCATGATTAGTCCTGTTTTGTTGCAAGCATGATTATGACAATTACTGCTCTCTCGTTTGTCGCTCCCTTACTATTGCTAGCCTTCACTTACACTGAGTATAAGTTTTACTCGTGTTTCCAACTCCCTAAAACCAATATTTCCAAAAGTGTCCACCATACCTACCTATTAGCATTATTTGCTATTACGTGTATATTTAGTATGCCTTGTTTTCTTCCGAATAAAATGTTTGCTTGTTATGAGAAAGTTAGTTAGTAAAGCTCTCACGAACTTGATGGCACACTTTACTTTCTCGCCCTTAATAATCTTGAACCATTGCGTCCATCTTTTTTGCGTATATGCTTGCGCTTTATAAGTTGAAGTTAGCAGAACCATGTGTCATGGGGAACGCTTTCAACATTTCACGGGTACTTTGTACCCCGTTGATATCGTGATTCTTTTGCTTATGGATCTCGGTGGTGTGAAATAAAAGGGGAACTTGTAAGATCATGGAGTTTGTATATATGTTAGAGAAACTCCTGGGCCGCTAGCCTAAGCCATGCCTAATCATGGTGGAAACTTGCAGCATAACCATAATGAGCATTCTATGAAGCATCCTTAATACAAACTTATGCAAATAGCAAATAAAAAGATTGCTGAGATGCTCATTGTCTGCTTGCCTTGTCATTTTGATTATGGGATAGCTCCTGTATCATGTGCAAGGGGTACCCCGTTGGCGGTTCTCTATGATACACATGTACTTACAATGACAAGAGCTTACGTGTGACTAAAGTTGAGTAACATGAGGTCTGGTACTCGTAAGTAAGGGGCATGAGATTTCAGCTTATAACTTGTCAAGCATATCCTCTTAGTTGTGTCACTTTAACCTTAACCATTTAAAGATGCTTATGATAGGGGCAATGAGAGCTCAAAGCTAATGAGTACCATACTTTCAGCATTTGGAAGCCTTTCAAACTATTCAAAAACTTTTTCACCTCCTTGTTGAGTCACCACCTATTCTATGAGCACTTTCTTGAGAGCATAGTTATCATTCTTAGTATAATGTGCTTGTCTCAAAACTTGATTATTTGTGTTATGACTTTGATGCTTGTATCTTTGATATCTTTACTTCTAGTCTTCACATGAACTTCAGAGGTGCCTTGGCATTCACAATCAAAGGCAAGCGAGATACCACTCTATCATATCTTGTTATGAGCATTGTAATGTTGCTTATGTTTATGTTTCATGCTACTTATTATTTTTGAGTTGGAATCTCTTCATAGCTTGCAATGCCTATTAAGTAAACTTAGTTGCATACTCCTTATTATGAATTGTCTAAGTAGTTGATCACATGCTGAGAATATATACATCATATGAAGCAAATGTGTTCGTGAAAGTTTCTTTTATCGCACTCAGTTTTCAACTGAATTGCTTGAGGACAAGCAATAAGCTAAGCTTGAGGGGAGTTGATACGTCCAAAATGTATCTACTTTCCCGAACACTTTTGCTATTGTTTTTCCTCTAAACTTGTGTGAATTGGATACAACTAACACGGACTGACGCTGTTTTCAGCAGAATTGCCTTGGTGTCTAGTTTCTGTGCAGAAAATCAACTATTAGGAAAAATCCCGGAAAATATGCCAAAAATCCTATTTCACCAGAAGACTCACGGAGCCAGAATACGAGACAGAGTTGGGCTAAGGCCCAGCCACACCACCTGGCCACGTGGGCTAGTCCTGGCCACGTCAGGGGGTGGTCTGGCCGCCCCAGACACCCCCTCGGTCTCCCTCTTCGCCTATAAGTTGCCTTCTAACCTAAAAACTCAGGGGGGTCTGACGTTTTTCCAGAAAGAGTTCCGCTCCGCCACCACCACCAGATTTCGCGATTTGGAACCAGAAACTCCATTCTGGCACCCTTCCGGGACGGGGAATTGGAGGAGATCATCGCCATCATCATCACCATCGCTTCTCCATCGACCATCCATGTTTCCCCCATCTATGAGTGAGTAATCCCCCGTTGTAGGCTATGGGGATGGTAGGTATTGGATGAGATCGTTCATGTAATAGCATCAGATTGTTAGGGCATGGTGCCTAGTATCTTCTATTAGTGCTTTTTTGACTTTGTTACGACTTGTTATGCTTAATGCTTGTCACTAGGGCCCGGGTGCCATGATTTCAGATCTGAACATGTTATTGATTCATTATGATAGTATTGTTTATGGTCTTACCTGCAAATTGTATACACATGTTGTTGTCCGGAACCAATGGCCCCGAAGTGACAGAAATCAGGATAACCGGAGGGAATGGCTTTGATGTGAGGATCACATGTGTTCACGGAGTGTTAATGCTTTGCTCCAATGCTCTATTAAAAGGATCACGTTAATTGCCAGTAGTTCCCTTGAGGCCACGCTGGAAACGGGCTGGCAGGACAAAAGATGTTGTGCAAGTTCTCATTGCGAGCACGTATGACTATATATGGAACACATGCCTATGATTATTTAGTACTTGGATGCTTTATCTTATTTATCTGCAATTTCCCTATGTTCTAATTTCCATGTGAATTGTCTTTTCCATGCAACGCCCGTCCATACATCCCTATGCCTAGCACGCTTTAATCCTTATGCTTGCTGCAATTGTTACTACTGCCTTTACTTTTACTACTGCTATTACTTTACTATTCCTACTACAAAACTATTGCTACTGATAAAATGCTATGAGCAAGATTGTTTTCAGGTGCAGCTGAATTGACAACTCAGTTGTTAAGGCTTATAAATATTCTTTGGCTCCCCTTGTGTCGAATCAATAAATTAGGTTTCACATCCCTCGAAAATACTATGATACATCCCCTATACTTGTGGGTCATCAGTACGCTACCGCCGACGCGGCCTTGAAGAAGGCCATTGTGGTGGATGACCAAGGGCATATCATCATGGACAACTCCACGGACCGGCGCCAGCCAGATGGGCATCATAACAACTCCAGGTGGCATGACCATGATAACCGCCATGGCAAAAGAAAGTACGACCATGTGGAAAACCGGTATGGGTCCAAGCATGTGGCAGCCATCCAAGAGGATCCGGCTGCGGGCGGCAACCGGAGGCAGAAGCCTGACAACCGGTTGCCACGACCTAAGTACACCATCGAATCGATGTTTGAAGGCCCGTGCAAGTTCCATAGTGGAGGCAATAATCCGGCTACAGACACAACTTGCCAGTGCACCTGGACCAAGAGGATGGCCAAGGTTTGCAGATTACCACCTCCGCCAGCTGGTGGGCCACAGGACAACCGTGAATGCCAGAACTGCCAAGACAAAGACGATGGCGATTACCCTCGCTGGGTGGGCAACTACCAAATTTCACCATCGAGCCGGAGACCAAACATAGCAAGAGGCGCGTGAGGCGGAGGCGAATGCAATCGTCCCCTCTTTCCTCAGTACCTAAACTGGTCTGAGCAAGAGATCACGTGGAGCAGGAAGGATCAGCCGACCATACTACCCCACCCGGCCACCTACGAGATGGTCCTGGACCATATCATTGTCTCCAAGAAGCACTCATGCAGATTCTCACGCATCCTCATGGATGGAGGCAGCAACATTAACCTCCTGTATCGCAGCTCATTGGACCGGCTCGGCATCAGCGAGTGTCAACTAGAGCGGTCCAGCACCTCCTTCCAAAGAGCCGTCCCGGGTCCATCGCATTCTCCCATCGGCAAGATCCAGCTAGACATCATCTTCGACACGGAGGGCAATTTTTGCCATGAGCCCATCTGGTTTGAGGTGGTCAACCTCTCCCGCACATACCACGCCATCCTTGGATGCCCATCGCTCACCAAGTTCATGGCGGTGCCGCACTACATGTACCTCAAGATGAAGCTCCCCGAGCCCAAGGGACTAATCACTATCGTCGGTGACTACAAGCGGTCGGTGGAATGTGCCACGGATGTCTCCAAGCTAGCCGAGGCCATGATCATCACAGAGGAAAAGTGCACCATCATGCAGAACGTGGCGGCCCTGCAGGCGGACATGCTGCCTGGCAAGCCAAAGCTAGCTGAAGAGGCACAATTCAAGCCATCCAAGGGCACCAAGAAGATTTTGCTTAACGAGGTCGAGCCAGACAAGTTCGTCCTAGTCAGACAGCCTTGACAGCAAATAGGAAAGCGCACTTGTTGACTTCCTCCGTGAGAATCGAGATATCTTTGCATGGTACCCCAAGGACATGCATGGTGTTCTGAGGGAGCTCGCCGAGGACTCTTTACATGTCAGGCCAGATGCAAAGTCGGTCAAGCAATCTCTATGCCGCTTCGCTGAGGAAAAGAGAAGAACAATTGGTGAAGAAATCACCCGCCTCCTTGAAGCCGGATTCATCATGGAGGTTTTCCATGCAGAATGGCTGGCAAACCCAATGCTGGTGCTGAAAAAGAACAAGACTTGGCACATGTGTGTTGACTACACCAGCCTCAACAAGGCATGCCCCAAAGATCTGTTCGCCCTATGAAGGATAGATCAAGTGATTGACTCCAGAGCTGGTTGTGAACTGTTGTCATTTCTGGATGCCTACTCGGGTTACCACTAGATTCGGCTGAACCCCGCTGATCAAATAAAGACAACATTTATCAACCTATACGGGGCTTACTATTATACCACCATGCCATTTGGACTGAAAAATGCAGGGGCGACTGATGGCTGTGAAATACCACCTCTTTTTGCCATATAAAATGTACCATTTATCTCTCATATCATGTTTCTTCTAGCTATATCTATGCCTTATATGCATGACTTCTAGTTCTCATTTACTTTCATATGAGCTCTGCACATTTAGTAGTTTAGGTATAATTTTATCACTTTCCTTGTCTATGACATGTGTGTAGGTGTTGGTGAAGATTATGGATAAAAAGGAACAAAGAGAGCATAGTATGGAGGAGCAGCAGGGACCAGACTTAGCCATTTGAGAGGTTGGAAAAGTGAATTTTCCAACTACTCAAAATAAATATCCAAGACCATGGGTTGTTGCCCTCGACGAGACGAACTCAACAAGCCCAAGAACACCCAAAACAGAGTTTGTATGAAGAAATGACGACCAAAATACTAAAGGATCTACAAGTTCAGCGACCAACTATACGGCCAGAACTAAAAGTTCATGCCATATAGTTTGGCTGTATAGTTGGTAAAAAGGTCGCAAACGATGGGATTTCACCCTGGAGAAGCTCTAGAACATTCCCTAAGTCATATGACGGTATTGGGGGAACCCTAGGGCACCCCCAAGGCCTATATAAAGGAGGGAAGACCCAAGAGAGAGCCACCAAGCCATATCCTCCACCCGGCGGAGCCCTGCCACCGTGCCACCACCATAGCCACCTCCAATCAGATCTACACCATCACCATCACACAAGAGGAGAAGGGACTAGTATCTTGACGGCTTCCACATCGATCTACATCGTCATCTTCATCAACAACATCTCCATCACCGATCCCCTTTGGTTACTTGTTGTAATTCTAGATTGAACCTTGGATTTGCACTTGTCTTCAATTGTATCATCATACTTCATCCATATTCTATCCATGATGTTGATTGCCTTCATGTGTGCGTAGTTGTTCTTGGGGAGATGGAGAAACCCTAGTATGAGATTGAATTGAGATAAAGATTATTTTGTGATATTGTTCATTATGTGTCTGTGTTAGATTTCCTTCATCTTGATGTTGGGTGAAGCGTGCCACTCAATATTTGCCTCACTGAGGAGTAGATGGAGGGAACTACTTGTTGGTAGATGAAGGGATGATAGCCCTTACAGTGACTATAAAGCTGTTTTCATTCCTTACGTATCAACTTGGGAACCGAGGAGAACTCACGAAACATTATCCATGCTATGGGATACATCCTACAGGGTAAAGTCCCTTAATAGTGCAGTAATTCGATTGATGTCGACTGTTGTCTGCTGTGGTTATGATGGATGATGTGTGTAGTGGTTGCTGCCTATTCGTCCATATATGGAGCTCTTCCCACACATATCATAAATGGTCTTATTCATTATAATAATTTTGATCACTCTTTCTAATTACTAGAGGTGGATCCACTACTCCCTGAGAACTCTTTCCATCATCTTGCAGGCTTTCGTAATCATACTTGCATGCTCTTACTTATGGCTTTAGTCTACTTATTGTTCTCTTAAAACCCAAAAATATCTTTTACACAAAACTCATATTTTATCTTGTTACTTAGAATGATATTTAGCATTACTATTTCAGTATTTAGTTCAAAGAGTTATTAGACTTCAAACTCCTGCTCCCTGTGGGATTGATATCTTTATTTCCAAACTAGCTAAAAACGATCTGTGCACTTGCAGTCATCAAGCTATTTTCTTGCACTGTTGCCGGGGAGCTAAGCATTGTAGGTCTTTTAGCTTTTGTTTATTTATTTTCATTTTGCTAGATTTTTTTAAGCTCTCTTTATTTGCTGCATTTGTATTTTTTCTTTTGTTTACAAACCAAAAACCCATAAAAATATTTGTTACTAATCATGTCTTCCGAGATAACTACCTTGCAACATATGAAATATATAATGGAGGAGCCAAAGGGAAGGGCTTTGGGAGATATTCATAAGAGGCAAGGCATATTAAAAGATTGGTTGACTTGGGTGGACAAGTATTCATCCACACTATGTGCCTCTTATCAATTATGTTGTGATTGTTGCGAATCTCTAGATCACCTCAATTATCAATGTGAGTATAATTTTGATAAAGAACTAGAAGACTATGATAGAGATGAGTTTAAATGCCTTGCTGGGGAGGACACATTACAATTTGTGCTTTTTACTGGTTGCAAAGTGTTGTTATTTCATTTAAGAGATATACATGTAGAAAGTAAACCGCTTGATATGATCTATAAAGAAGTTCACCCTATATCCTGCTATTGCCAAGATAACTTCCTTGATAATGCATTTATTGTTGAGCGGATTAAAGCTACCATGGAAGAATCTAACCTTTTGCAGGGTGATCTAAAAGATAATGTGGAGGGAACTCCACTCAAAGATCCTCCACCTAAACCACCGGAACATGTTGTTAATAAAGAGGTGGCTCTTGATGTTGCACCCTCTCAACTAGTGGAAGGTAAGCCCGAAGGTAAGACTATTGCTGAGCTATTCACGAATTATCTTCGTAAGAATGAAGAGGAGCAACTTGATCAACCACTTGAATCTCCTACTTTTGAAAATAACTTTCCACACACAAATAGTATGCATGCAAACGATATCTCATTATCTAGTAATGATTTCTATAAGTCCCAAACTTATGATGATTATTCTGAGGAGGATTTGTGCCTATTCAGTGATTTTGGGGACTTTGGTGAAGAACTAGAAAATGAATCTTTCTATGAATATTGTGATGCTATTAACATGGGACAGGAATCCTCATTGGAAGAGGAGTATGAGTATTTTGAAGAACAAGTGAGCAATATGACAGTAATAGAAATGTATTCCCAAATAGTGGAATATGCTAAAAACTTAATTTCTTCGGATACGATAGACGATCCAATAATATGTCCTCAATGTATGAAACTTGGGCACTACTTTCGTTTTCAATGCTCTGATACCTTTAATCAATCTTCAGTGTCTTATAATAATGGTGATACCACTAGTGAAGTATTAGAGTATGTTATCTTTGAAGGTGCCTATGAGCTGATAATACATGTTATATCACGTATTAATAGTGAAGATAGTGTTCTCATAAAAACAGCTTATGAAATCCTGCAACATATTTCTTGGTATTCTCATGAACATTTTAGTGAGAATACACCAATTATTAGGAGTAAGGCACGGAGAAAATGCGTAGCGCACAAAGTTACTTGTTTGCAGGAAATCCCATTGGAGAAGGATGAAGTTCCTTCCGAAGAAGAGGATGAACATGAAGAAGAACTGCTAATCCTTGAGGATATGCAACTACTAGACATGTGGGAGTGGGTGGATTACTGTTCTGGTAATTTTTCAAATTTATTCGAAGGGATGAGGTAATATAATGGTAAGCCTAACAAGCTTTATGATTATGAATGCATTCCTCTCTTTAAAGAATTTTTATCAACCAATACTCACATAAACAGTAATAATGTAAAACTCTTGGAGTACATAGTTTATGAAGGGTCTCATGAGCTGCTTAGGAAAATTGGTATTATTATGAAAAGTAGCGATACTGAGGATTTAGCAAGGTATCATAATATTATGGATTATATTGTCAATTATTGTCAATAACATTTTAGTGGGAATGCACTTGTGATAAAGAGTAAGGAGCTATGTAAAACAATAGTTCTCGAAACTAACATTTTGCAGGAACCACTAGATAACAAGGAGGAACACCAAAAAGGTGAGGTTGAAGATGCCTCAGTCTCTAGTAATGATTCTTATTGTGTTAAAACTGAAGATTATCGGCGGTGGCTTTATGCCTAGATGCTCATTTGGAGAACACTAATAATTATGAACTAGATATAAATCCTTGTAGTATTAATGAGCAGGTTTTGGGAGAGCACATCTTTGATGAAACATTTGTTGATGATGCTTCTTTTTGTGATTGGATTCATAACTCTAGAACTAAGGAACTTGTTAGCAAGGGTGACGAACTAGAGAATAGAGACACTTTTGAATTTTCCCTGCTACTAAAGATGAGTATTATGAAGAGTTTCCTCGTGATAGTTAGCCCAAGAAGAGTACTATGAATTGTATCCCGATGATGCTATCAAATCTAAAATGTTTGACTTTACATGTAAATATCTAATCCTTTTGTTGAAGATATCTAGGGAGGTATGCTCACCACACATGGCGCATCAATTATCATTTGTGAGCAATAACACATTTATCTACAAGACTCCGATGCACCGCAAGCGGGTGAGACTTCGACCAGGCTATAATAGTAAGTGCTGCAAACCTATTTTGGAGGTAAGAATAAATAATTACTGGGCTCCTATCTATTGAAATCATATTGGAGAAAAGCCTGGCTACTTAGTTATAAGAAAACGCTTCCCAGGAGGCAACCCAAAAGTCATTAGGTGTCTTTCTTAGTTTTGTGTCTTGAGTCTTGATGCATTCATGTTGCATTTGGCATTTTTATTCTCTGAATGATTTGTTATTAGAGTTATCTTGTTGTATTTTTCAAAAGGTAGAATTTATTGTTACTATGTGTTGCATAATCCAGTTGTAGTTAAATCCCGTTTTATACATGCTGTTGTTGGTCAAAAATTAAAGTTGTTATTTTGCTATCAAAACATGGTGTTTCGCTAAGTTTCAGGATAAGAAAGAATTCTTGAAGAAATAGAATTTTTTTGATGTCCACTGAAGGTTTAATGACCAACTATACAGCGGGAATAAATTTTTTTAGCCATATAGTTTGGCCGTATAGATATCTTTGCCATCGACAAATTTTCTTTCTTAGGTACAGAAGGTTTAACGGCCAACTATACGGCAGGAATAAAAATTCCAGCCATATAGTTATGGTTGCCTTTGTAAAATTTCTTTTCCAAGGTACAGTAAGTTTAACGACTAACTATACGATGGGACCTTTTTGGTTCGGCCATATAGTTGTGCCCGCATAGTTGGGAAAACCCATCAAACACCAACTAGAAGGTCACCATTGCTCAAAATTTTATTCTTTCTTCTTCTAAAAACCTCAAAACACCACTGGGAGCTTCTCCCATGATCTAGAGAAGCCGAGCATATGTAAGCAATAAAATTCTACCTCAGAAACCTCCTAGATTGTAATTCTCTATAGAAGTTCATATTTTCTTTTTACTTTATTTTTGTCGGTTGGGTGAACGAACTTCGTTCATACACCAAAACAATGTCTTTTATTGTGTGTTATTTTCATAGGGATTTGAACCTTGTGTGACGACGTGTACGGTAGTGTCGACCGTGCAAACACTCACATGAGCCACTTGGTTGCTTCAAAGCAACATGCATACATATTAATGGTTGGTAAAACCTTCGAAACTCAAACCTCTCCCAATCACATAGGGGCTGTACACTCGTGTTTCATATTTTGTCTCACTTGCACTTCATCAAAATCTGGGAGTATGTACAACTCTTGGACTTAGTTTGTTGACTTAAGTGTGGTGCTTAGGTTGATGAACCGACTCAGTGGGACTTGTATTTTTATCACTTTGAGCTAATCCC
The DNA here is from genome assembly GCA_910589775.1 of Avena eriantha. NCBI lineage: Eukaryota > Viridiplantae > Streptophyta > Magnoliopsida > Poales > Poaceae > Avena > Avena eriantha. Next base: position 291,095,288 of record OU342745.1, on the reverse strand, counting down.
CGTGCCTTCAAAAACACAAAGTGTTTTATTTTCTTCTTAGTTTCCAAGCAGGTTCGCAAGGAAGGCAGCCACCAGGATATATCAAGAAATATACGTTAAAGCAAAGGTTCTTTGTCCATCAAAAGAGAGGTTACTTGTACCTCAACGGTAAAGTGTGTCACCCTTGTTTTTAACTAAGCTTGGGGTGGTAACCACTTATCACACCCTCTTTTGGAAACTATATTTTCTCTTTTCTTTTGGTGATATACTCAAGTTTGGTTCTGGCAAAGTTCTAAGCTTGGGGAGGTTACTTCTGCATGTGTAGAGTCTTGTGCAATGTTCGTATTTGATGAAGGTTTAATGTAATCATGTATCCCGCTATTTTTGAATGCTTGTTTAAGTGAGTCTAGTTCTGTATTCATATGGGGATACACTTGCTCATGATAGGTAACATAGGAGTTTACTTAGAGCTTGTATGCATCTTTCCAAATTGTTTATCAAGCTTGTGACACTATTTGTGATCCTCTAGAAAACATTGCCACAATCTCTACACTTGTAAAGAATGAATACTTGATCAAGATCTTTTGAAATTTGTTGGTTGTCACTAATATCTTTGTCTTAAATAAATAAGTTATGCTTGACCCCATAGTGTCAAAGAAATAGACTTGATAGTTTGCTTACAGAAGGCGTTGTCAATTGGAAATGATATTTTGAAGTTTTGAGTTCTATGCTAAATAAGGTGTTGTTTATTTGTCTTAAGAGTTTAGCCTTAAAGATACTCAACACCATAGATGTGGTGATCGACTTGATAGTACTCTTTGAAAGGATTTGTTTGAAGAAACTAATATTTAGAGGTAATTGAGATGCATTCCAAATCTTGACCTGTTGATTAAAGTATGATATTGCTTTATGCGTGTCTGCACCATTGTTGCACAACATGGGATGCTAACAACTCTACTGGCCTTTGAACAGTCCAAAAACAGGAAAGTCTTGGAGTTGGCTATGAGTTGCCCAACATATGTAGCAAAAATGCTATATTTGGGTATGCATTTGTATTCTCATGGGCCTGCATTCAAAGCAAAAGAGGGAATACTCCTCTAACCGTTATGATAAATCATTATACCGAAAAGAGAAACCTTGGTAATAGTCACGAGTATCCATTGTTAGCCTGCACAGTCTGATTAAACACACTAAGTTTTGGCATGATCTCATTACTGATGAACTGAAGTTTTAGAAAGACAAAAATAGAAAATGAGTGTTTGATAGCCATGATTCATTGATTTGGATGACCAAAAGAGACACTCTAATGCTATGCTTCTTTTGACATGTTCTCGCATTTCCTTTTGGCATAAATCTCGTTACTAAGAGATAAACTTTCCAAAACTCAATAACTGATGTTTGCACTAGAGAGCCTTAACTAGATGACATGATTGGTTAGAATCGATAAACTTTATTCGTATTTATGCTTGACATCTATTTGTGACTAAGTTTTGCCTCATAAAAAAACAATGATATGAAAAGTTATACAAAAGGTGCAATAAGAGGATCACCAGTTTGTTTGCAAGTAGATTCACTATTGACATGGAGCATATAAGATTTGATGAATCTTTACTGGTCTTTATAACTAAGCTTGTGTTGCCTTGTATAAATAGATGTTTTCTCTCTTCGAGCTTGTAGAAGAAATAAGGATGCAAGGCATTGATTTCCAATGATAAGCTATTTCACAACCATTAATTTATTATCAACCCTTCCTGCTCGAGGACAAGCAAGTTCTAGCTTGGGGAAGTTGATGGCTATGAAATACCACCTCTTTTAGCCATAGAAAATGTACCATTTATCTCTCATATCATGTTTCTTCCAGCTATAGCTATGTCGTATATGCATGACTTCTTGTTCTCATTTACTTTCATATGAGCTCTACACATTCAGTAGTTTAGGTAGAATTTTATCACTTTCCTTTTCTATGACATGTGTGTAGGTGCGGGTGAAGATTATGGATAAAAAGGAACAAAGAGAGCATAGTATGGAGGAGCTGTAGGGACTAGACTTAGCCATTTGAGAGGTGGAAAAGTGAATTTTCCAACTTCTCAAAATAAATATCTAAGACAACAGGGTTGTAGCCCTCGACGATACGAACTCAACAAGCCCAAGAACACCCAAAATGGAGTTCGTATGAAGAAACGGCGACCAAAATACTAAAGGATCTAAAAGTTCAACGACCAACTATACGGCCGGAACTAAAAGTTCCCGTCATATAGTTTGGCCCTTTAGTTGGTAAAAAGGTTGCAAACGACGGGATTTAACCCCGGAGAAGCTCCAGAACCTTCCCTAAGGCATATAACGGTATTGCGGGAACCCTAGGGCACCCCCAAGGCCTATATAAAGGAGGGAGGAGCCAAGAGAGAGCCACCAAGCCATATCCTCCACCACGGCGGAGCCCTGCCGCCGTGCCACCGCCATAGCCGCCTCCAATCAGATCTACACCATCACCATCACACAAGAGGAAAAGGGACTAGGATCTTGAAGGCCTCCACATCGATCTACATCGTCATCTTCATCAACAACGTCTCTATCACCGATCCCCTTTGGCTACTTGTTGTAATTCTAGATTGAATCTTGGATTTGCACTTGTCTTTAATTGTATCATCATAATTCATCCATATTCTATCCATGATGTTGATTGCCTTCATGCGTGAGTAGTTTCCTTTGTTCTTGGGGAGATGGAGAAATCCTAGTATGAGATTGAATTGAGATAAATATTATTATGTGATACTGTTCATTATGTGTCTATGTTAGATTTCCTTCATCTTGATGTTGGGTGAAGCGCGCCACTCAATATTTGCCTCACTGAGGACTAGATGGAGGGAACTACTTGTTGGTAGATGAAGGGATGATAGCACTTAGGGTGACTATAAAGCTGTTTTCATTCCTTACGTATCAACTTGGGAACCGAGGAGAACTCACGGAACATTGTCCATGCCATGGGATACATCCTACAGGGTAAAGTCACTTAATAGCGCAGTAATTCGATTGATGTCGATTGCTGTCTGTTGTGGTTATGACGGATGATGTGTGCAGTGGTTGCTGCCTATTCATCCATATATGGAGCTCCTCCCACACATATCATAAATGGTCTTATTCATTATAATAATTTTAATCACTCTTTCTAATTACTAGCGGTGGATCCACTACTCCCTGAGAACTCTTTCCATCATCTCGTAGACTTTCGTAATAATACTTTCATCCTCTTGTTTACTTACAGCTTTAGTCTACTTATTGTTCTCTTATTTGAAAATCCAAAAATATCTTTTACACAAAACTCACATTTTATCTTGTTAATTAGAACGATATTTAGCATTACTATTTCAGTATTTAGTTGAAAGAGTTATTAGACTTCAGACTTCTGCTCCCTATGAGATCTATATCTTTATTTTGAAACTATCTACAAATGATTTGTGCACTTGGAGTCATCAACAATGTACCAGCGCTGCATGTAGAAGTGCCTGTAATCATAGATCGACAGGAACATACACGCCTACGTCGATGATGTGGTGGTCAAGACAAAAGAGCGACAAACACTCCTCAAGGACTTGAAGGAGACATTCGCCAACCTCTGCCAGTTCTAGATGAAGCTGAGCTAGGAGAAGTGCGTGTTCGGCGTCCTAGTCAGCCAACTCCTTGGTTTTCTCGTCTTAGAACGAGGAATCGTGGCCAACCCGGAGAAGATCGGCGCGATCGAGCACATGCAACCACCACAGAATCTGCGCAACATGCAGAAGTTCACTGGGTGCTAGGCCTCTCTCGGCCGGTTCATCAGCCATCTAGGTGAGAAAGTGCTCCCACTGTACCAGCTCATGAAGAAAATGGACAAGTTTGTCTGGACGGTGCAGGCGGAAAAGCCTTCCACGACCTCAAGCGCATGCTATCCTCCCCCTAATACTGGCGCCACCATTGGAAAGGAGCCAATGCTGATGTACATCGCAGCTACCAACTGGACCGTCAGCGTCGTACTCGTGGTTGAGAGGCCATAAGAAGGGAAGGTGCCATCGGTACAACATTCAGTATACTACTTCAGTGAGGTACTCTTGCTCTCAAAGCAGAATTACCCCCACTACCAGAAGCTGGTGTATGGCGTATACATGGCTGCCAAGAAACTGAAGCACTAATTCCAAGAGCACTCCATCTAGGTGGTAGCATTGGCACCTCTTTTGGAGATTATCGGCAATAGGGACACCACGGGTTGGGTGGCGAAATGGGCAATAGAGCTCGCCCCCCACACCATCTAGTACGAGCTAGGAACGATAATCAAGTCTCAAGCCCTGGCGGATTTCCTTGTCGATTAGGCTGAAACTCAACACCTGCCACCGTGCCTTGACTCCACGCATTGGAAGCTGCACTTCGATGGCTCCAAGATGTACAAGAGGCTCAGAGCTGGAGTCTTCATCACCTCTCTAGAAGGAGACCGGATGTAATATGTGCTGCAGATCCACTTCCGCGCATCCAACAATGTCACCGAGTATGAAGCGCTCGTCCATGGCCTCAAAATGGCAAAATAGATCCGAATCAGGTGCATCCTCTGCTTTGGTGACTCGGACCTGGTGGTACAGCAAGTATCAGGCGATTGGGACGCCAAGGACGCAAACATGGCCCTATATCGCTTCTTCGTGCAACAGCTATGCGCCTGCTTCGAGGGGTGCGAGTTTCACCATGTTCCTCGAGCCAACAACACGGCCGCCGATGCACTCGCCTGCGTCGGGTCAACAAGGCAAGCAATTCCACCTGGTGTCTCCCTCGGGCACCTGCGCAAGCCATCCATCACGCTGTCTCCGGAATTCGACTCCATCATCCTGGACGTGGAACCATGGATTGCCAGCTCCAAGCTGCCAGAAGGTACCGCAAAGGGCCCGAGGATTGCCGCGTCAAACCAGGGGACTACCGCACTAATCCCGGGGACTGCCGTTTCAAACCCGAGGACTGCCGCACCAATCCCAGGGACTGCCGCGTCAAAGGCCCCGATAGCTCTAACCGGCTCCAGCAGCTCAGGGACCGTCGGCTCAACCCTTACACCCGGTAGGACACCCGACGAGCCCGAGCAGGTCGTGCGCAAGGAAATCAAGCTGATCCTGGAGACAATGTACGCCATCTAGGAAACTCCTGCATGGGCCAAACCATTCATGAGCTTCTTGGCCAAGGGAGAACTGCCCGACGAAGAGGTGGAGGCAAGGCAAGTAAAGTGCAGAGCAAGTGCATACACTATCGTAGCGTGGGAGGAAATTATCAGCATTGTGTGAGCCAAGAAGAAGGAATCCGACTGCTGGTGGACATCCACCAAGGCGAGTGCGGCCACCACGCATCGTCACGAGCCATAGTGGCCAAGGAATTCTGCCATGGTTTCTACTGGCCTACCGGGAAGACACCGAGCAAATGGTGAAGGCATGCAATGGGTACCAAAGTTTCATCTAGCAAAAGCACACTCTGGATGCAGCCCTCAAGACAATACCCATCACCTGGCCGTTTGCCGTCTAGGGGCTAGACATGGTGGGCCCCTTCAAAACAACGCAATCTGGCATGACACATTTGCTGGTGGCAGTTGACAAATTCACCAAGTGGATTGAGGCAAATCCAATCAAAACCTGGACAGACCAACAATGATCGATTTCTTCACAGACATCATCACATGATTCGGCTACCCCAACAGCATCATCACCGACAATGTCACGAACTTGACCAAAGGGGCCTTCGCACACTTCTACGGAGAAAAGGGCATTCGCTTGGACCTCGCCTCCATCATGCACCTCTAGTCAAATGGGCAGTGCAAGTGAGAAAATGCCCTGGTCCTAGCCGGAAGCAAGCCCCAGCTGATCAAGCCACTGATGAGATCCCCCAGGTGCTGGATAGAAGAGCTGCTGGCTATGCTATGGAGCCTGCGTAGCACACTAAACCATTCCATCGGCTACACGCCATTCTTCCTCGTCTACGGAGCGGAGGCGGTCCTGCCAACTGACATCGAGTTTGACGCAGCTCACAAGCTGTTATACACAGAGCAGCAGGCCAAGGAAGCACATGAGGATAGTGTCGACCTTCTCGAAGAGGCGCGCGAGCTAGCCTTGTCCAGATCCCCATCTACCAGCATAACCTACGCCGCTACCACGCTAGTCGGATCTGCCACGTCTCATTCCGAGAGGGCGACCTCGTGCTGCGGTTGGTATAGAGCACCAAGAGGATGCACAAGATGTATCCACCTTGGGAGGGGCCATTCATCGTTAGCCAAGCCCTATATAACAACTCATACTATCTCGTCGATGCCCGCCAGCCGGCAAAGAACAAGATGGACTGTCCAGACGAGGAAACTAAGCGCCCATGGAATGCAAACCTGCTGCGCCCATTTTACACTTAAACAAAAGTGTATGTATCTTACTTTTATGTAATGAACAAGTTGAGGAGCCTTGACATAGTCTCGGGGACTCCGTGATCATTTGGCATTTCTAGCTACATCATTTGGCATTTTATGGATGCACAACTTTTTAACCCCGGACCCGGCACGTCGGGGACTCACCGGTTGGCCCAGACGGCCGCGCATTCCACATGGCGAAGTACTATATGCGGCTCTGAGGGCTTCCTCTTCGGTTACGGCTGCAGACCGCAATCCGGCTGACAGTTCAGCAAGAGAAGAAAGCTCGAGGACCCCTACACTAAAAGTCACAAGGAAGACAAAACGTGTAGATGTTCTGGTTGTGCTTGCTCGCTTGACACTGATGACAGAAATTCGAAGTATCATGCAGTACGCTCAATAGCTACCCCTTCGGTTCCGGCTGCAGACTGCAACCCGACTCGTGGCCGGTAAGGACACAGCTCATACGACTAATGCTCATTGAGAAAAGGACAAAGTTGTTGGCCTAGCACGAAATGGCAAAGTTTCTAGCCTTAATGAATGAACTGCAAACTATGTTCCCCTTATGCATATCTAACGCATAAACCAACACTTGTGTTTTATTTTAGCACGAGTCCAAATCCAAGCCAAGTACCAGGGCTAGGTGCTAATCACCCCTAGACGGCAGAAGGCAGAAAGGAGCTTCGACCCGGCTGGATACTCCAGCCGACCCGAACCTCGGGGACTACACCCTGTGGGTGTGCTCTCACGCCCCCACACAAAGGCTTGTAAACGAAAACGATAGAAAGAAGCTTCGACCTGGCTGGATCCTCCAGCCGGCCCAAACCTCAGGGACTACACCCTATGGGTGCGCTCCCGCGCCCACACAAAAGCCCGCAAATGGAAAACACAAGTCAATCAATCAGAGATTGCAAGAATCAAAAGCACAAGAGAAATACCTTAACATAAAACAAGATGAAGCTTCCAACCGGATTCACAGTACCGCAAAGTTGTTCACTTAGACTAATGACAAGTTTCACAAGATACAAATACTCCTGGCATAACAGGGATTAGGCTTGGGGCCCCATAGAGGGCTCAGTGGCATCCGTTGTAGGCTGGCTGCTAGAGGCGACGTCCGTAGAAGCCGGGTCAGAAGCCGACGAAGCCCAACAGAATGCTGCTGGCCTTTCCGGGTCGTTGTTGGGGGGATGCCCCTGGGTAGGGTCACGCCGTGGTATGAAAGGCCGAGTTAGCCGAGGTCCGGCAAGATCAAAGCAAGTATTGGCCGGGTCACCTCAAGGCAGGCCGAGTCACGGGGTAATCCGGACCTGGGGGCGTTCGCCTAACTAGCCCTAATCCGACTTAAGCGGTGAGTCGGAAGCGTATGTCTAACCTTTATGCAGGAAAAGGGTGTGGCCAGATGAACCATCGTCCGGGCCGCAGTAACCTTCTAGGAGAAGGAAGGAATCTTGCTGGTCAAAAGGAGCCCCGGTACGCACTGCCTGAGCGAAGCGAGCAAGGACTGGACCACCGGGGCGTGGCCGACAAGCGTGACGACGCCCGTGTCAGCTGACGAGCTAAAGCGTAGCTGACGAGGGGTGGGGCGTGGCTCACGTAGCTAAAGCATAGCTGACGAGGGGGAAAAAGCACCCCGGTCGGTTTACCACTTTGGGAGGGAGCATATTCTTAGGAATATGCCTCCACGTATGCCCTAGGTTGAAACCGATCCTCCCCTATAAAAGGGGGGCTAGGGCTTCAGTAGAGGGGGTTGGATTTTATCCTCTGGACAATTCTGTTAAAGTCTAGGGTTTGAGGGGAGGTCTGTGGGTGAGAGTAAGAGAGCTTCTTCTTCCTCCTCTCACCAATACAGCTCGAGGAGCACTTGTAACCGTGGAAGAAAATCAATACGAGTTTTGGTGTGGAGAATCACTTCGCTATCCCTCCATGGATTCCCCTAGCGCATATTAGTCCCCACCTTCTGCCTATACATGGCATCTGCCGTGACACCACCACGACAGTTGGTGCCCACCATGGGGCTAGCGGCGCTATCAGGGGTCAAGATCCGGACGGGAAACTTCATCGCCACTGCAGAGCGCATCGTCTCCGGGCTCGTCCAGCGCTTTGAAGTGCGGGACTTCGTAAGTGACAACGCAGGCTGCTTCGGCACGCGCCCTCTCCCGCGCAACGACGTATTCCTCAAGCTCGGCGCACACAAGGTCTACGTGGCGGTGGACGTGTCAGGCGTTCATCCGCGCCACGTTGTCGAAGCAGGCGAACCGCCCCTCACTGTGGCTCGCGGGGGACGTATCGCTCGTTCCCCGGACCATGCAGAGGTAATGATGACAGCGCCGGGAGCGGTTACGAGCAAGGATCCGGCGCCAGATCCGGAGGTGACACCCAAGGCACCAAGGAAAGGTAGGGGTCCTCCGCTAGAGAGGCCAGAGAACGTGCTGAGAGAGGCAATATATAGCTTGGCAAACCCTGTAGTAGCAGCGGTAGATCCGGCTCGCGCTCAGGCCGAGCTGGAAGAAACTCGGCAGAAAATACTTGAGGGCGCAAAGAAAATAGCCGAGGCCCAGCGGTCGTTGAACATGACGCTGCGTGAGTACGCAAAGGCAAACAAAGTTGATACTGTAAAAGTTAAAGGGAGAAATCTCATGAGCGAGATGTACAGAGAAGGTGATGTCGAAATCGAGGAATCAGAAAACTGTCTTTCCGTGGGGCTGCCGAGGTATAGTACCCCGGCCAAGAACCTCAGAGCGGCGGATGCAGCTGCATCCGAGTTAGAGGGACTGACGGGTGAAGCCCGGCAAAGGCAGCAAGACCGGGTTAACGAGCTGGTTCGGATTACAAACAGGCAAAACGAGGAACTGCTCAGGGCGAACCCGGAGAGAGCCGGGGCCTCCAAGATAGTCCATTCGGCGATGGGTAACCCGGAGAAATCCGCTGGAGCTGCGTCGTCCCCTCATGGCGATCCAAGGAGAGAGGAGGTGGTAACCTCGGCAAGACGGAACAAACAGATTGTCCCGTATGACCCGACACAATCGGGGAAAGAAAAAGAAGCGCAGAAAAATGATGATCGACGGAGTGTGAGCCGAGGCGAAGCTGGCCGAGGTAACCGTGACCAAGGCAAAGCCGGTCGGAGGAACGTTTTCAACGGCAATGCCGGGCAGCAGCGGAACGTGCCGAGGCAAGAGCATAGTGCCGGCCGAGGTATCCAACAGAAAGGCGCACCGCACGAGCAAAACCGGTATAATGAAGGTGATTTGGAGATGGCGAATGCGGGATATCCGAGACCGGACTATCATGTGATAGGTTCGAGACTGGGAAGCAGGGATTTGATGCTGGACGATGCAAGGTTGAAACTGGATCGACTATATAGGTTGGAACAAATAGAATGTCAGGGTCCACCTGGTCCAGCATGTTTTGGACCCCGGATCATGAAAGAGCCACCGGTCCTGAACTTTCAATTGCCCAGGGGGACCAAGACCTATGATGGAAGTACCAAGCCAGAGGATTGGCTGATAAACTATGCTACTGCTGTAAAAATTGCCACAGGCAACCTGAGATGGGCCGTACGATATGTACCCCAGATGTTGGAAGGCCCGGCAAGGGTGTGGTTGAACAATTTGCCGCCAGGAAGTATCAACTGCTGGATTGATTTCGAGGAGATGTTCATCAGCAATTTTTCGAGTACGTACCAAAGGCCAAATAGGCCATAGACCCTAGCTATGTGCAAATAGCGACCCAATGAGACGTACCGGGAATTCTTGACCCGGTGGTGTACCGTGAGAAATTCGTGTGAGGGCGTGATAGAATCGCAGGCCATAGCATGGTTTGCACAGGGGTGTAGGTATGGAAGCGAGCTATGGATGAAGTTGCAACGGAAAATGCCGGCAACGTTGGCAGAAATGATCCGGATCGTAGATTCGTATGCATTGGGCGACCCGACCCAACCAAGGCTCGCATCGAACGAGTCAAGCGATGAGTACTATCAGAGGGATGGATCCGGGTCATCCCGGATAAATGATTACAGAGGAAAAAGGAGAGATGATCGACCGGACCATCGGTACGGTTCGCACCAAGTTGCAGCCGTGAGTCAAGATCAACCCGGAGCAGGGGGTAGTCAGCGCCAGAAAACTGGAGGTCAATGGACCCCAAGGAACGATGGGAAGAAAACTTGGACACCGGAGCAAAAGAAGCAATGGCAAGAAAGGAAAGACCGTCCGAGGTATACTTACGAGTCGATGTTGGACCAGCCGTGTAAGTTTCACACGCCAAATCCGAACAACCCAGCGGGTCATACGACGAGGCAATGCGAGTGGATGCGCAAGATCGAGCAAGGTGGTTTGGGGAATGCTCAGGCACCCCGGAATGATCAGCCTCGGCAGGAGTTACCCTGGCAGCAATTGCTCTCCGGAGCGGACACGCAACAGCTGATGTTGCCTCCCCCTCCGCCAAGGTATGATAACAATGAAAGAAGAGATGTAGTGCACCAAGTAGAAAATCAGCAGCAGCCAGGTCAGAGGCACCCCGGAAATGAGGGGAGAAACGAGTACAGGGAGCATCACTCGAGCTACTGTGTATTTACCACAGAAGAAACTGATAGAAAAAGCTTGCGGCGTAGGCATATGGAGGTGAATGCGGTAATGCCGGCAGTGACGAGGTACATGCCTTGGTCCGATCAGGAAATCACTTGGAGCATTAGGGATCACCCCAAGCTCATGCCGAGCCCTGGTTCGTATGCGTTGGTGCTAGATCCTACATTCATTGGGCCTAACATTAACGTAAGATTCTCAAAGGTACTGATCGACAACGGCAGTAGCATAAATATCATGTACGCGGACGCATGCTCCAGGCCACGAGGACAACTTTCCATGGCGTTGTGCCCGGCATTTCTTGCGAGCCCATAGGCAAGGTCCGGGTCGACGTCTTGTTCGCCACGAGGGACAATTGCCGAACTGAAAATCTGGAGTTCGAAGTAGTGAACTTGGAAAGCGCGTATCATGCATTGCTCGGAAGGCCAGCGCTGAACAAATTCATGGCAAGCTGTCATATAAGCTATTTGAAAATGAAATTGCCCGGACCAAACGGAGTAATTACAATTGCTGGGGACTTCCGGCGTTCGATGGAGTGTGCGTCGGCCGGATCAAACTTAGCCGAATCACTTGTGATCGCACAGGAAAAAAGGAAAATTCAAGAGGTGGCTGCGTTGGCTCAGTCCGCGCAACAGTGTATGCCGGCGCTGAGTAACCCCCATGGAACTGTCTCCTTCCAAGCCACGAAAGATACCAAGAAGGTTCCTGTTGATGACATGTTCCCAGAGCGTACCGTAACAATTGGTGCCGGGCTAAGTGATAAATAGGAAAGCGAGCTCGTCAGCTTCCTCCGTGAGAATCGGGACATTTTTGCTTGGTCCACACAGGACTTGCAAGGTGTTCCGAGGGAGTTGGCCGAGCACTCTTTAAATGTGAGACCCGGAGCTAAGCCGGTGAAGCAACCTCTCCGCCGCTTCACCGAAGATAGGAGAAAAGTCATTGGGGATGAGATAGCTCGGTTGCTAGCTGCAGGATTTATCATGGAAGTTCTTTACCCGGATTGGCTGTCTAATCTGGTGCTGGTGGAAAAGAAGAAAGATGATCCAAACATGGCAGTGGTTTGGCGCATGTGTATCGACTACATGAACCTGAACAAGGCGTGTCCGAAAGATCCATTCCCGCTGCCAAGAATAGATCAGGTCATAGACTCAACTGCTGGATGTGAACTGTTGTCATTCATCGATGCTTACTCCGGTTTCCACCAGATACCTTTGAATCCTGATGATCAAATAAAGACTGCGTTTATTACCCCGTATGGGGCTTATTGCTATCGCACCATGCCGTTTGGTTTACGTAATGCAGGGGCAACGTACCAGAGATGTATGCAAAAATGTTTGCATGACCAAATAGGTCAAAACATACAGGTATATGTGGATGATGTGGTCATCAAGACCAAGGAAAGCAAAACGCTCCTTGACGATATCAGGCAAACGTTCGCAAACCTGAGGAGGTTCCGGATGAAACTTAACCCGGAAAAATGCACCTTCGGTGTCCTGGCTGGAAAATTGCTCGGCTTTCTGGTTTCCAGCCGAGGTATTGAAGTTAATCCAACCAAGATCCGAGCCATCGAACGAATGGAACTGCCGAAGTGTCTTAACGATGTCCAGAAGTTTACAGGTTGCCTGGCCTCGTTAAGTCGGTTTGTATGTCGGTTAGGAGAAAAGGCATCGCCTCTCTATCAACTCATGAAAAAGTCGGATAAGTTCATTTGGACGCCGCAGGCGGATGAGGCCTTTACCCACCTAAAGAAAATGTTAGCCACGGCGCCAGTGCTAGCCTCACCACTATCAAAAGAGCCAATGTTGCTCTATATAGCCGCAACCAACCGAGTTGTAAGTGCAGTGATAGTGGTGGAGCGTGACGAGGAAGGTAAGTCAGTGCAAAGGCCGGTGTATTATTTCAGTGAAGTGTTGTCAACCTCAAAGCAGAACTACCCACACTATCAAAAAGTGGCGTATGGCGTGTACATGGCCGCCAAGAAATTGAAGCATTACTTTGAAGAGCATCCCATCCGGGTCATATGTGAGGCCCCTATATCTGAGATAATGAGTAACAAGGATGCGAGCGTCAGGATTGCAAAATGGGCAATTGAGCTAGCTCCTTACGCCCCGCAGTATGACCGGAGAGAAGCCATAAAGTCTCAGGCTGTGGCGGACTTTTTCGTGGACTGGGCCGAGGTACAATACGAACCACCACTTCCAGATCCGAACTATTGGCGGATGCACTTTGATGGATCAAAAACCAAAACCGGGCTAGGCGCCGGAGTCGTACTCACGTCGCCAAAGAAAGACCAGTTGAAATACGTGTTGCAGATCCACTTCACCGCATCAAATAATGTCACTGAGTATGAAGCACTTGTGCATGGGCTCAAGGTGGCAAAGGAAATTGGTATACGTCGGATTATATGCTTTGGCGACCCAGATTTAGTGGTGCAGCAAGTGTCCGGAGTATGGGACGGTCTTGATCCAAACATGGCACTATACAGATTTCACGTGCAGAAGATTTCTGGTTACTTTGAGGGATGCGAATTTCATCACGTACCCCGGGTGGAAAATGAGGCTGCCGACATGTTGTCAAAGCTCGGGTCAACTAGACAAGCAATTCCTCCGGGTGTAGCATCAGAGCACCTCAATAAACCATCCATCAGGCCATTCCCGGAATCCGAGTCCATCTACGTCCCGGAGGACACAGAGTCCGGAGCAGCGCCCATGGACGTTGACACGAGGAGTGGTGCGCAAAACCCGGGGACTGTTTCGACAAACCCGGGGACTGCTTCGCAAAACCCGGGGACTGCTTAGTGTTGTCCGGTTGAAGTTATGCCGGTGGATCATATGGAGATAGACAAGGACGTGTTCCCCGTGCGGCCAATACCGGCTTGGGCACTGCCTATATTTCAATTCCTCAAAGATGGAACGTTACCCACTGAGGAGGTGTTGTCCAGGCAAACACAGAGGAGGGCAAAGGCTTACACGATCATCAATTTCGAGTTATACAAAAGAAGTGTGACCAATGTCCTCCAGCGGTGTGTTGACCCGGACGAAGGGCTTGAAATCATCCGAGATATACATCAGGGGGAGTGCGGGCATCACGCCTCATCCCGAGCCTTGGTAGCGAAAGCTTTCTGACACGGATTCTACTGGCCAAACGCCTTAGAGCAAGCAGAAGATCTGGTGAGAAAATGTAATGGTTGTCAGAGGTACGCCACAAAGACGCATATGCCAATGTCGGAACTCAAGACCATCCCAATCACTTGGCCATTTGCCGTATGGTGCCTGGATATGGTGGGCCCGTTCAAACCAGCAAGAGGAAACATGACTCACATTTTGGTAATGGTGGACAAGTTTACGAAGTGGATCGAGGTAAAGCCTATAAGAAAATGTGATGGAGCTACGGCCATAACTTTTCTCAAAGATATCATCTCGAGGTACGGTTATCCACACAGTATCATAACTGATAATGGCACAAATTTTGCGGAAGGAGCATTTGCACGTTTCTGCCGGGATAGGAGGATCCGACTTGACATAGCTTTGGTAGCCCACCCCGCATCGAACGGGCAAGTGGAAAGATCCAACGGATTAGTATTATCCGGGATAAAACCCCGGCTCATTGAGCCGCTGCAAAGATCAGCGGGGTGCTAGATAGAAGAACTACCAGCGGTACAGTGGAGTTTAAGAACAACTCCGAATCGATCAAGAGGCTATACGCCGTTTTTTCTGGTATATGGGGCAGAAGCTGTATTACTAGCCGACATAGAGCATGATTCGCCTAGAGTCACCCAATACACAGAAGACGAAGTGCAAGAAGCCCGGCAAAATGATGTTGATCTGCTGGAAGAAGCGAGAGAACTGGCACTGTCCAGATCCGCCATATATCAGCAAAATCTGCGACGCTATCATAGCCGGAAAGTGTGCCCCCGAGTCTTTCGGGAAGGCGATCTAGTGCTTCGGTTGGTACAACGTACTACTGGAATGCATAAATTATCCCCCCCATGGGAAGGGCCATTCATCGTGAGCAAAGCATTGCACAATGATTCTTATTATCTTATAGATGCAAAGCCACAGGAAAAGAACAAGGCGGACAGATCTGGTGAGGAATCCAAGCGTCCATGGAATGTAGCTCTCCTTCGTCCTTTCTACACTTAGTGAAGAAGTGTATGTATCCGGGTTATCTCATATGTCGGTATATATGTCGGCAATGAGCTTATCAATAAAATGTTGGCACCTCGAGCGGTAACTCGGGGACTGCCTTAATAATATTTGTTGTCCTTTGTTATTTGTGCGTCGGCTGGAATAGGTTATTCTACTTAGCTCAGATTAGTAGTGTGTGAGCACCAAAAACCCAACTCTTCGACTTGTTGCTGTCCAACAAGAATTGGCTTCATGGCAAGCAAGAGAACAAGTTTGGAATTGCGTAGCACATGAAAAACGACTAAGGAAAAGGATTTATTTGAGCCGACGTTTATTTTCCGGACTAATCCCGTATTTATTTTCGAGCTAAATCTAAAAGTTTCCCAGTATTGTTAAGACAATTTTTTAGGCTCGGATTCATAAGTTGTAAAACCGAATCAAGGTAGACACCACCCGAGCCAAAAGATTGAACGAACAAGAAAAAGAAACTTGGGGACTACGCCCATGTTAATCCGGCATAAGTACTCAGTAGCAAAATATCACATGTATTTGGAATACAATTCCACCCGGCATACCGGGGATCTCATGAATTTTCAAGTGTTTTTTACTTAGGAGCAGCAAGACGGGGTTCAGCATCATCATCGCCCTCTTCGATATCCGAGGCAGTGTCCTCCTCTGATTCACCCGAGTCATCTTCAATGTTCTCAACTTCCTCTTCGCCTGCGGCTTCCAGGAAGCTCAGACCCTCAGTCCATTCATGAATGGGGGCATATTCAATGAGGCTGTGGGCGCAAGCCCGGCGTCGAGCTACCCACTCTAGGTCATCTGTCCATTTGGACCCGGTGCGCAGCCGTGTGAGGAGGCTGAGATCTATCTTTTCGTACCATGTCAAAACGTGGTGAAGGACGGTATTGGCAGCAGCGCGGCCAGCGGATTCTTGCCAGAGGTCGAGCTGGGTCTCAACTTCTGAAAGCTTTTCAGCGAGCAGCGTGATTCTCTCCGGAGCGTCATCAGCGGGCTACAAGGCGTGGAAGATCCGGACTGAAACATCGAGGAGGTCCCGGCCGTAGTTCTTGATAATTTCCACGCGAGATGACATGCTGACCAACAGGTCCTCCATGTCAAAGGGAATGGGGTCACCCTCTGCAGCAACCGGAATACCTCTCTCTCGGCGGAAATTGGCAACAGCAGCACGTGCTATGGCAGTACCCTCTGGAAAGTGGCCTGGGAAACAAGGCAAAGGACAAAGTTGAGAAAATAAGACATGAGACGTAACCCGGAGAAGTAAGGCGGATAAAGGAAAAGAAGTTACGAGAGATGTGACTGTGAATCCGGGTCAGCTCCTTGATGCAAGCATCATGCCTTTTCCGAAGCTGCTCGAGCTCAGCATTTGCCGACCCAAGTTTGACCTCGGCTTCCTGTAGGAGCTCGCGATCCTTAGCACTTTGGAGTTTGAGGCGCTCACGTTCCTCGGTGAAGTCCTGGCCAACCCTTGTCAGCTCGGTTTCGTGCTACGCCTTCATCTTAGCCATTTCAGCTTTGAGCTTGGCTATGTCGTCATCTTTGGTCCGGAGGAGGGCGAGCTTATCATCTTTTTTCTTCAACTCGGCTTGATGCTGTCCTGCTTGTTCGAGAAAATGCAGCATCATGTCAGGCACATGCACACTTTCTTCAAGCAATGCTGAAACCGTGTGTTGGCCCGGCAGAGCCGAGGTATGAATGTTTGCCGAGCCAAGGAGGTACAATGATGAGAGGCACAGTAAGAACAGATAGGAAGGACGTACCTTTGATCTGCTCCAAGTTTTTTCGCATTATTTTGTTTTCAACTTCCACCCCAGCTGCGGAAACCGAACAATCAGATTAGTTCGGCAAGTGAAGTGGAAGAAAAATGAAGAAAGGAGTGAGAAAGAAATTTACCCCTTTTCTCATACTCAGCGATGAGGGCAGCCTGTTTCGTGCGAAGATTTTTATGCGTATCCAACAAGCGCTGGAATTCGGCACTTCGGCGGTTGGTGGTCACCTAAAAAAGATACAGAAACTTAAGTCAGCCTAGTGCATGTTCGAAGTGTACTAAAATCCGGGCCAAGTGGAACTTAACCTGGCTCTAGGTGTGTGCATGTTCGAAGTGTACTAAAATCCGGGCCAAGTGGAACTTAACCCGGCTCTAGGTGTGTGCATGTTCGAAGTGTACTAAAATCCGGGCCAAGTGGAACTTAACCCGGCTCTAGGTGTGTGCATATTCGAAGTGTACTAAAATCCGGGCCAAGTGGAACTTAACCCGGCTCTAGGTGTGTGCATATTCGAAGTGTACTAAAATCCGGGCCAAGTGGAACTTAACCCGGCTCTAGGTGTGTGCATATTCGAAGTGTACTAAAATCCGGGCCAAGTGAAACTTAACCCGGCTCTAGGTGTGTGCATGTTCGAAGTTATTATGGAGCTACGTAGGTTCTATAAAAGAGCATCCGGCCGAGTAACAAGTTACTCCCCCGGAGGCTCGGGGACTAATGGTTATTATCTACAATTTACGAAGGAGAAATGGCGTACCTCCATCATCCGTCCAGCGAGGTTAATGGCCTTGGCAGCGGTATTCACTTGATCCGATTCGTGGATTACCTCGGCCTTGTTCCAGTTCATGACGAACTCCATCAGGCTTGGGGGTACCGTTCCCCTGAGGGCATATGTGGCGTCACCAAACCCTTAGCGTGTGCTTCCTTCCTCTCCACCAAGGCAAGGGCGGGGCTGCTATGCAGAACCAACTGCTGAGACTCAGTTGGCTCGATAGACGCGTCCTTTGCCGCTGGTGTCTTCTTGGGGAGCATGGACTCAAGGGTACGTTGCCCAGGCTCGGCAGTGCTGGGCTTGGTAACGTCTTGAGTCTTCTTACCCTTGGCTTGCTGGGAAGAAGAAGCCGTAGCAGCGGTTTTCCCCTGTCGAGGTTGGGAGGACTCGGAAGATGCAGAGGAACTGGGCGCTGCTACTTTCGTTGCTGGACTTGGTGCCGGCGCTGACGGGTTCGCTGCCGGGGTTGGTGCTGCTGACGAGGCTGAAGTTGGTGCTGTTTTGGCTGCTGGTACTGGAACAGATGCTGGAGTCGAGGTATCTTTAGTGGCTGCTGGTTGTGGCGTCGCAAAGGTAGTGGCTGCCTTTGTCCTGGCTGGGCCAGTTTCCCCCGCCCCAGGATGATCCGGAGCGGCCGCAGAGCTTTCCGGAATGGGGCTCAGCGGACGTGACTCGTCGTCGCGACGGGGCGAGGGGCTGGCCCGGAGAGGCGATGAGATACTGGACCCACTCTGAGGGACCTCCACCGGAGCCCTATGAAATCAGGTAACGTCAGAAGGAAAATTACGACGAAGTAAGGAAGAACGAGTTACAGAAGAAAGAAGGACTTACGCATCCGAGGTTTCGGCTGCTCTGGGTTTCCGAGCCCTTCGTGCTGGGGCCTTTTTTCGCCTTTTAGCGTGCTCGGAAGGTCCGGAGGAAGAGCTTGCGGAGGCCGCGCGCTTTTTCTCTGGCGCCACCGGAACTGGCT
Organism: Avena eriantha; assembly: GCA_910589775.1. Lineage (NCBI taxonomy): Eukaryota > Viridiplantae > Streptophyta > Magnoliopsida > Poales > Poaceae > Avena > Avena eriantha. Next base: position 291,076,685 of record OU342745.1, on the reverse strand, counting down.
CGCCTGTGGCGAGAGGAGGATCCTCGTGGATATGGCCACCGGCGTGAGCTGATGGCGGAAAAGCAAAAGAAAGGGGGACAGCCTCAAACGGTTCAATTATCTCGATATCCGAGTAATCTTCATCATCGGGCCAATCTCTGGCAGAAGAGAAGTTACCCGTGGGTCGTTTCGTGGCGTCAGTCATGGGGAGAAACATCTGTTGGTCCGGCTCCTCCACGTCCGAAGTCTCCCGGTCTGGTGCCCACTTAAGGGTCGGATCAGTGCCGGCCTCGAGCGTTTGCTGAAGGAATAGCTGAGGAAAAGAATAAACAGACGAATCAAAAATGCAACAATAATAGACAAGTAACTGGTCCGGGGTAAGTTTGCTACATGAAACTCACCATGGGAGGAAGCCGGTCACGGCAGAAGTGCTCAATCCCCCAAGTCCAATCAGAGGAGAAATCCTTCTGAGTGGTGAAAAGAGCCTTAACCCGGCGGAAGATCTCCGTATTGTTCAGCTCGAAAGATGAAGTCCGGTTGGGATCACGGCCGTAGCTCATATGGCACACCTTGTGGGTGCGCTTCTGGAGAGGGGAGATTCGGTTGCGCACGAAAGTGATCATCGCATCCTCGTTGCACAACCTGAGCTCCTTCAGCTCCGCGAACCTCTTGCTCACTTGGTTGGCCAGGGCCGTAGGTTTCTTCGGAACGGCGTCCCACAGATCCGGATTCGGCGGACCCGGTGTATAGGGAAGCAACCGAATCAAATCTTCGGTGCCTGTGTTCCGGACATAAAAGAATGTCTGGGCCCAACCTTTGCAGGATTCTAGCCCTGTGACCCGAGGGAAAACAGAAAACCTCCAGGGTGAGATGGAGGCTGCTCCGAACTGCGTGAGCTGCTTATCCTCCGGGTCAGCGTGAATGTCGGGGATACCGTTGCGGCGAAGGGCGAAAAACCGGATCCACAGCTCCTTTGTGGGCCATAATCCGGCGTAGCCCTCAATCGTAGGGGCGAAAGCAGAGAGGGAAGTAATGGCATTGGCCGGAAGATGGTGCAGCTGGAGATGGTAGGTGCTGAGCCAATCGTGGAAGAAATCACTCATCGGGAGTCCGAAGCCCCGCTGAAAATGAGACAGGAACACAACAAACTCCCCGGGGTTGGGCGAAGGAGCTAGCTCGGCGGAGGCGAGGCGAGCGGCGACGCCGGTAGGGAGGCGTCTGGTCCGGTAGAGCCAATCCAGATCATCCTGGCAGACCCAGGAGCCGGCCCATGCGCCGCGGTCCCCAGCGGTGGCATCCTCCTCCATCTCTTGCTCAGCAATGGCGAGCTCTTCTTCAGTCATCTGCTCCTTGAAGCCCTCGCTAGCGCTGGAGGCGGCGGGGGACAGCGGCTTGGATTGGCAAGGACCCGTAGCGGGAGATTGACATCGCAGTGATGGAGACGTAGAGGTGAAACGGAGAAGTGCGGCGGCGATGCTGTTTTTTGGCAGTACTGGCGGCGGCGCAGTCGCGAGGAAGACGAAGGAGAGTAGCAGCAAGCAGAGGCGTGCGGAGGGGAAAAATCCTAAGGAACGCACCCCTCCGCTGTTTAACCACCCACGCAAGCGGTGAGTGGGATCGCGCCCTGTGGACCAGCCACACGCTGTGGCCGTGTATTACCCGTCCGGACCAATCAGTAAGGAGCCACACGGAGGGCCTCAGGGCGGAAAGAATCCTGGGACGTGACGCACTGATGCGGTAAACGAGGGGCAGGCGTGACGTGACCCGTGCACAGTGATGACTGACGGTTACTGCGGCGATTACTGTACCGTCCCTTAAAATAATACAACACAATGATTACCATTCACATGGGCTAGCGTACGAAAGAAGGAAGTAAGACCCGGATAGAGCTGTGGTAACCCGGCCGGCAAGCGAAAACTTGCAACGTGCGAAGGGAACGTAAATCCAAGCCGTCCGAGGTACAGAGGTAACTCGGCAAACAACGACAAGAGCACGAGATGGAACCTGGTGTGGCCTTAGCGGCCAAGGCAGCTAAGACCGCACCAGCTTCGGGGACTAATGTTGGGGGGATGCCCCCGGGTAGGGTCACGCCGTGGTATGAAAGGCCGAGTTAGCCGAGGTCCGACAAGATCAAAGCAAGTACTGGCCGGATCACCTCAAGGCAGGCCGAGTCACGGGGTAATCCGGACCTGGGGGCGTTCGCCTAACTAGCCCTAATCCAACTTAAGCGGTGAGTCGGAAGCGTATGTCTAACCTTTATGCAGGAAAAGGGTGTGGCCGGATGAACCATCGTCCGGGTCGTAGTAACCTTCTAGGAGAAGGAAGGAATCTTGCTAGTCAAAAGGAGCCCCGGTACGCACTGCCTGAGCGAAGCGAGCAAGGACTGGACCACCGGGGCGTGGCCGACAAGCGTGACGACGCCCGTGTCAGCTGACAAGCTAAAGCGTAGCTGACGAGGGGCGGGGCGTGGCTCACGTAGCTAAAGCATAGCTGACGAGGGGGAAAAAGCACCCCGGTCGGTTTACCACTTTGGGAGGGAGCATATTCTTAGGAATATGCCTCCACGTATGCCCTAGGTTGAAACCGAGCCTCCCCTATAAAAGGGGGGCTAGGGCTTCAGTAGAGGGGGTTGGATTTTATCCTCTGGACAATTCTGTTAAAGTCTAGGGTTTGAGGGGAGGTCTGTGGGTGAGAGTAAGAGAGCTTCTTCTTCCTCCTCTCACCAATACAGCTCGAGGAGCACTTGTAACCGTGGAAGAAAATCAATATGAGTTTTGGTGTGGAGAATCACCTCGCTATCCCTCCCTGGATTCCCCTAGCGCATATTAGTCCCCACCTTCTGCCTATACATGGCATCTGCCGTGACACCACCACGACAGTCGTTGAAGTCCTGATCTAGCTGGACGAAGCTCCCAATCTTGACACCACAGGAGCAAATGTTAGGGACCTCGGCGTGAAGCTGTTCATAACTGGTCCCTTGCCGGAACCCTCGGGAAAGGCTCCGAAAATCCGTGCCAGGGTACCAGGACTTCAGTAGCACGAGCACCATCTCTGAGGCGCCGTGCACCGCCCATTCCCGTGATACATCCATGCGATCAACAACAACGCCAAGTTTGGTAGCCAGGGCATCGATCAAAGCAGGTATGGCTTTGTTAGGCCAGAGGTAGGTGAAGATGTCTAGGGCAGTGTTACGCAGCCGACCGGCCTCCTCACTCACCACCACAACCAGCTCTTCAGGCACGCATGCAAGAGCTCGATCGGTCACCTCAGGGTAATGAGCTGCACCCGGCTAGACATCAACTGTTACGACCGGCTGCGGTGGACAAAAGGAAGTCAAAAGAGAGAAAGAATGACTTACTAACGAGGATCTCGGCTATCTGATTCAGCTCCGCCTGCGAGGCCTTCTCCCGGGCCTTCATGTCCTTTAGCGCATCCTCCTGCTTCTTGTACAGACCCTTGAGGTTCTTGAGGGTGTTAGCACGGATACCGGTGGTTTTCTTGGCCTGGCCTGCTGTAATCTCCATCTTCTTTTGATGCTCCACTAGTTAATTAATCTGATCTTGGCAAGTATATTGGATTCTTGCATCCGGAGCACCTCCGCCTTAGCTGGTCCACCTCTCACTCCCTATCCACTAGCATGGCTACATGAGCGTACCCAATGGTCAACAAAAACCATGAAAATTCGTGCAACTATGAAGACACGGTAGAGCAAGCAATCTTACGCCCCAGGTCTTGTGCTTTCTTGGTCACCTCAACAAAAGCCTTCCACGGAAAAACAAAAGAAATGAAAAAGGGCACGAGCAAAACAGCTAAGGCAAAAGAGAATAATCCTAGAAAGACCCTTACCTCTAGAGAAACAGCCAGCGCCTTGGCCTCCGCAAGCCCCTTCTCCATCACCATCGCCAGGTGGTGTGCCCGGTCGAGGGAGATGGGTGCCGACTCGGAGAGCTAGGCAAGAGCATCTCCCGGCTCTAGCAAGGTCGGGGCTGGCTTGTAGCTGGTCACCACACCTCCTCCTCATCGCCAGTAGCAGCCCAGGCGGTCTTTGCCATGAACACCCCAGCCCCAACGCTCGCACCGCTAGGGCCAGAGGCCTCCACCTGCCCGTCATCGCCTATACCCGACCGCTTGGAGGCAACCGACGCCACCTCCACAGATTCCTCGACTTGGTAGGCAGGCGAGCTCGGCTGAGCATCACTCAAGACCGGGTCCACGCCCTCCGTGAGCCGGAGTGGAGGAATAATGGCATCCCTCCTAGCCGCAAACAATCGAGCAAGTTTAGATGCGGTTGGGCATGATGCAGAGGCGCGGAGGCAACCAACGGGGATGGCTCCGACGTGGCCGTAGCAGCCTCAACCGGCCCCTCAGCCACAACCGGAGTTGGGGTAGACGCGATGGTGATGATGGCAGAGTCGTCCAATGACATTGTCTTGCTGGACAAAGAAAACACGACTAAGATAAGAAAAGGACAAGTCAACGGTGGTATAGAGAAGAGCAAAGGCACATACCCGACAACACTTGGGGTGACGACCACGGCCCTCGGCCGGAGAGACCTCTTCGTGTCACTGCCAATGGGCCAGTGCTGGCCGAAGCCGCCCGCTTCCCCTTGCCCTCGCCTTGGCGGAAGGGGTAGGAGGCACGTCCTCACCATGCATGGCTGCACCAATAAAGATAAGACATCAAGAATCCGGTTGAAGAAAACGGTCAAGAGCGCAAAGAGAAAATGATCACTAGGCGGGTCCTCGCAACCCTCGTCGGCTCGGGTGGGGAAGCGCTCTGGCTCCATCTATCGGTACTTTTGCAGCTTGAGGTTGGCCGAGAAGAGGGGGAGCTCATGGTCTCCCATGCTGTCCTTCGCTAGTTATGCCGTAAAAAGCTACTCAAACGAGGTAGATAAGAAGCAAGAAGAAACCCTTCAGGAAAAATCCACTCAGAAAGAAAAGAAAAACAACCTTCAGTGGAAGGTGGCCCCGGTGGTATGGCTCGCAGGAGAAGCTCCAGCCCTCGTCTAGATCCTCGTTTGAGATCATGGCAAGCCACTCTCGGAGGGGCTCGTACTGCACCTCTAGCCGGGAGAACCGCGTGGGATCGTTGGAGCCGGAGAGGTGGCACATCTTGTGCAACTGCTGCTGCAGCTGAAGCACACAGCAAGTCATCCAGGACAAGGAGATGTCCTAGATGGTGAGCCACTCCCTCTCCACCAACACCTCCAGCCGTGTCACCATCCGGTCCATGTCTGCCTGGGCTCCCAAACCCTTCATGCCCTAGGCCTTCCGAGTAGACGGGACATTGGGGAAGGGCGGTAGCCGGATCCGATCGACGTTGGTGGTGTTGCGCATGTAAAAATACGATTGCTACCTGAGCTTCACTACGTCGGGAAGATCCAGCCACGACATCGCAGATGATGGCCGTGGGTAAATCGCGCAGTAGCCAGTCTCGGTCAACGACCCATCCTTTTGTAGTGGCTGAGCCTTGAAGTTGAAAAAAATGAGGAAGTTCACCGCGTCTGGGCGAACCCCCAAGTAATATGCATAGCAGGCTGCGTGATGCGACATCTGCACAATGGCGTTCACCCCTAGATGGTGTAACTAGAGGTCGAACATGCCGAAGAGCTCGAGGAGGAATTTTCCCACCGGCAACACGAAGCCACGGGCGAAGTGCACGAGGAAGACCACGACCTCGCCAGGCTGAGGATTGGGGACCCGCTCCCCCTCCGGCGCAAGGTGGTGCTTCACCACCCACTCAGATGGTATCAACTTTCCCCGCTGGTGCTTGAGGATGAGATCCTCAGTGACGTAGGAGCCACACCAAACTCCGGCCTGCTCCGACAGCATATTGTCGGGTGCAGCGGCCATGGTGGAGAAGCGAGGTCCCATCGTCACGAGGAGATGCGGCGGCGCCGGTGACCTAGGGCTGGCAGCGCAAAGACGAAAGGAGGCAGAGCGCAAGGGCAGGAGCGGCAAGCAGCAGTAGGAAGATGAAGTGGGTAAAATCCCTCCCCGCGTCCCTATTTATTGCTGTGGGTCGAGCACGCCTCTTGTGCTCACTTTCACCACGTGACAGCCAACTGCCCACTCCCCCACGACGCTTCGGTTGTGGATCCCATGCGCCAGCGCAACACCCGTAGAAGATCCCGTTGGCTTTACTGTGGGAGGCAAGGCGTGTGCACGACTCCCAAGAAATCGCAATGATCAATCATGCGCGTGGTTACCAAAAACTATCGCCGCAGAGCAAATAGTCAATGTGACACGATGTGCGTCAGAACTGCCAGACGTGGCTGACGTAAGCACTGACCTCAGCGACCAGGCGATCCATCTCCCCTCTCTAGGTGCGGCAGCCGGTCGATTCAATCGCCGCTCAAACCCTATGGGTGGTCCACCGATTCCATAGCCGGTGAATTCCAGCCGGGAAACAACAAGCATCTCGAGCCGAAAAATGACAAATGCTTCAAGACAAATCTACAACCATTTTTTTCATCACTAATCATTTCAGTTCAGTCAATGAGCATGCAAGAACTTCTCCACAAGGCAAAGTCCCAACATGCGCGGGGACTAGTGTCGAGGGGATGACCCCCGGGTAGGCTAAGCTAGGCTCAACTGGTCGGCTCCATGGCGCCTGGCTGGATGGACGCAAGAAAAGGAACCACAACCAGGTGGACCGCTCCATCCAGTACGCCCTCAAGATTCCCCAGCTGGCCCGTCTAGCCGAATGGCCAGAAGAACCGGTTGGGTGGCCACTTCCACCCGACCGCCTAGGATTCAGTGGAAAGGCTATGGAGGGGGTGACGCTCCTTGTTGAGCATGCCCCTGACTCCTTGCATTATCAAACAGGCTGGTGTGCCGCCTGCCGGTGCTACAAGACAACTGGGCCAAAGTGCCAAAGCTAGAAGCTAAGCAAGGCGCTGTTAGCTGATCGCTAAAGGCTCGGCTAACCAATAAAGCGCCGAGTGATGCCTAAAGCACCGGCATTGGGACACTGTAGCACTATCCTCCTGTACCGAAGGATTTACTGGGTCCTGGCCCACCGGCTGGACCCGGCCAACTGGCCCGCTTTGTAAACCCAAAGCCCAGACAGTAAACCCTAGAACCCACATTGTAACCTACCTCTCCCAACTACTATATAAGGGAGGGTAGAGCTAGGGTTCTAGGTAAGCTAGGGTCGGCCAGGTCCTCTACGCTAGTCACGTCCCTCTTGTCCTTATCGATGAGACTTGGATTCCGGCTAGGGAACCCGTGACCAGCTACATAATCATGTCTTTTGGTGAGATCAATGTTTACCTCGATTTCGCTAAACCTGCCCAACCAACCCTAGCAGTGACAATAGAGGCAGAAGAAGCTTCTGGATCCACTTTATCCATGGAGGCTCGCAGAGTTCTGGGTCTTAGAAAACTCTAATCCCACCTAGCACGCACCTGAAGCGGAGATTGTGGAGAAGATTAGGTCTGAAGAAGACCTCCCCCAGGAGGTCGAATCTAAGGAAGACCAAGACAGCAATAGCTCTGGATCCGGCTCTGCCAATGCTAGAGCAGGAAAATTGCTCCTGAGGCACACCGTGAAGAGGATGATGAACAGTTCCATAGTCAACATGGATGCAGTTCTTGAGACCATAAGATGTTTTGAGGAATCTAAAGAAGAAATTCTCAACTACCTCAGGGCGCACGCATCGCACTTCGTCGGAGACGTTGGATCTGGATCCGGCTCTACCAATGCTGGAGACGACAACGACTCAGTGCTGGACGGAATCGGAACAAACACTGACATACTAGCTTCCCCTGAGGATTCCATGATGTCGGCAGAATTCTGAAAGTTTGAAGCGGAAATTGAAGAGGAGATCAACTCCAAGGCTTCAGAAGAAGGAGAAGATATGGACCAAAGCCCCTACAACAGTATGGATGAAAGATCTAGAGAAAACTCTATCGAACCGCAAAGGGACCAAAGATGTCCGAGAGAACTAATGGAAGCTTGACTCTAGGAATCAGACCCAAATCCATCTTTGCTACGGGTTCCAATAAGGCTAACAAGGCAAAGAAGAAGAAAACCCCGTCCAAGGATCTTCCAGCTAAAGAAGTAATCGTCGAGGAATACGAGGAGGACTCAGACCCGGAAAAATCTCTGGTGTACGGACACGTGGTTACCCCAGGTGCCCGTGAGTTCCTCGTAGAAGCACTTACAATGCCAATCCCAACCGCGACGAATCTCAATCTGGACGAGTTGGATGAAAGAGCCCTAGCTCTAGAGGCGTATCATCAGAGACTCTTAGATGAAGCAACCAATCTCATCAAGGGAAGTAGCACATTGCAGAGGCAGGATAGTTTAACTCCGTGCAGCAACATAAGACCCGGAAGAGCCCTGAGTTGGCTAGCAGGAATCTGGAAGTTCACAAGACCCTTTTCGAGGGAGACATAGGTGTGGGAAAGCCTCGGATCGACATCTAAGGAAACCGGGTGTATAACACGCCGGTAGAAAACACTGTTGCGACCCGGGAGATCCTGGCAAATAATCCAAGCCCAGAATAGGTCTGGCTAAGTGTGAAGCTACTCACCAAGGGCCTAGAGAATCAGAAGGTCGCCATGTCTGGCAGCAGAAATCTGGTCACCAAATCCGACCAATGCCGCACAGACACTGGTCGACAACACGATACAAGGCCCTAACAGGAACCGGATCGACGCTATCTTTTCGAACCTCAGGAAGACAACTATTCAAGAACCGGCTCTTCAGGACAACGGCATAGACCCGCCTGCAGTTGGAGCAACATCGCCCCAGCTGCAGAGCGAGATGCCATAACAGCAATGGTTCAACAACAACCTCCTTGGCTGTAGTCAGATAACCACATGGAAGAAGAAGCACGACGTCGGGAGTAGGACCGACAAAGAATGCCCCCTCCTAGACACACAAGTTGTCCGGCTGATCCCCGTCACAATGATGGCAACAATGGACGAAGGAACGACGAATCCCGTGCTGGATCAAACCAGCAAGGTAGTCATCTCCATGAAGACCCGACTGGAGGAAACAACCCACCGACACCACCCTCTCCACCAAGAAGAGCCCATAACGGATCCCATGGAGGCCAAGGTGGGCACCGAGGCGGAGGCGGTGGTGGAGGAAACAGAAATCTGGCTCCATGGCACCATAGTCACATCAAACATCTGAGACGGTGCTCTCTGTCACCAAGTGACGCCAGGCACCGGATCAACTCAAACATAGAAGCGTGGCACTACGAGTCGGATAATATATACGTGGGCCCAAATTGCTTCGGGCCACGCATATGACAAACAGATTTCCTGGAGGGATCTTCTTTCTCAAGGCATATTCAACCAAACGACGGTGTGGCTCAGCCAGACACCTGGCTCCAGGACTTCTTCCAGGCCTACTGCATCGCCAAAGGAGGAAAAAACTTGGTCACGACCTGATATCTCCCGCTTATGCTAAGGAAGACGACTCGGTCATGGCTCAATGAACTCCCGGAAAACACCATCCACAACTTGTATGATATGCAAAGTGTGTTCTTTCGAATCTTCGAGGGTACATACAGGAGGTCCTGCACGGTCGGAGATCTGCAGCGCTGCACCCAAACAAACCTGTAGAAACCTATCGGGATGACCTCGGACGATGGATCGACACAAAGAAATCTTGTGAGGGAGTAAAGGACCAAACCACGATCGAAGCTTTTAGCGCGGGAAACCCAATCAGATTACTATGTCATCCCCTGAAGTGCGACAAAGTCACTGACTTGGGGGAGCTCATAGAAACGACAAACAAATATGCAGATGCCGACATTGATTTAGAGGGACTACTAAACATACTGGTTATGCCACAGTTGGCCAAATAGCCGAAGCAGTAGCAGGCCTAGAAATGCAAGAACACCTCGAAAGAGAAACCCAATCTAGAAACTGCGACTGTCAAAGCAACTTTTGGGTCTGGAGGACAAGGAGGCCGTGGACGCGACCAGGGATGAGGCCGTGGAACTTCCATAGTCCGAGGTAGAGGAGACTAGCAACCTGGTAAAACCTACTTTTGGGCCGACATCGCCAATAATCCGTCTGTGCATCACCCAGATGGCAACGGGGGCTTGTCCCACACCAATGATGAGTGTTGTTTCAATGACGACATCAAGAAAGACGAATCTGCTGGCTACAGGGCCAAGCGACAGAAAGGAAAGAAAAATTCTGACAAAGAGACGAGCCCAAGGAAGATTCTGACATGGAGGAGGCGGATACGTCAAATCCCAAGTCAGATGGAAATAATACCTTCCCAACTAAGAAACACACCTATATTCGCTTCCTTGGATCCGAACCAGCTAAGGTCAAAAAGGTAGTAATGCATAAGCTCAATGAAACTGTTCCGGCTGTCCTTCAGTTTCTGCTGGTCGGAAGTGACAATCACATTTGATCAAAGCGACCATCTACTTAAACCACATAGGCGAGGAAAATATGCTCTGGTCGTCAATCCACTGATCGACGGCTATGGATTCTCGAAGACTCTCATGGACAGTGGCAGTACAATCAACATCATCTATGTCGAAACACTGCACCGCATGAGGATAGCAAAAAGACAGTTGAATCATAGATCTATGGTTTTCCATGGAGTTGTCCCCAGAAGACAAGCAAACTCTCTGGGAGAAATCACTTTGGACGTTACTTTTGGAACTCCAAAGAACTATCGGACGAAAGCACTTTCTTTTGAAGTGGTGTCGTTCAAGAGCGCATACCACGCTATCTTTGGGAGTTCGGCTTACTGGGATTTCATGGCTTTCCCCTGCTATATTTACAACATGATGAAAATTCCAGGTCCCAATGGTGTCATCACGAGCCGGGGAAACCTAAAGAAGGCACGAGAATGTAAAGACGAAGTTGTTGCCTTTGCTGAAGCCATACTGCATGCCTAAGAATACCAGGAGATCAAGAAGAACATCGACCCGACTGAGATGCCCGCAACAAAGAAGCATGTGACAAAGCTAACTCCAAAGTTCAAGGCATCAAAAGAAACAAATACGATGCCATTGCAAGGACAATGACCCCTCCAAGGTGACGCGGGTAGACGTAGGTTTAGGCCACGCATAGGAAAGTGCGCTTGTCAAGTTCCTCAAAGCTAATAAAGAGATCTTTGAATGACAACCTTCTGACATGACCAAAGTACCTAGGGAACTTTCCTAGCACTCTTTAAACATGTATCCTACTGCTAAACAGGTCAAACATTCCTTACAACGTTTCGGCGATGAAAAGCACAAAGAAATAGCTAAGGAACTAGCCCGACTCGAGTTAGCCGGATTCATAGAAGAGGACATCCACACTGAGTGGTCGGCCAATCCTGTAATTGTCCCTAAAAAGGACACCACTTATTTAAGAATGTGTATTGATTATAATGCCTTGAACAAGGCTTGTCCCAAAGATCCATTCGCTCTGCCTAGAATCGATCAAGTTATCGACTCGACAGCAGGCTCAGAACTCCTATGTTTTCTCAATGCATATTCCGGTTATCACCAAATTCGGATGAAGGAGTCAGATAAGATAAAGACTTCGTTCATCACCCCCTTAGGAACCTTCTTCTACATAATGATGCCTTTCGGGCTAAAAAACGCAGGAGCTACGTACCAGCGCACTATGCAGCGTTGCCTCCATGATCAAATCGGACGCAATGTACATGTATATGTGGATGATATAGCTGTGATGTCCAAAAAGAAGGAAACACTCATTTCCAACTAGGAGAAAACATTCACAAATCTATGAAAATACAATATAATGCTTAACATGAAGAAGTATTTCTTTGGAATACCAGCCGAAAAAATGTGAGGATTCATCGTGTCTCAAGAGACATAGAGGTGAACCGAGACAAAATAAAGGCTATACTCAACATTACTAGGACGACTCGCCTAAAGGATGTACAACGGCGCACTAGGTGCATCGTGGCAGTCAGTCGGTTTGTAAGCCGACTCGGTGAAAGAGCCGCACCATTATACAAGCTCTTGAAAAATACCAAGAAATTTGTCTAGACCAACAAAGCTGAAGCTACACTTCAGGATCTAAAAGTTGTACTGTCATCTGCCCCTATCCTTGTAGCATCAGAATCACAAGAACCAATGTTTCTCCACATGGCTGCAACAAATAGAGTCATCAGCGTCATAAGGGTGGTGGAACGGTCGTAAGAAAAATAGTAGCACCTGGTGTAACGTCCGACTTATTATCTCAGGGAGGTCCTAACTGAATCGAAAGAAAGGTACCCTCATTACAAAAAGTTATCTATGGTGTATTCTTTGCATCCAGAAAGCTATGATATTATTTTCAAGAGCACAAGATTACCGTGGTGTAACACCCTCAAATCGGCCCTATGCAAGTTTTAGCCCTTTCCGCTAAACCCGCATAGAAACGATTCAAGGACGCCCACCAGGCACTTTCGTGCGGGTGGATAACGAAGTAATACCATTACACAACAGTCCTCGATGGGACCCATAGAACAGATATATATACAACAACGACTCAACGAATCAAGAATACAGATATCCAATACAAAGATTCAAATCACCTTGAAAACGATAGAGCGTCCGACTATGGACAAGATGCAAATGGGGCTAAGAGCCCTGAAGAATAAGCAATGGCATCCATAACCCTGCCCAGGCCAAGCCGGAAGGGTAACCCTGCTAATGACGGCGATCTCAAACCTGCTAAAACAAAAGGTGTGCCGACAAAGGGCAAAGGAAAAAGAGGAGCGTCAGTACTGAGGCCAGTACACGGCGAGGCTAGAATTCGGCGGCTCTCGCCTACATAGGTATGGTGGGCTGAAGCGGCAGCGCAGCGGCACTAAACAACATATAGAGACTCAATACAACTGGCGGTTATCAGAGAGGGATAAGAAAGACCTATTCGGATCCAACCTGAAGCTAGCACCAAACAAACCCATCCTGATATTTTCCCCTTGAGACCAACCGAGGAAGTCAAACCGAGGAACTCATACAGTTGGCAGCTTTACTCATTCTGTTATAGTTGCAGCATTTACTAGTCAGATGTATAGCATGAGTCATCCTGAAGCATAAATAGTGGGCAGTTTTAATTAACCATTCTGTTGTATTAGGAACATTACTAGTCAGATATAATTGTCCTGAGGAATCCCAAAACCCAGCAATTGTTGGCACTTTTATCACATTCCATTGGAGTTGCAATACTTACTAGGTAGGTATAGTATGTCACACAACAATCCAGATCCACCAGCTGTTGGCATTTTTAATATCCATTCTTTTATACTTGAGCTGATTACTAGTCACATATTAAGTCAAATTTATAGCACTATTTTAGTTATGCTTGTCTATGATCGAGATACTGTGCTCCAAGTCGTCCATAACCGCGGACACGGCTTTCAGAAAGTTTTACCCTGCAGGGGTGCACAAATAGCAACACACACTCGATCAACCTCGGAAAAACCAACTCAAAACCCAATGAGGCATTCACGACAAAGCGATCACAGGATTCAGGAATATTTCAGGGGCCACCCCACTAAGCTACCCACAACGAAGTTGGCCGGCTCCGGAACGGACCCAGGGTTTGTGTGGACGGCTGTAAACGACTGGGAACCCGAAAATGTGACTGGGCTTGTCGATACAGCGAAAACGTGTCACGTTCCTAAACAGTACAGGTGCTCCACGCACAATCGTAAATAAAGTAGTTTTGCATGGCTTAGGTACAGGATAGTAATAAAACAAAACTAGGCTTTTGTGGCCCCAAGAAATAGCAAGATGACATGACGATGCTCAAATGCAAGGTGGCATGATGACATGAGCATGCGGTCATGATGATGCAATGCACAAAAACACCGCGATTTTCTAGTAGTGGTTTTTGCGGGGCGCCACACGTGGTGAGCACAACTCCCATGAGAGACATAATCAACAACAGCGATGCCACAGGATGCATTGCTATGTGGGGAATTGAGCTAGCAACTTTTGATATTGAGTATAAACCTCGTACAATAATCAAATCCCAAATACTTGCCGATTTGTCACTGATTAGACAGAGACGACAGAAAACACAAGTCTCGAGGAGTCAGAATATTGGACCTTGCACTTTGACGGGTCGAAAGCACTCGGGGGCTCGGGGGATGGCATGGTACTCAAATCACCCCAAGGAGTCAAACTATTCTATGTGTTACAGATTCACTTCACGACAATAAATAACATTGCTGAATATGAAGCCCCGCTACATGGAATTTGAATTCCAAAAGATATCGGCATTCGCTGACTCATGTGCTACGGATATTTGGATTTAGTTGCTTAGCAAGTATCCAACATCTGCAATGCAAATAAGTGCATGGCAGAGGCAATGAAGGACAGCGTGGACGTGGCCGAGGAACCAACAGTGGCTAGTAGAGGAGTGACACTACACCCTCAGCGCCCCGCGTTCCCCAAACCAATCGAAGAGTACCGAGATATGCCGTGTTTTGTTATCTCGACGTCAATGGCAAATCCACCCATACCAATCGCTAGTGCAAGTTTTTCAATGATCCAAGGAGGACCTCGAGTCCGGCTACAAGCAAAGTCGGAAGAACAGACCCTGCGGAAAGGGCAAGGGGAAGAACAAGGACGAAGAACCCAAGGAATCAAGTGATATGGATGAGGACGTGGACCCAAAATCTTTCAAAAAGGGAGAGGATAAAGGGAAAAATCCCTTCGAAAAGAAGGCTCTATATTATCACACCTTCCTTGGTACCCCAACCGTCTGGGCCTAGAAAACCTCTCTAAGGATACTGATGGCTACCCTCCCTCTAGTTCCCCAGTACGTCAGGTGGTCGGAAGTTCCAATTACTTGGGATAGGAAGGATCATCCAGATCTTATCCCAACACAGAACCAATATGCCATGGTCATCAACCCTTTGATTGACGGCACAGAGTTCACCAAGTGCCTCGTGGACAGTGGAAGCAGCATCAACATCATGTACCTGGATACACGGCATAAGATGAACTTGACGGAGACCCATCTAAGGAAGAGCAACACCATGTTCCATGGGGTTGTCCCTGGCCGACAAGCAAATTCCCTGGGCTGCATCACCCTTCCGGTCGCTTTTGGCGATGTAAACAATTACCGCCAAGAACACATGACCTTTGAAGTGGTGCCTTACAAGAGCGTGTACCACGTCATCTTCGGACGCGACATCTTCCACTCCTTTCTCGCAAGGCCATTCTTTGTCTACAACAAACTCAAGATTCCCGGACCAAATGGCGTCATCACCATTGATGGAAGCTTCACCAAGGCACGGGAGTGCAAGCTCAGTGAAGCCGCCTTCGCCAAAGCAGTCCTCTATGGTGAGGAGTTCAAGGAGATCCAGAACCAGGTCGATGCCTCAGAGATGCTGGCTTCGAAGAAGCAGATCACTGCTGCCAAACCCGCCTTCAAGGCCGCCATCAAGACCAAGCAGGTGGAGATTGTCGAAGATGATTCCTCCAAGACCACCACCATTGGCACGGACCTGGATCCCAAATAGGAAAGAGCGCTCGTCGAGTTCCTCTGTGAGAATAGAGACATATTTGCCTGGCAACCTGCCGACATGAAAGGTGTACCTAGGGAACTTGCCGAGCATAGCTTGAATATTGATCCTAATGTCAAACTGGTGAAACAACCTCTACGACGCTTTGGTGATGAAATACGAAGGGCTATAGGCAAAGAAATAGCTAGGTTACTTAAGGATGGGTTTATCCGAGAAGTTATTCACACCCGAGGGGTGGCAAATCCTGTACTTGTCCCCAAAAAGGGAACCAATGAATTAAGAATGTGCGTTGATTACACCGGCTTGAACAAAGCATGTCCGAAGGATCCGTTTGCTTTGCCTCGCATTGACCAAGTCATTGACTCGACGGCTGGCTTGGAACTTCTGTGTTTTCTCGATGCCTATTCAGGATACCACCAGATCCGGATGCGAAAGTGGGACCAATTGGCCACTTCGTTTACCACACCCTACGGCACATATTGCTACGTCACGATGCCCTTTGGGTTGAAAAACGCCGGTGCTACGTACCAGTGGACAATGCAACATTTCCTACATGACCAAATAGGTCGCAACATACACGCATACGTGGACGACATCACGGTAATGTCAAAGAAATCAAATGATCTTATCGCTGACTTGCAGGAAACCTTTGACAATCTCCTGAAATACAACATGATGCTGAACCCAAAGAAGTGTGTCTTCGGGGTACCATCCAGCAAAATGTTGGGCTTCATTGTTTCGCATCACGAAATCGAGGTGAACCTAGGGAAAATCAAGGCCATCCTCGACATCAAACACCCAACATGACTGAAGGACATAGAAAGCCTCACAGGCTGCATTGTAGTAGTAAGCCGGTTCATATGCCGACTTGGTGAGAAGGCTATGCCACTCTACAAGTTGCTCAAGAACGCGGACAAATTCACATGGATGGACGAGGCTGACGCAACACTTCAGGAGTTGAAGAGAATACTCTCCTCCCCACATATACTTGTAGCACCGGTGCCAAGGGAGCCTATGTTGGTATACATGGCGGCGACCAACCGAGTAATCAACATCGTCATCATGGTGGAGCGCAAGGAACCAACACACGAATATGGAGTTCAACGACCAATTTACTATGTGAGCGAGGTCTTGACGGAATGCAAGCAGCGCTACCCACACTACCAGAAGATAGCTTATGGAGTTTTCCTTGCTTCGCGTAAGCTAAGGCATTATTTCTAGGAGCACCCCATCACAGTAGTGAGCAAAGCTCCATTGTACGGCATCATCAACAACATCGACGCTATAGGGAGAGTGCCAAAGTGGGGCATTGAACTTTCCATATTTGACATCACCTACAAGCGACGCGATGCTATTAAATCAATGCATTGGCGGATTTTCTTGCAGATTGGACAGAGCTGCCGGAAGACACTCCTATGCCAGAACCAGAGTATTGGGTCATGCACTTTGACGGATCCAAGTTACTCAATGGCTCAGGGGCTAGTGTATTATTACAATCACCAACAGGAGAGAAGTTGCAATACATCCTGTGGATCCACTTCAACGCTACAAATAACATGGCGGAGTACGAGGCCCTCATTCACGGACTTCGTGTAGCCAAGGATATTGGCATCAAGCGCATAATTTGCTGTGGAGATTCCGACTTGGTTTCCTAGCAAGTAGCTGGCACCTAGAACACGCGGAACCCTATCATGGCGGCATATCGAGACGAAGTAGACAAAATAGCCAAGTGCTTCGATGGCTACGAAGTCAAGTATGTCAAAAGGGAGGATAATGAGGCGGCAGATCTACTGTCAAAGCTTGGATCAGCCCATTGACCAATTCCGCCAGGTGTTTTCCTGGAGCATTTACGGACTCCATCCGTTAAAGGAGCAGACCCTGACAACCTGGATAGAGTGGACTCATTTGTTAATGCAGTAACAGTGACCTCTCCAGCTTAGACAAAACCGTTCATGGATTATATACAAGACGGAACTTTGCCCGCTAACAAAGTCGAAAGCCGTTAAATAGTACACAGAGCAAAAGGTTACGTCATCATTGACGGCCAGCTATACAAAAGAAGTACCACATGAGTCTTCCTATGGTGCGTCTCCCAGCAGCAAGGTATTGAAATCCTTAGAGAAATACATCTCGGAGATTGCGAGCATCAGGCCACCCCCGATCGTTGGTGGTCGAGGCCTTCCGACAAGGATTCTACTGGATAAATGCCAAGGTGGACACCGACAAGTTGGTACAAACATGCCTTGGGTGTCAGTTTTATGCAAGACAACCAAATGTTCTAGCTGTAGAATTGTGAACAATACCAATAACTTGGCCGTTTGCAGTCTGGGGCTGGACATAGTGGGACCTTTGCAGACAGCACCCTGTGGATTCACACACTTGCTAGTAGCAGTGGTTAAATTCACAAAATGGATTGAAGCTAAACCCATTAGAAAGCTTGATGGGCAACAACCCTAAAGTTTGTTCGGGATCTAGTGGTGAGATTTGGTCTCCCTCATAGCATCATCACCGACAATGGTAGAAATTTATCTCTCAGAGAAGTTGAGGAGTACTATGATGAGAAAGGCATCCGCCTTGACCTAGCATCTGTGGCACATCCACAGTCAAATGGGCAAGTTGAAAGGGCCAATGGACCGATTCTTCACGGAATCAAGCCACGCTTGGAGGCACCGCTACATAGAGCAGTAGGAGCCTGGGCGGAGGAACTACCATTTGTTTTGTGGAGTTTACGAACAACACCTAACAGATCTACCGGCTTGACTCCTTTCTTCATGGTTTATCGAGCAGAAGCAGTTCTCCCATCCGACATCCTCCACGATGCACCAAGAGTTTTCGCCTACAAGGAAGATGACGCTGAAGAATCCAGACGGCTATCTGTCGACCTACTCGAAGAAGAGCACGTGCGAGCATGCCAGAGATCTGTCATCTACCAGCAGAAGCTGCGTGGCTACCATAGTCACCCTGTAAAGCATCGCTCGTTTAGAGAAGGGGATCTGGTGCTTAGACTCAAGCAGGAAAAAACACACAAATTATCCCCGCCTTGGGAAGGACCGTTCATCATAAGCAAAGCATTGCTCAATGGTTCCTATTACCTCGTCAATATTCGCGAGTTGAAAGATAGGCCAAAAAATCGCAAGCGCAAGCAACATGACTCCGATGATGATTACCTAGAGACAGATCGGCCATGGAACATAGCACAACTACGTCCCTTTTACACTTAGCACATTTATATTATGTAATAAGTTTCTTATATGATCAATGAAACAAAGCATTAGGTTCACTCATATTCTCTGAGTCTTTTACCTCCTTTAGTTGTTCATTTTTGGATCATATAAACCCTTTATGCGGAAGGTTGCATTTTCCCTTGTGAAAATTCCGCCTACGAGCATTAGCTTAAGTTTTCTGGTGTACATGTTTTCTGAAGTTTTTACGTGGATTCCGGAGTAGTGACTTTTCGGCACTCAAAGCCGACAATTTTGTTCTTAGGTTCTGGACGGTGCTATTAAGCATCATCACCTGAATGCATAGTTCTGTGCTGAGAGTTTTCCGTCTCACGAAAGTTCAAGCATACAAACTAGAATAATGGATAAGCCAGCACTAGCTTAAAAAATATATACATATGCTGGAAATAGATAACTTGCAGGAAGCTTAAATACAAGTTTTCTGCCTTATACAAACATAAGTTTTTTCCACATACATTTTGGAGAGACACATTTAATACATAAATTGTTTTTCATGGCTATGCTGCGGGGGGCTTTGTGGTGGCATCATCAGGAGAGCCAGGCCGGGAGAGCTCGTCAAACTCGAAAGGAGAGGGGCTAGACTCACACGAAGTCATGTCATCATCCAGAATCTCGGTAGGCACAAAGACATCCGCCTTGACCATCTTGGCAACCCTGGTGTCGAAGCCGGTGAGAGAATTCCAAATAGCATTGCTATCGATATCTCGACCTTCCTCGTCTATCTTGGGAAAGTCGGAGGTCACCAGGTCGATGTCAGCATTATCATAGTGTGCCTTGACTAAGGACAAGGTCATCCTTGTACCAGCATGGACGCAAGAGGCTTTCCAGTCCTTGACTTTCTCGAGGGCTCGGGGCAGGATTTCCATGAACTTGGTCGCTGAGTCTCCCACCTTGATATTAATACCCAGAGGTTAAGCTATCTCCTTGGCTTGGGCGATGGCGGTGCTGACGAAGTTGCCGGTAAGAATCATGCTTTCCTTGGAACTTGGAGTGCCCTCACCGAAGTTGTATAAGCCAATGGGAGCTGCGGTTTGCACAAAACACAAGGACCATGAGTACAAACAAGTAAAATGGTTGTCCAACTTACAAAAAAGACCAAAACAGAGAAAGGTTACCAAAGATGCTCATTTCCGCTTGCATGCATGTCTCCGCCAAGACATCACACCCCTTCTGGACTGACTTGAACATCTCAAGACTCCTAGCATTTTGCTCTTTGGCAGCTTAGTTCTGGTCTTTGAGTTGTGCAATCTCATCCTTCAGGTGCTGTATCTCGATGTCCGCAGACTCTTGCATAGCCTTTATAGTTGCCTCATGGCCCTTGACAGCATCGGCTAGGTCCTTCTTCAAGATCTTATTTTCATCATCAAGCTCCTGGATATGCTTGGATTGCTCGACGATGCTCTTGTCCTTAGCATGGCTTCTGTAAGACGGAAATCAAAAAGTGCTACCAGAAGACGGAAAAATGACTCAATGGGAAAGCAAGGAGCTGTCGTAGGAAACAGACTCTGGCTATTTTTGATATGTTCCTTCAGGAATTTGGTTTTACCCTATTCAAGGTCCATCTCCTTCCGAAGAGCAGCAAATCTCTCATTGGCGGCTATCCTCCGTTTATTCTCATTCTGCACATGATATAAGCATGCTTAGTTTCTCTAGAGCTTCTAGCCGGAACTATTCAGTTTCAACTAAACGCTCGGGGGATACAGTACACGATTTTAAAGTAAGCTAGTTTCTCTAAGAGCATCTAGTCGGAACTTTGCAGTTTCAACTAAATTCTCGGGGGCTACACGGACAAGTTCTATGCTTAGTTCTCTAGAGCACTTAGGCCAATAACTATTGACTTATCCTCCTAAGAGCTCGGGGGCTATAGTGGGACATACTACACAAAGTAAAGCAAGTGAAGTTCAAAAAACTTACGATGGCATTGATTTTGAGAGTGTTGGCCAGATGAGCATAGGAATCATGAAAGGCCTGAGCATTCTTATAAATTGTGTCGGCCTCCTTGATGAGATCATCTAGGCTCAACGTCGGAGGAGTCGCAGCCAATGAAGAGGTCGAAGCTAGAGGCATGGATGAAGCCCTAGCTGCCTCCTGCACCTTCAAGGAAGTAGATGGCGCGGAGGCTCTCGCCTCGATCGCAGCTTCCATGTCCACCTCTTCCACTTCCTTCCCCTTCTCGGTGGGATCCTTAGCCGGAGCTTCGGCCACTTTAGAAGAGGTGCTATCCTGCATCGCCTGGCCGCTGGGAGCAACGTTTGCCTCGATAGAGCCTGAGATATCAAGGTTTGGATTGATATCTATGTCCATGGCGGAGGTCTCAGGGATGATGGGAGATGACGGCCTAGTAGGGCCAGCAGAGGGAATGGCGGCAGGAGTAGGGGAGCGGTGGCGGGAGAGGGCTTGGCAGACGGACCCTTGGTCAACATGTCACGAATGTTTTTTGACCCTCCAACATCTTTGGAGGATCTCTTCAAACTAACACCGGCTTTCCTCCTTAAACATACAATGTATAAGTACAAGAGTTGAAAAAAGGTATGGGCTGAAAAGCACAAGTCGGAGAATGAAAATACTTACTTCTTCTTCTCCGCCTCTAAGGCGGAAGTGGATTGTTTGGAGACTCCACTCTCTGTTTTCTTCTTCTTCTTGGCCTCGGCAGCTGCGTTAGAGGTGGAGCTCTTCCGCTTTTGCGCTGTCGGAGCTGGTTGATCCTTGGAGGCGTCGTCATCGGACACCACCTGGATATCCTTCAGCTTAGGATCATAGACCTGGGAGGCCATTTGATCTGCCGCCAAGGTCGCTAGCTGGGATACATGGCAATGTTAGATGCACAACTTCAAGTCAGAAAAACCCTAGAGTATATAATGAGCAACAAAGGAAACA
This sequence comes from Avena eriantha, assembly GCA_910589775.1. Classification (NCBI taxonomy): domain Eukaryota; kingdom Viridiplantae; phylum Streptophyta; class Magnoliopsida; order Poales; family Poaceae; genus Avena; species Avena eriantha. The sequence continues at coordinate 291,055,123 of OU342745.1, read as the reverse complement.
TAAGCTACCTTTGGGCACTTGCCACAATCGAACATGTCGAAAGTGATCTTGAAGCCATGCTTGTTATCCTTCACTTTGACGATGTCCTTTGGCTGGAGCTTGATGGATTCAGTAGAGAAGTTATCCCACGAAATTCGCATGGGATCCCTCCTGTCGTGGCTATATTTGCACATCAGCTGGGCGCAGTGCTGCATAGGCTAGATCTGCCTAACGTACCAGCACATGGAAAGATCCAAGCACGTTAGACCTCCGTCTATGAGCCATTCGATCTGCCTTATGGCGTGATTGGCTTCGTTGTCGGAGGAAAGAGAAACTGGGGTCCGCCATGCAGGCACGTTAGTGGCGGATCCATCGACAAAGTCAGGGTAAGTCTCAAGACGGTCTGGCAGAGGGATATCTGGCCGATAGAAATATGTGCGCTGCCAGTTCTTGCAAGACTCATGCCCAACGATGTCGGGGAAGCGCCGGCTAGGTTAGATCTTGAAGCTAATGGTTCCGTAGATCCGCAGTTCATCCTGGGACTCTACAGACTCTCTCTTGACGGTGAAGAAATATACAAACAGATCTAATCTAGGTTTGATTCCTAGATATCCTTCGCACAAAGCTACAAAATTGCTAAGGACTAGGATGTTGTTGGGAGAGAGGTTGTGGGGAAGTACCCGGAAGTGTCGAAGGACATCCAGGAAGAAGTCGGAGACTGGCAGGCTTACGCCATGTACCAGCTGAGGTTTGAGGTACACTTTCTCTCTGGCTTAGGGAGAAGGGACCACCTCGCCGGCGGGCGCCGCCCACCAGACGAACTTCTCCTCCGTAGGAAGATAGCCCTTGTTGATCAGCTCTTGGAGATCTTCGGCGGAGATATCAGAACCTCTCCACACCCCATTTTGGGAGTCGCTTTCCTCTTTAGTGGCTTCGGGCGCCGCTCGTTCTTGGTCATCACCGGCGGACTCCATCACGGCGGAGACGGGGACGACCACCCAGTCCGGCGGAACGATACCCCCCTGGAATGGCTCTGTCGTAGCCTCGGAAATCGCCGCCATGGCAGAAGCAGAGCTGCTGGAGGCCATTGCGACGAGGAGTGTGTGGAGGAAGAAAGGGCTCTGGTTAGGGTTTTCGCAGAGGAGCTTGAACGGTCACGCGGTTGGAGGAAGACGAAGACTAGGAAAGCGAATGCGGATAAAAAGAAATAAATTGACTGCGGTGGAAATATATAAGCCCCGCGTCAAGATTCGTGCAAAAAGATGTAATGGATGGAACATTGCTGTCGTGGAAGCGAACATGCGCGGTAATTTTGCCATGTCCTCCGTCTTTTGCTGCTTCGCCATTTCGGATTTCGCGCTCGTGAAAATAGCTAATGATTAATTCTTTGCTTCTGTGAGTTTCGAGGTAGCGTAGGATGTACCCTACGTCATCCTCCTGATAGTTGTAGTGAAGGGTCAAGTCCAAAGATTCCATCAAAGACGGAGATCATCCGACTCTGGAAATGAAGACTCAAGGAATTCCCGGCTACATTGTGAAGCCAAAGAGGATTACTAGGTTCTTTGGGAGACCTTTGAGATATTGCTTGACGAATTGCCAGCATCACTTAGACGGGATTGCAGCGTACAACGTGCAACACCTCGCATAGCGAACCTATCTTTGTAACCCGGCGTATTGCCACTATAGTGATTTATAGCAGGAGTAGAGTTCCACCACCGTTGTGGGACTTGAACCTGGGTAAGCTGTGTTACCTTGTACCCGCCAACTCTCCCCCTTACCCCACGTCTCTAAACACGCACTATGAGGACCCCTGCATGGCGTACTCGTCGACAATACCACGACACGCATGGCAGCATATCGAGCTATCGTGGATGAACTAGAAAAATCGTTCGAAGGGTTTGAAGTTCAACACATTCCCTGAACATAAAACAAGGAAGCAGATGCTCTATCAAGAATAGGCTCTGCATGGAAAAAGGTCCCGAATGGTGCTTTTCTGGAGCACCTAAGAGTTCCCTCTATCACAAAAGATGATGAGGAGTATCCGACCAAATTTGACTCACCGCTCATAGCAGTTCTGGCTGTAATTCCTAGCTAGACAAAACCCTACCTTGAATTCTTGATAGATTATCCGACGAGCAAAATCCTACACAATAATCAGTGGTGAGCTCTATAGGAGGAGTGTATCTAGGGGTTTTTAGCGCCATGTTTCTCCAGAAGGAGTGGAAATCCTAAGGGAAATCCACGAAGGTGAATGCGGACATCACGCCGCAGCCAAATCTTTAGTGGCAAAAGCTTTTTGACATGGATTTTCTGGCTTATAGCTAAGGCAAATGCTGATAGGCTAGTCAGGACGTGCAAAGGTTGTCAAAAGTACGCCAAACAAGCCCATGTTCCAGCTGATCAACTCTGAACAATTCCGATTACATGGCCCTTTGCGGTCTGGGGGCTTGACATGGTAGGACCGTCTAAACGGGCTCCAAGTGGATTTACTCACCTCCTAGTGATGGTGGATAAATTTACGAAATGGATTGAGGCTAAACCGTTCACACATTGTGATGGAGCAACAACCAAAAGATCTGTCAAGGACGTCATAATCCGATTTGGCTACCCGCATAGTACTATTACAGACAACGGGAGCAACTTTTCCATGGGAGAACTTGTCAAATTTTGCGAAGATCAAGGGATCCGACTCGATATTGCATCAGTCACGCATCCACAAGCCAATGGACAAGTCGAAAGGGCAAATGGTTTAATTTTTCAAGGCCTCCAACCCAAACTCGAAGCACCACTTCATCGTGCTGCGGGGGCTTGGGCAGACAGATTGTCATCCGTTGTATGGAGTTTACGAACTACTCCTAATAGGTCAACCGGATATACACCCTTCTTCTTCGTCTATGGGGTAGAGTCAGTTCTTCCGAGTGACCTTATCCGTATTTCTCCCGGAGTTGCTGCGTATGTCGAAGAGGATGCCGAAGGTGCTCAACAAGATGACCTCGATATACTCGAGGAAGTATGCATCATTGCTGAATAGAGATCTATAGCCTATTAGCAGAAGTTATGCAAGTATCATAGTCAGAGAGTCAAAAATCAGTCTTTCAAGAAGCGCGGTCTAGTTCTCCGACTAGTGCAAAAAAGAGAGCACAAACTTTCCCCAATCTTGGAAGGGCCCTTTATGGTTAGCAGATTATTGCACAATGGTTCATACTACCTAACTGACTTGAAGCCAAAAAAAGAAAGACCTGGTACTAAGAAGAGAAAGAGAGCTGGAGGCAGTACATACTCAGATGATATAGACCATCCATGGAATATTGCTCAACTATGTACCTTTTATTCCTAAATTTCTTTCTTTGTAATCATATCAATGTACATGTTCAAAGTGAAATACAGTATTGGTCTCCTCAATGTTTTTTTTTGAGATGTTTTTAAAAGTACCATCTTATTTCCAAATGATCATGTCATAGTTAGAAATACCAGAATACTTGAATGTACTTTATGCTCATGTTTGTTCTAGTTAGATTTCCGATTCTAAAAATGCTACCTTTGGGTATAAGTCTAATTTTAGTTTATACTTCGGTTTTTGTCTGATTGCTGGACGCGGGTATTTTGTGAGTAGTGAATTGTTGGGACTGGAAGACGGCTTTGATTCTAGGTTTAAACTGGTTTAGCAATTGAGCTCCGTTGCTCAGCAATGTTTCCGTGCTGAAGGTTTGCTAGCTCACGAAAGGGACGAGGAAGAAAGCCAGATAGACGATAAGTACAAAAAACAGTGCTTAAGTATTTTTCAAGCACAAAAAAATATGCATGCTAAGAGTAAAGTACTAGTTCTTACATAGCAACTCCTCAAAATGAATATGTTTAAACCATTACAGCAATGGCTTGTTTCAAAATAACACAAATTTTCTTGCAAATGTTTATGTTGCAGGAGAAGGATCTGTCGGTTCGCTAGTGCTGGTGCCCACGTTGCTTTGATCTTTTTCCGATATGGGGACATCAGACTTGGTCTCTTCGTCATCGTCTTCGGGAATTTCCTCTTCTACCTGGGTTGGAGGCGAATCGATGGGTTTGAATAATGGCTTCTCATAGTTCGTTGCATCGGCTACACAACAAGCATAATCAATGCAAGAGTCCTAGATAGCACCAACATTCTGATCCTTGCCATCTTTGTCAACAACTGAATAACCTTTAGTAACTTGCCAGATTTCCATGGGCTCATTACCAAAGTAAGGGCATTCTATGTTGCTGTGCGAGCATAGGATATCTTCCAGTCCTCGACCAACTGTGGGATATCCTTCACTTTGTCATGAAGCTCGAAGGCAGACAATTTGTCTAAGTCGGAGAGATTAACGGGTTCCCAATACTCAAAGGATTGGCGGAAATCATGTACCAAATATCTGACTGCGACAAGCCGGCTGAGGCGTGACTCAGATGAAAGACGAATCCAGGAGGTTGAGAGGCCCTGAAAAGGAAGAAGTGTTAGAAAAATATGTCTGTGAAAGTTGGACAAATCAAGCAAAGAGTCAGAATGGTAGTAAAGACGTACCGAAGATAGAGTCGTCTGCTTTGGTCTTCTCCTCCCTCAAACTTTGGAGTTCATCTCGGAGGGCCTAGGTGGTATCATTTTGCCTATCAAACTCATCTTTTAATTCTAGGAATTATTTATCTTGGCGAGCAATGGTCATGTAACGTTCTTTGGTGGCACGGTTGCTCGACTCAAGGATGTTGCTAACGCTGCGCTCATAATACTCTTGCAATTCCTTGAGCTTCTCATGTAGGCAAACATTCTCAGATTCTAGAGTTTTATAAATTTGAGCTTCCTCCACAAGTTTGTAGGATTCAACAAGCAAGTCTGGAGTAAGACATGCACGAGTTAGTCGAATTCAACTGAAACAAAAATCTGAGAAGAGATTGTCGAAAAACTTACTTTCGGCATCATACTTCTCAACTTTCAACTTAGCATTTTCATGATAGAGATTTTTGATTTCTCTCCGCTTGTTGTAGATGTTTTTAACAATTCCTGGATGTAATTAGAAATTTTCTATAAGTCAGAAAGCTAACAAGAGTCAGAAAGCTACTAAGACTCAAGCTCCTATTTTTAACTAAATTTCAGCACGAGCCTTGGGGGCTACACTACTTCATTCTTTGGCATCCTATTAAAAACTTGGAATTCTAGTTCTATCCAACTTCATGCTTGGGGCTAGAGGATATGATATTAACTACGGAAAAAGAGTCGAAAAAAGACTTACAAAATGCTCATGCGTCAGTTTATTGAGGCTGATGTTGACTTTAGCAAAAACCTTCTCAGTGAGGGTTAGAGGAATAACTGGTGGAGGCATAACCGCACCAGCCTTTAACTTCTCATCGTGAAGACGTACTTGTTCAAGCAGCTTGACAGTTTTACATCTTCGGCTTCTTGAGCCTCCTCCTCAGCCGTAATGTTTCTCGTCTCCAAGAAGTGGAGGGCCAGTTTCTGGATTTCTTCTATGCTTTTCTGAGTAAGGCTAAGTTTGGCGACACCCAGAGTTTGCAGAAGTTCTTTGCAAAAGCTTCAGCTGAGGGATCATTACCCTTAGAGGGTTCACCCTTATCAACTTCCGAGTCACCCATGGTAACATTGGGCTGTGAACCAATGTTCACTGGCTCTTCAGATCAAGCCATAAAATCCTCAATGCATGGAGACGGAATATCTTCCAGCACTGAGGATGGGTTCAGAGTAGGAGTCGCAGGCATAGTAGTGGGCGAGGCAATGGTCATCTTCTGCTGGTGCAAAACCTTTCCATCTTTCCTTTTACTTTCCCCTTAATGATTGATTTAGCTCTGGATAATAACAAAACAAGATCGTTATGATCCGTAAAGAACATAAATAAAAGAACATGGTTTTATGGAAGAACTTCCTTCTTGACAACTAACATCATTTGTGGGCCAGCTTGCACGACTGGAGCCTTGCACTTCTAGCAGCACTTCCACCTCTTCATCCTCTTGAGGAACTGGATCCTCAGGCGGATATCCCTCGAGAG